>CM060089.1:5559362-5878098 GCA_030522485.1 Stenchaetothrips biformis | reverse complement strand
CCGTGAAACGGGGTAATTTCGGGCACTTTTAAGTGGTATTTTTAAAATTGTGAAGGACGTGGTGTTGCCATGGACCTGAGGGTTAAAATTTATCATCTACCCACCTTTAGCTTCAATTTGACGCCAAATCCAGATATTTACACCTCACTGTTTTTACAGTGGAGGGCCCAAAGCAGTGCCCGAAATTACCCCGTGTTTTGGGGTAATTTCGGGCACCCCAGGAAAAAACGACTTGTTCTGATTTTGGTCTCAAAATCAATAATTGTCTCTTTCTTTTGAGCTTATGTGATAAAATGTGAAATTCTTAAGGATGTAGATGTGGAGGGATGGTAGGGGTGGTCATTTATACATAATTTGAAGTCATGATTGGAACAAATAGTTTGATGTTTGGGAGAGTGGGGTGGAGCTATTAAGGACGCTTCTTGATAAACGTCTAACCTTGAACCTTTATCCTTTTATGTTTTTGATAATGGTACAACTCGAGCCACACTATATCACGCGAAGATGAGTCGTGGATCTTCCTCTTGAACGTACATGGGAGGCAAGTCTTATGCACAGTTGGAAAGATACAGTGGCTTCCTGGAAAACTCTGCGCTCCGTAGTAACCTGGCAAGCCATGCGGCCGTTCTTGAAGTCAAACTCCCGGTAAACATGATAAAATTTTAGTCACGAACCAGTAATTGACACTAAGATAGGATGTGTACATACTACACATAAGAAGTACAGATGTAGCCTTGGCCCATTTTTATAATAGTCAAAGTTCCACAAAGCGACTGCTGCGGCAGTTGAGTATTATCTGTGTTAATGGATTATCTCCATCTTTCAGAAGAGCTCTGAAGAGCTGGAAGAAGCTTACACCACTCCAGCCCTGCGAAATTTAAAGTGTTCAGAACAACCCTGCTTGCCCTTGCATGCCATTTCAGTGCCCGAAATTACCCCTAAAAGTAACAATTTTTTAGTTTTGAGCTCTATTTACCATACTTTTTGCCGCAGGTCATTGAAAATTTGACACAGCATGCTCAAAACATGTCCAAATCGCAAAAAAAATACCTTATGCACCGTTTGTGAACAGGTTCGGCTTGCCAGTCGAAGTTTTCACGCATACACTGAATTTACGTAAAAAGTGTAAAATACGAAAATCACTGTATCTCGAAAAGATTGGATCTGTTTTGGTCTCCAGAGGAATGATCCGACGGTTTTAAGTGAGGCGAATGCGGTGCGCGCAACGGGACAAGCCTCCGAGGTCGCCGCTAGACGGAAGCATCATCGCAATGTTTTCGGGCAGAGATGCCCGAAATTACCCCGGGTGCCCGAAATTACCCCGTTTCACGGTCCCAGATGTTGCGATACGTCTGCATGTCCTTTCGAACACACAGCGCGAAGACAAGTGGGAAGACGTAGGAGCGGCCTGCCACGTCCTTCACCACGCCGTGGATGGTGTGGTGTACAGCTGCCCGAACTGGTTGGGGACCGTCTTGAACGTCCCGTCGGCGTAGATCGTCTCCGACCAGGTGAGGACGCGCAGGCTCTCCTCCGAACACAGCACGATGACGCGGTCCGGGTCATCGACGCCTGAGCATACACGCACGGGTGCCGTATGCCCATGCAATGTCCCCTCCCCTGCCGCTTTTCGCTCGTCGTTTCTAACCTGAGTTAGGTTAGAGTCGAAGAGGAGGATGCGCGTCCCCCTCCGGGTGGTGGTGTACGGGGCCTCCAAGACGATGTCCTGGAGCTCCCGCGGGTTCCTCGGCCGGCCCCGGTTCTGGTGGAGGTTTATCACGCGGCGCATGGTGTTCCGCTCCGGGAGCCGGGCGCGCACCTCAGGGTCCGTGACGGCCGCCACGGCAGTGCGGAGCAGCTGGTGATGATGCGTCTTAGTCTAGACCAACTACCTAGAGTTTATCGGCGTTCAGATGTAGTGAACGCACTCGCTGCGGCGGGTCGTTGGGGTGCTCCTCGGCGGCTCGCTTCACTCCCCGCATCACCTTCCTGGCCTCGATGGCCCGGTGGTCGGCCTCGTGGTTGATGTGCGCCTCGGTGCCGTCCTTCAGCATCCGTAGGTTGGTGAGGTCGGCGTTCGTGTGGCAGCGCGCGTTGCACACATTGCGCTCCACGCACCGCCAGTACTGCTTCTCTCCCTTCCGTGAGTGTTGGGAGTATTGGAAGCCCCGGAAGCAAAGGAGCTTCTTCCCCTTGTTCGAGTCTATTAGCTACATCGCCCTCTGTGGCTCGCGGTGGAGTGAGGAGTGGGGCCAACAGGCGCGTGGGTGGGTGGGTGTATCTTGGACGCGGCCCCTGCATTGTTGGCCATCGCAACAGTGCCCTATTAAGTGTGCCATTTATTTAAGCGGACAACCAATTAAGGGACATTTATCAGGGGACCTTACCATGGATGACGAAAAAACCTTGGACCATCTACGACCGGACATTTTACGGTGGACATTCCTTCGTAGCACCTTACGGGAGTGGTGGCCCCCTCGGCATGGGCGGGTCCCTGCTGAGCACTTGGGCTGGGAAGCGCAAAAGAGAGATAAGTCAAATCTGCTCACTTTTCAGGAAATGCAAAAAACATGTTGCAGGCTTCTGTTTTAAAATGTTTTGACTGCAACTAATTCAGCAATACATACCAATAGTATTTCATTTGTCAGAAATGGTGTATCATAAGTATTTCTTTAACTTTGGTGACTTATCCTAAGATACCGAGTGGTAAAATGAGACAACTCAACTTATCATTCTGCGCCAACCCGCTCAAAATGAGACAAGTCATCAAAATATGTTCTAAATAGGTAAATTATATTTGTACTGAAGCTTAAAAATAAGCGTACCATTAGAAGAATTCAGACCACTAGTTTGAACCCTGAACTCCTATTCATTTCTGAGTATTGAAGGTTTACGCAACTTCAACATTATTGGCGGAAACCTTTATAACTCAGGAATGAATTGGAGTTGAGGGTTCAAACTGCTAGTCTAAGTTCTCCTGTTAGTACTCTAATTTAATGAACAAATTTGAACCCTCTGAGAGCCTAAGCTTAGAAAAAGTCTAGGAATAGTTTAGAGATAACTTGACATGTCTCTTTTTTCCACCGCTTATTTAACGTAATAGGGGATATGTCCAATTAGCTCATTTTTCACCCTTGTTTTTTCATGAAATCAAGTGAGTTATCAACCACAACTAGGGCTTTTAATGATATGATGCCCGATGTTTTTGAGAACAATTTTCAAGCAAAAACTCAATTTAGGGATAAGTCGACTCAGATCACTCTTCCGCTTACAGCCCACTTCAGGGCGCGCGGGCCCAGGTCCTCGAAGAAGTCGCCCAGCGCCAGGGGCTTGGTCAGCCTCTAGCTGGCGGTGGAGATGTGCAGCTCCTGCAGCAGGGTGGCCGCGTGGGCGCTGACGAGGGACATGATGACGCTGTCCTCGGTGTTCCCCCTGCCGAGGATGTTGAGGAACTTCAGGCTGCAGTGATGCAGGGACAGCGGCGGGAACGACTTCATGCGGAAGTAGCTCATGTGAGGCTGCCCTTGTGAAGACGGCACGTTCAGCAGTTGCTGCATAAGATTCATCATTTTTTGGTTCTGCATGCTTATTTGAACCTTTATCCTGCGGAGGAACCATCTTGTCACATTATGCACAGCGCAGCATTTTGAGCCATACCAGAACATTGCGTAACATAAAACATTGAGAATGTTACAAGTTACACTCTCAGACTCGTACTAAGATTTTCTTTGATAACGTATAGACGTTTGTGCGCATTAATGAGCTTATTAACATTTTTATTTGTAACAGTAACATTATTATCAATTTTGTCTTGACAAATCTGTTAAGCTTCTTAACGAAATCCTATTAATGCGCACAAACGTCAATGATTATAAATAAAATGTCTATTGAAGGATGAGAGTGTAGTTCTCGATGAATGGATAAGAACACTTTTGGGCATAAGGATTTTCAACTAAGTTAGACATGAATGGAGCAGATCAGTTCAAATATTTACATATACTATTTTTAAAACTTTAGTAAAACAATATGTAATTGATTATTGGGCACCACGGCGGCGATGCAGGTTATACCGCCAACGGCTAAGG
Source organism: Stenchaetothrips biformis (assembly GCA_030522485.1). Lineage (NCBI taxonomy): Eukaryota > Metazoa > Arthropoda > Insecta > Thysanoptera > Thripidae > Stenchaetothrips > Stenchaetothrips biformis. The sequence goes on along the minus strand of CM060089.1, from coordinate 5,874,013 downwards.
CCAACGGGTACATGACGTACGGCGCATCACAAAGTTATGTACAGAAATACTAGTTGAACGCTCGAGAATCAGATAAGAATGTTAAACGAGTAACAGTTGGTCACTGATTGGCTGAGCTTTGAGGCCCTAACGGGCAATTGGCTTTGATTCAGTAAATCTTTCTGCGTGTGAATGTGTCCTAAATACAAACACTAAATGTAATACTTTTGGACAGTCTCATATCCAGCGCACAGACAAATACAGTATACACAGTATAATGTTTACAAAACTGGCAATTGCTGAAGTTAAAAAAGCTTTAAACACATTTACTTTAACCTAATACCACTCTTATCATTTGAATGTGAATTGATGAATAAAAATTTGTTAAAGGGTTTAAATAAGATATTGAAAATGGTGAGGAATACTGATATATTTTAATAACATAAATACAACATATTGTAACACAAGTATAAACTAAAACTAATTTCATTACAACAAAAAAGAAAAAAATGCACAAAACAGATCATGGCCATGGAGTGGAAGCAGCACCTGAAACACACAAGAGGACCACTTACAATATAAGAAAAGATAAGACGAGAACAGAAAGCAAAACTAACTTACTAGTTATCAGCACACTTCTCGGAATCTAACTTCCTTTTCTTCGGAGTACTCTCTTCTTTCGCCGCCATTTCTCGCAGACGCTCATCATCAACTTCTGTAACTTGAACAATTGTTAGACATGGCAAAATTAGAAACGAAACCCAGCAAATGAAAGTGAACTCACCTCCTCCAAATGAATGAATCAGAATGTCATTTCTGTTCTCGTCCTTCCCATAAAAAAAAATAAAAGGTGGCTCCTTCTTTGCAACACATTCATTCAACTGACCACATGTTCTGCAGTCATGTTGTTGTATAATCCTGGCATAGTCACAAAGTATTTCGTTCTTCCATCCTTAAAGTAGATCATTAAAGTATTGGGACATTCGTCGTTCTTGTCCTTATAAGAAGACACTTGCTGCTTGAAGAGATTCACCTCATACTTTTTGCCTCTTTCCAGAGCATCAGGGCTCTTCTTAGTGGCATGTTCATTCACTTTGGACTTAAGAAAATCGAACACAGACATCTGAAACAATCAGACAAAGAATGAGCTACAAGCATAACGTCAATAGAATTGGGATAGCACAAGACAATTAGAAAATAACAAAGACAAATGAACAACTTAAAAGCCATTCAAAGTGAATACTAAAGAAAAGGAATTTTGTTAGAACTAATACAAAAATCCTCGAATAGAAGAGGTTTCAAGCAAAATGCACATATCAGGATACAAGTCTTCACAATCGCACCATGCTACATCTGACACAAATTTACACGTGTACCAAAAAGCTAAGAGACTAGGAATAATTCATACACTGATGATGTACAATTGACGGGTGAAATTGGTAAAACGAATTTAAGGAAAAGCACGTGGCTACCATTGACATAAATCACCACGTGGACCAAAGAGGTTAAATAAACCAAACCATTGAGAATCAACGCACTGAAAAAAATTTCCACGTGTAGAAAAGAGGTGAAGATAAGCTGACCATTTGGGTTAACAAATTAAATATAAGCTACATAGAATAAAACTGACACCTACCTTGATAGGAAGAATTTCTAGCTAGATGAACTTCTTGAACGCTTGGACAGAGTAACCCGTAGCACACAGTGTAGGGGTAGAGAATACGAGAAAATTTTGAAGTTTCCATGGCTTTAAATAATGACAGGTTGGCTGTGAGAACGTCCGGAAGAGCCAAGCCACGAGGGCGGCCCTTGGTGGTGTCAGAGATAAATCTCGTTAAGAGACATATACGCGTAAATATTCACTAGCATTAGTTTTCCACGCAGTTTGCCCCATACAAATTAATGTAGTATTTGTATTTTTACATTCCGGCTTCAGATTAAGGTGCGCATCCTAGGTTCGGACTCTGGCCTCTCCCCTTGTTTTAACAACTAACTTTCCAAGAAGGAAAAAAAAAACATTTGTCCTTAACCCCTGGTCAGTATATACAGACTTCCCCTTGGCTATAAATGAAGATCTTCTCTCTCTCTCTCATTATATGGTCTATGAATCAGAGTAGTATATAACGCTGCTAATGTACTATTGTTTCTTATTTTATTGATTTTTATGTTGTATGTTCCACAACTGGCTGCTCTCACTCATCACTTCTATATCTGCCTTATGAATGGCGGAGGCTGTGATTTACTTTGTGATTATGTGAAGAGAGTAACAACTGAACAACCAAATAAGTTTAAAGTTGTACATTTGAACACCCAATCATTAAGAGATACTTCTCATCAATCAGAATTTATTGATACTTTTTCTAATTGTAATGTTGATGTTATTGCAGTTTCTGAGACTTGGTACAAAAATGATGAACAATTTTTTCTGCTTCCAGGTTACAGAGTATATTTTGCTAATAGAAAAGGAAAGAGAGGAGGTGGTGTTGCTGTGTTTGTGAAAGAGGAATACTGTGTGAAATTGTTATTTACATCCAATGGTGAGGAAAATAAGCCTGATTATATTTTTGTGAGCATATTAGTGGGGACAAACAAAATATTACTTGCAGTTATGTACAGGAAACCCAAGGGTGGCTACTTAGATGCTTTTATGGATGAATTTTACAATTTCTCCTCTGATTTTAAATACTCATTCTTATGTGGAGATGTAAATGCTGGTTTTGGTAGGGGAGGTGATGATGCCAAAGTAATTCCTGAATTGTTGGACTTGTGTAACTTAACACGGGTACCTTTTGGCGATACATTTCATACAATGCACTGTGATTCCAACTTAGATGTAATTTGTAGTAACTGTCCTGAATTGCTCCTATCCCGGGGTCAGACACCAGCAGAGTAACCATGAGTTACTTCCTCTATGGCCATAGCTTCTCTACGGTTGATGAGCTTGCCCTCATACTTGAATAATTCCTGTCCTTTCATAATACTGTCATTGGCGACGACACCTAGCCCCATGGCAGGTGACCACGATAAAGTGAATCTGGTAGGTGGAGTATACAGGGCCACAGCACAACCTCTCGGAGCATCTTGCTGGATTATCAGTCGTCGGTTTACGGCTACTAGAAAACCATCGTCCGTCTTGGGTGCAGCAGCCAAGAAGTCGTCAAAGCATGAAAATTCTGTTAGGTCAATGAGATGACCACGTTTCCTTAAAATAAAATGTGGGATCATGAATGTCTCAAATGGTCACAACTGCACAATAACACATGGATGTTATTTGGGGTTCTTGTACTCACAAGTCACGGTTAGTCACCAAGTCAAATCCTTCATGTAACCTTCTTGTGATCCCGAGTCCGTGCATAATCAAATGGATGCATAGATCCGACCATTTGATAAATTCTTCGTCAAAAACTGGCTCTTTTCCAGGGACCAGCCCAAAATAGCACATCAATGCAGCGTCCATAGTTTGAAGTCAAATAATAAATAATAATAATAAATGAAGTTTGGAGTCTGACCACTTCTGAGCACACCGCTATCGTATTGCGAGGTTGGCAGAACTGGAATAACTGCGTTGGTCATTTGTCATTTTCCTTCAGACGAAAAAAAAAGAAGAAAGAACCCTGGCTGATATGCAACATGAGAAGGCCATCAACTATATTTATGTCCCTCCTCCCTCATTTGCCTTGCCTTCTGCTTGTCCTGTTGCTTGTTCCGTGCTTGCTCCGTGCTTGCTCCGTGCTTTGGTCAGTTGTCATTAGCACTTGACTTTGATAGCGATGTCGTGGGAGGAAGTTGCAAAAGCCGGAGTGCACATGCTATACGAGGTGAAAATCTACCATGGCTTCGAAGAGTACGACATGGCGAGAATGCCGGAAGCTGTTCAAACGATAACGAATTGGATGAGCTTCGGTGTAATGTTAGCACCCACAGTCAACAGGGATTACCTGCACTTCCAGGCGTCACGAGACCTGTAAGTATGAGATACCCGAGATACCTTGTATATGACCCCACTGCGGCTCAAAATCTTTGGGAGAGACATCATATCTCATCCAACTCATAAGGCAGTACCTTGACATTTTTTATTTATTTTGCAGTGACCCTAACGAAGTTCTTCCGGTGTGTGGGGCTCTGACTGGACTTCCGCGGTTCCTATTGGCCCACCCCCAACGGTTCAATGTTGTAGCCCGGGAAGAGGATGGTACATATATATTGGTGGTAGCTAGGCCCATTGAAAGGGGCGAGGAAATTGTGATGAAGTGGTGCCAAACCATGGATAGGAGGATCCGCCCAGTAGCCAAATGGAACCCTCTTTCACCTCTCACCCAACAGCCGTTGCAAAGAAGTGACGTCCACAAGATCTGGACCAGATTTGGCCCATATCACACGCCTCGGTAAGATAAAGTCTTGAGAGGTAAAATAAGTTAAAAGGTCTTCCCAGGTCTCCTAAGCTTTACCTTGCTTCTCAGCTTTTCAAAACCATATTCTTCCCGGGTTGTTTCGTTTGAAGAGTTCATACGTTCAAAAAGTTGTGCACCTGTGCAGTCGGTATGGAAGCTTAGAAGAACCATCAACTGGAGGCTCTCAGAAATGCGTACACCTAACATTGCGAAACAGCCTGATTTATTGAGGGGTGCCATGGTTACCAGATTTGTCTGTTCCTCGTCAACTTAAACGTATAATCACATACAGAAATATTGTGAGGATAAATAGGGAGGCTCTTCTAACAGATGTTGAAAATGCTTCATGGAGTGAAGTGTATAATGACCAGGATATTGATGGCAAGGTTGAGAAATTTAATGAGATACTAACCTCACTCCTTGAAAAACATGCACCTGAGCAGACTAAAACTTTCAGTCAGAGATCAGCTCCCTGGATGACCAATGATATCAGGAACCTCATTAAAAGAAGGAATAGGCTAAGATTAAAATTTGCTCGAACCAAGAGTCCTGATGACATAGAAAATATTAGGCAGGTGAGAAATAAATGCAAACAAGTAATACGTGGTGCCAAAATAAGATATTTTTATGAAAAGTTTGATGGTGATAAGGATTCTAAGTCACTCTGGAATACAGTCCGCTCTCTGAATATTAAAGAATCCGCAAAAAGTGCAACGGATCCCGTTATTGATATAAATACTCTTAATGCTCACTATGCTTCTGTGTCAACAATTAGAAATGATGGTCTCTCCAATGAAACTATAGCAGAGTATGAGGAGAAGTGTAACAGTCAAAACTTAAACATAGATAAATTTTATTTCAAGGATGTTTCACCTGAGGATATTATAAAAGCAACACTCTATGTTAAATCTAAGGCTGTGGGAGTTGATGGTGTCTCTGTTAAGGGAAATGTCCGGATCCCGGCGACTCCTAAGATTTACCGGTAAATGATAGGAGTAACCTACCCAACCCGGGAACAGGGGTCCGGAACTTGCCCGGAACTGGCCGGAACGCAGGGCGTGTTCCGGGTGTTCCATGCTTGTTCCGTCAAAACTCGGGTTACCATGGGCTTCTTTCGGGTCGGAACCATGGGTATTTCTTTCTTGGATTCGACAAAAAATCCTAGGACAACCCTCCACAACCCGGAACAGGTTTCACGTTCCGGACCCCTGCCCGGGAAATGTCTGTCCGAGCCAGGTTCTCCTATCATTTACCGGGAAGTGTTGCGGTAAATCGACATTTCCCGGTCGGCTGCGGGAAATGTTGAGTGTGGAGGTTGGTTATGGTGTCTAGGTCAAGGTGTCTATTATTGGGTCGCCGCTACAGCAACCGATCCCGGCGCGCTTCGAAATTTTCAGTCTAAATTCAAAATTCTAAAATGGCTCATGAAAACCCATTGGCCGAACTCCCGGACGAGGCAGAAATCTCGGCAAAACTGTTAAATATCATCAACTCAAAAAAAAAGGACAGATAATTTGGCTTATTTCTAGAGATGTGCGAATCAAGAATTTTCCCTTCGAATCGAATCGAATCAGTTTAAAAAATGCTCGAATCGAATCGAATCGAATCTGGAACATTTTTCCCGAATCGAATCGAATCGAACTTTTACCTTCTATTTTTCGAATCGAATCCGAATCTAAGCCTAAAATGCCAAGATTCTGCCCCATCGTTGAAATACATGCATTAAAAGATATACTTTTTGAAGTTGAGGTGAGGTTTATGGAGTAAATGCAATGGAACCAAAATGTGCGGAACACATCAGTCACAGCTTTAATTTAACCATAAGGTAATATCACAAAAAATGATTAGAATACTGAGATAAATAAAATGAGAAAATTACTTGTGCAAGAATCGAGGCGCTATGAGAAACTTGCAGGGAGAATGAGTGGCGCGTGATTCAACGCTGCGGCGGAAATGATGGATGATTCGAAGGCGAACTACATCCGATTCGAATTGTTCGAATAGTTCGGATTTTTAGCGGCTGGTCCGTCAGCGAATCGAATCGAATTGAGGCCGATTCGATTCGATTCGATTCGGTTTCGAACTATTCGCACATCTCTACTTATTTCTCTAAAGAACAGTACCAAAAATTCATTGAAGAAGTCCGAGCAGCGGAAAAGTCTAAAGATGGCACGAAGGCTTTCCGGCGGCTGCACCGGTTTTCGGTGGTGAAAATCAACGGCGAAGACACACTCATAGTACCCATGAAACCTGGGGAAGAGAAGATGCAATTTTACGTCACCGTTGAGGACATCTACGGTATTCTCCTTGACGCTCACATCGCCACCGGCCACGGAGGTAGGAATAGAATGGTTCCCGAAGTCCAGAAGAAATACAAGAATGTTTCGGTAGAATCTATTATGCTCTTCTTGGGCATGTGTGGGGTTTGCTTGGCCAAGAAAAAGACAAAGAAGCGTGGGCTCACAGTAAAGCCAATGATTTACAAAAATATAAACGACCGAGTTCAGGTAGATCTCATCGACTACCAAAGCAACCCCGATGGACCCTACCGATTCATTATGAATGTCCAAGACCATGTCACTAAATTTGTACATCTGAGACCTCTCAAGAAGAAGAAGGCCGTAGAGGTCGCCAAACACCTCCTCTCCATCTTCCTGACGTTTGGACCTCCAGTCGTTCTTCAAAGCGACAACGAGAAACAACAAGAATGAAATACTTCTTGACCATCCCACCACCTTATAACGACCTAACTGCAGACCATGTGCTCAGACTGAACAGAGACATCGAGAATAAACTTCCAACTTCAATTGTGTATTATGGCAAGGACTACCATAGGGGAACCATTTTAGTTCATCCTGTCAAAGAAGGTGAGTCCATTTTCATTTGCTAATTTTCCTTAATATTATGCCATGTGTTACAACTGTTCTTAATTTACAGACATTGATGAAGACCGGGGCGGGGGAAACCCGCGACTCTGTCCCACCACGGGCGGGTTAGGTTAGGGGTGGTGACTTGGGCCCCTTCGGCGACTTAGGCTGCATTAGGTTACCCTCGCTCAAGGGCTTAGGTTAGGTTGGGTTACCCTCGCTCAAGATGACAACATATCTGAAACTGTCACCCGCCTTAGGTTAGGTTAGGTTGCGTTCGCTTAAGACAACCCGCTACCAGGTCCTATCACTTAAATTTGGTTACGCTCGCTTAAGACAGCCCGCGACCTGGGACTATCCTAGACTTAGCTTAGGTTACACCCACAAAAGACAACCCTCAACCAGGTCCCATCACGACCTCACCCACGACCAGGTTCCTTTAATACTACTCACGGACGTTCCGCGCCCCTCCGGCCTGAGGGGTGGGAACATGCAGGCACGGACTGGGGGGTCAAGGGCCCGGGTTGGACATGGCTCTTCGGGGCCCGGATTTGCCTACCTTCCAGGGGCAAAAGAAAGGTTTTTCTTATGTGCGTTCTACTAAACTCATAAAATGGTTGCGTTAAGGGAAGAAAAGTAAAAAATAATAAAAGCGAGTAGCATTTCCTTGCATTTTATTGAAAATATCTCGCGGTCTTGCGGTCTGCCTGCACTCTCTTAAGCAATGAGCAGCCTTGTAAGTTCGGAGGCAAACCTCTCCAGAACGTCAACGAGGTCAAAGGTGGCAACTATTTCACGCTCCACTAATATAAGCATGGACCGATGGCGACGGGCCACGGGCCTGGCCTGTGCTTTCTCTACGGAACTTCTTCCTAGTGCGCCACGCCAGAACACACCACCATCCAAAACAAATAAATTGCAAAATGAATCTAAATATTGAGTATTAAATAGTCCGCTTGGGATGCCGGCGTATTTTCGCCTGTATCCATATCCGTTTGAACTTAGATATACCATATTGTTGAACCATATATTCAGGAACTGAAGTAGGTTGTTCATTGTTGTTGCAAATGTTTGTGGATTCAGTGATGGATGATCAGGATGTTCGTATGTCGCATGGTAGCCATGAGATATTATCAAAAGTTGGGGTAGGAACCTTTTATAATAGATGTCAAATACATTATGTGGCATAGTTTGATCGAATGAGCTCCAATCAACTGTAAGGTAAGATCTGTATTGTTGAGCAATCTTATCAATCTGTGAGTTTGAACCTCTAAAGGTTTCAAAGCCATACATGATACATGATTCATACTTTCGTGCTTGTACGAGAAGTGGGAATGTTAGCATTGCTTCAATCTGTAGGAACAGATCATCAACGGCATAGACGGGTCTCATTTTAAGTGGACCAGTCACTTTCGAAATGTGATTTCGAGTGAAGAGTATTGTTGGGAATTTCTTAAAGAAATCTTCAAGTAGTAATTTCTCTTCTTCTAATATGCTGTTAGTAACTGGGCGTGGTTCATCTTGAGGATTGTCAAGTCTGAAAGGAGTACCATTATACTTTATATAATGTACATACAATCTGTTTGATTCAAGTGTAGCATTTATGTAGTAGCCTTTTGAGGAAGGTTTATTTGCATAAAGTTCAGGTCTTGAAATCTTTGCATGTGCCTGTCGGACGTACGATCTTCGGTTATGGTAACCAGTACCCGTACTAAGTGGCATTTTAGTCATCAACGTATCTAGAAAGTGGATTGGCTGATATGGTGTAGGAGCTAACTTTCTAATTACAATAGGGAGAACCATATTTATGCGGTCTTCAGAAATCGGAGGAGTTGGAATCTGCTCGCGATTAAAATCTTTGAAGGTAGCTTCGGTTGTGCCAAGTGGTCTGCAATATTCAGTTGGAATATTCAGGTACTGAGGATACTTTTCATGCAGGATGTGCATCAGAAGTGGATGTGGTGGGTAGCCAGTGATTGGTACGTCACCTTTGTCAGTTACGGTACGGCCGGGATGGTATATGCTGTTCAGTATTTCAATACCAGGGGCGGGAAGCCATTCTGGGTCAGGATCAATTTCTTGGTCGTGGAAAAACTCAAACGGTCCTTTCGCTTCAATGTTAGTAAGTTGAAGTTCTTGACGATGTTTGTTGATAGCAACTTCTATAATTTTGTCTCTTTCGTCAGGAGTGATTACGTCATACCTTTCGAAAACGATAGCTCTTCTTGAGGGATCTGAGAGGTAATTGAGAAGTGTCTCTTTATCTTTCTTTAAGAGTGTCGAAATTTGTTTCAAAGCGACGAGTTTGGCGTCACGTTCATTCAAATAGTCTCTAAAAGCGTTGAGGGCCATTATGTTTGTGATACTTATAGTATAAGAGGGAATAAATCCCCGTATGAGTAGTGCACTACGTGATGAATGGTCGAAGTATACAAGCTAGGGCGCGCCCTTCCGTCGAACCGAGTAGGCAGCTCCGCTTCGCTGCGCCGGCAATTCAGTTTGGGCCTTCTTCGACCCTCGCACCACACCTGGCTTGGCTGAAGCGGAGGCCGTCTCTCGGGCCGTCAGTCCTCGCACCTTTCACCCCGTGGAGGTAACACGCAAACTTATTGATGTAACATCAGGACTGAGGCCCGCTCTTGTGTTACCACTGTGCCAAAGTGAATGTGCAAAACATGGCCGTGGCACCAATTTGCACAATACATGAAGGCGGGCTTACAGACCCCCCTTCCGACCCCTCTTTGAAAAGGTCTTACCGAGACCAATCGAAATCTGCAATAAAATTTTTTAGTCGGTCGACCCCCTTTTTAAGATCAAGGGTCGAAGTTGATTATGTTAGTAAATTCGGGCCGAGGTAGCCAATTCACAGGTAAAACTTTGGTCTGGGGTAGAAATTGATTTTATTTTCGTCATCAGCACCTTCTAAAACAAACGAAACCATGTAAAAATGTCTCTAAAATATAAAGTCACTAAAGAGTTGCACTTTTTCTGCCGTTTTTTAAGTGTTTTTTCGTTGGTACGACTGAATAATTTGAGATAGAGAGCTGAATTTCGGCGTGTGGTGAGCCAAGGATATACCTAACAACCCTGCAAAATCTCATCCCGATCGGCCGAGCCGTTTGGGAGGAGTAGTGCGGACACACAATCAGAAAGACCGACAGACAGACAGACAGACAAACAGACGGACAGACAAAACTTTTCAACCCCACTGGAGTAACTGGCTTCGCTAATCGCTCAGCCAATAAATTTACAAACAGATTGTATAAGTTATCAAGACATTAAAGAAACAGAGCAGAAAAAATATGACATTTACATATTTAGTGTGGCCTTGGTCAGGTCAGATGATTAATTTAGGAACACAATATAAAAGATATAAAAATCCTGATAACAAAGTAATATTGAAAATATTTCTTCCAAATAGTTGCGATTTATTCGGAATCATTCAGACTCCAAGAGGTACGAATTAGCAATTCTTGTTGGAATTCGACAGTGGCGTTTGGGCCTTGGCGATTTCTCACCATTTTCATTTGATTGTTTTGTGTCTACATCACTGGTATCATCATCTCCACTCGTGTACACAAGCAAAAGATCCTGAAATGAAAATCAATTTGATCAAGTTCAATTTGCAGCAAAGACAACGCCATTGTAGAAGGACTTAATATGAGGGCGAACTTACAAAAGGATTACAGTTTGTAGCATTATTCATGGATGAACTTACTAAACGATCATTGTTTGTAGGAATATTCAAACTATCCCTAACAGTGGAAGACAAGACCTCACTTGCCATATCTTTCATATTGATTTCTGTCTCAGAATCACCTAAAAGGTTACCAAAAAAAAATATTAGGATCAAAATTAGTCAACTTTAATACATGCAATCAAATCATTATATGCAACACACTTGATGAATTTGACTTGGGAGGTGGTCTCTTACGTATGGTCACATGTCTTTGTTCCCATTGCATGTCCTTTTTTTCTGCTTCTACAGAAACCAATTCTTTTTCTGCTTCTTCTGAAAAATTAAAAATACAAAGAAGTAAGGAATCTATATTTGTGTTTGTGTGAGAAGCATGTGTTATGTAGGAAACTTTTCACATGCTTGGTTGCAAGCGAGGCAGCCACACGCTACACAGCTCGACCGTATACTCAGTGCCTCTAAAAAGAATATAGATAGCAATGGTCAGGCACATTCAAAGCTTTATGTCAAATAAGCTGAAAGAACGCTGCATCAAGGTACAAGGCATTGGGTATGGTTAGAAACATGCTCACACAGGAACACCATCCTTCTCACCATCCTCACCATACTTCTCAAGCAAAGTGCCCTACAAAAACCAAACCAGTTGAACCAGGGACTGAATCACCACAATCATCTCTGTAAAGACTAGAGCATCGAAGAAATGAGCCATGGTGCCATAGCGTTATGTGTTTACAAGTAGAATTGACTTTTAAAGACAGACAGTAAAGAAATTACATACAACGCTAAACCAAGTTTTTGATGAATGGCAGAATTGACAGACTTACCGGCCCATCATTTAATAAGATAAATAATGTCAAAGACAGTCCTGATAAGGACTTTTTGAATACATGTCACGGCTCCAACTAAAAAACAGATAAACAAAATGACAAATGCTACGTCTCTGGGGCAAAACAAGTTTATACAATTCTGATGGGTGACAGATCAGCTTACCGTAATTGTGAACCAGATTCAACAATACAACTGATCTTTTTGTAAGCAGTTGAAATAGATTCAACCATTTAACGAACCTGGCTGAATCCATTCCACAAGACCGCACTGGAACTTCCAACATGTGTAGTAGGGCTTGCCCTCCATTGCTTTCAGACTGAAACAAAATCAATTCATACAGGTATAAACAGCAGAAATATTATGTACAATAGCATGTCAAAAATTCTATGTTACATACATTCCACAGGTGTCCCCACAGTTGCACATAGGTGTAGGCTTCGATGGATGATTGATTGTCTTTAGCCAGGGCAGTAGAATCACTAAGGGAGGCATCATTGTCTTCATTCTGGAACTGTAACTCTTCAAGGCACAAAAGTAGTTCCTGATCATCCTCATCCAACATAAAGCTGTGATCACTCTCAGGTAGGGACACTGAAAAAATCTAAAGTAGCATTAAGCACATTTAATAGAAAGTAAACTAATCAAAATGAGAAGTTAAATTATGGAACCACACACACAAATCTAAATTAATTTTATGGGAGTGCAGAAACTGAAGTAAAAATTCACCCTCAATCTCATCTTCAACACAAGCCGTGTTAATAGTTTCATTTTTGGGTGCCCAAAAAAGAAACCTTTTACAATTTAGTGTGGGGCAGGATTTGTTCAGACATCCATAAAAAGGTCTACCAGCATTTAAAGCATGGTTTTTGCCAGCACAGATTTGTCTGTAAATTAACAGTTTGTTACTCAGTTGGTCATCTCATTGTTAATCACTAACAAAGCAATTGAAATATTGGATGAAGTTTTTTTTTTGGTACTAATAGCGTTAGCAAAACAATGCAACAAGTGAGAAGTAAGACTGTCAGCACTTTTGTACAATTTCTATGATGAATTGTAAAATAAATTCGACCCTGGTTTTTTCCCTAAATGATTGGCTGGGCGATTAGTGAAGCCAGTTACTTCACTGGGGTTGAAAAACTTTTCCTGTCTGTCTGTGTGTGTGTCCGCACTACTCCTCCTGAACGGCTCGGCCGATCTGGCTGAGATTTTGCAGGGTTATTAGGTATGTCCTTTGCTCACCACACGCCAAAATGCAGCTTTCTATCGCAATCCATCCAGTCGCAACAACGAAAAAACACTGAAAAAAACGGCACAATTTCCTTCAACACTTTAAACGACTTTCACTGTATTCGTAGTCGGTCAAGAAAAGCCAGGGTCTTTTATGAAAATCTGAGGGTGATAATTTGTCCCTCCTTCGCTTCCTTGCGGCAAAACCCATCTGGGCAGTGACCAATGACCCGGTGGCGTAGAAGAACATTAGTGAAGCACCCTTCACATACAAATGTGAATTTTCATTTTAGAGACATTTTCACATGGTTTCACATGGTTTGGAAGGTGCTGATGACGGAAATGAAATCCATTATGACCCCTGACCAAAGTGTCAACCACGTAGGGGCTACCCCGTCTAGAATATTCTAATATAATATACTTCGACCATTCATCACGTAGTGCACTACTCATTGCCTCAATGAACCTTAAAACAGCTTGCCGAAGGCAAGCAGGAAGCGCCGCAGGCCAACACTGAAAGAACAAGCTAGGGCCCACCCTTCCGTCGAACCGAGTGGCCAGCTCCGCTTCGCTGCGCCGGCAACTCGGTTCGACAGGGGGCGGGCCCAGCTTGGCCTGCCGGCGGCTTTCCCTCGGGCCTTCGGCCCTCGCGTCAGTGAGGGCTCGTTTCTGGCTTCGAATGGAGCGGTCGGGCCTTCGGCCCTCTCATCCGTAACTGCTGGATGAGGTGACGGCGAGGGGTTACCAACTTCGGGAATCGTGTGTCCACTCAGTCCGGATTTCATTCGAAATTTGCTCAAAATTTTACCGATTTTTTTTTAGCTTCGAGGTAAAGTCATCGTTATGTTATGGTAGTGATACAAAACACTCGAAAACAAAGAAAACTCTTCGGAAACCTTCACTTTTTTCATGGGATTTGTTCGTGAATCGTGGGAATTCGGAATCGTGTGTACATCAAACTAAGGAGTTGGTAACCCTTAAGGTGATGCCAAGTTATCGATGAATCATCGTGACTGAGGCCCGCCCTTCTAACGTTAAACGAGGTGCCCTTACGGATTCTGACTGCGATGTAGGCCCTGCAGCAGCTTCACCGTTTGTTTTTGATTGTGCCTGAAACGGATTATTTAATTTGTCTCGTAATTCCGAAGTACTTTCAAATCCTATCACACAATGGTGGAAATCCCACTCCATCTCTACCATGGTGGCCCTGCAGCAGCTCTTGCGCGGCGAAGTGGCGCGCATTTTTGAATCGACGCGCGCCGCGCTGTTAAAAAGTGAGGCCGGGGAAAAAAAAAACTATCAAACAAATGAAGGCGACCGCATTTAATGAATTTCATGAAGTCAAAACAAAAATAAAATGTCTTAAAAATTGAAAAAAAAACTAACAAAAATTGGAAAAAATAAAAAAAATAATAAAAAAAAATGACTTGACTCAAACAAGCTATAAACCTGTTCAATAAACATCACAATAATATCAGCTGCTGGAACCGGAGCTGGCCCCAGCAGAACTAGACAATTGACAGAGTTTCTTGGAAACGATGTGGTCGATGTTAGGTACAGTATTTTGTGCACACATAAGCCTGAAGGAGGCGTGCAAGCTCTCATTTGACTTTGTAATGTTCATCAAGCTGAAAAATTGTTCACAGACAAATGTTGACCCAAACATATGACCTGGGTTGCTAATAGACGCCGTTTGGGAAACCGCAGCTTAGCGGTGGAGCACACGGGAGCCGTAGGATCGGCCTAGTTCGGGCGCGATTGGCCGGGTGGGGGACTCGGCGACGTTCGGGCGGTTCGTGGACACCGGCGGGCCGAGTGGCAGGGAGTTCAAATTCGGTTCGTGGACGCCGGCGGGCCGAGTGGCAGGGAGTTCAAATTTTCGGAATTTTACTTTGTGATCAGATCATTGCTGGTTGGTAAACAAACAGTCACGTCCGCTGGTAGACATGGAAGGAGAAACAAACTGCACTTGTGGGAAGCCGCCCGGTTCCAATAGGTAAATTGCTGTTAAAAGTGGCGGAGGTTAAACGATGCTGTGCACTGCATGGGGTGAAGCGCTCTTCTTACTCAAACTATTTGTTTTACAAGGATATAACCATAACCTTTTTCTCTTTAGCGCTCTTCTCATTCAAACTATTTGTTTTTCATAAATAATTTAAAGGTGTTACATAACCTTTTTCTCTTTAGGTTTATGATTTACTGCGATGGATGCAACTATTGGCTTCATGGCAGTTGTGTTGGTGTCAAGAGAACTGATGGTAAATAATTATGCTCTACATTTCTATCACATTTCATATATTTTTCTAATTTAGTATCATTGGATTTTTTATTCTTTAGAATTATCTGAGAAGTGGTTTTGCCCACGCTGTCGCTGTCCAAGGAATGAAGTCTCTTCTTTGAAGGTGGTAAGTGTAATAGGTGCTAACTAAATTCTCTTTCGTACAACAGTGTGTGTGTGTGGCACTTTCATTTAATAAGCTTTCAATGTTGAATTAAGGAAATCAGATACCTCAAAACGTTTGTGGAGGATGCAGCTGAAAGACTGCAAAGAATGTCAACAGAAAAAAGCGCCAAGGATGCAGCTGTAAGGTGTTTTCTTTATATCTTGCTTTTTCCTCCAAACTACTGTGATTCTATTTTTTTTCCCCTCATATGATTTTTTCAAATTAAGGAATTCAGAGACCTTAAAGTACTTGTGGAGGATGCTGTTGAAAGATGTTCAAGGATGTCCACAGAAAAGATCTCCAAGGATGCTGCTGTAAGTTGATTTTCATTGCTTGCTATTCCCACCAAATTAAGTAATTCTGAATTTTTCTTCTCATATGCTTCTTGTTATATATCTACGTATAACTTGAATTGTTTAAGATGAATCGCCTAGTTGTGGAGGAGGACTGTGCAAAGGATGTGAGGGAGAGGGAAGCTACAATTTCAAATTTACTGGAAACAATTGAGAAGCTTAGTAAGGATCTTGCAGAAAAGGACTCTCGAAATGCTGCTGTAGGTTCTGTGCTTTCTTTCTCCGACCAAACTACTGGAAGTGTTTCTGAACCTGTTGTCTCATGCTCTTTTCTCTTGTTATAATGCAGGAACTTGAGGTGATTGAGAGGAATCACCAAATTTTGACTGAAGAGCATGCCAAGGAGGTAAAGGAGAAGGAAATTACAATTTTGAAATTGGAGGAAACAATCAAGAAGTCAATGGAAACAATTGAGAAGCTTAGTAAGGATCTTGCAGAAAAGGACTCTCGAAATGCTGCTGTAGGTTCTGTGCTTTCTTTCTCCGACCAAACTACTGGAAGTGTTTCTGAACCTGTTGTCTCATGCTCTTTTCTCTTGTTATAATGCAGGAACTTGAGGTGATTAAGAGGAATCACCAAATTTTGACTGAAGAGCATGCCAAGGAGGTAAAGAAGAAGGAAATTACAATTTTGAAATTGGAGGAAACAATCAAGAAGTTAACTGAAGATCTCAAGGTAAAATCTTTAATTGCTGAAGTTGAAGTATGCCTTCAAGTGTAAAAATTATTGTTGTTCTTTTTGCTCCAGTCTCAGAAAGCAACTGAAACTCGGACTGAAATTAAAGAAATTAATGACCACTTCTTGAGCAACGACAGCAAAACACAGCCTAGCCAGCATCCTGGAAAAAGGCTTTCACAAGAGGTAAACTGCTTTGCCTTTGACTGGAGGCACTTCATTCATTCAGCTTTTGTTTGATGCTCAATCTATTATTCAAAATTCTAGGAGGTTCCGAAGAGGAAGAATCGTTTATCTCTCAAGAAGCCATGTCTGTCGCAGCCACAACTGCCACGCCCTAAATAATGTGACCATAAAAATAAAATAAATCTTTGTAGGAAACAAAACTGCAGTTTTATTTGAAGTTACTATAAAGGTATCATACTGGATTATACAGATAAATAAATAATGAGGGGCATAAGCACACAGGTCAGTTGTCAAAGAAAAACATTGTCATTGCTACAAAAAGGAAAGAAAGTAATAAAGGTATCATAATGGATCATACAGATAAGAAAACCAGAATCATAAGAGCGCAGGTCAGTTGTCAAAGAAAAAAAAAGACATCACTACAATCGAGGAAAGAAAGTAATACAGGTATCATAATGGATCCTACATATCAGGAAACAATCTAATGTACAAAAGCATAGTTGAATCCTAAATAAATTAAAAGATTTTAGGGACAAATGAAAAATGTATCAGGACTGGGATTACCAACACAATCTGAATGAAACAATTGTTCACATTTCGAGCAAGAGATCCAAATATCCACATCATCCTGCCTGCCGTAATGCTGTTTGCAATGGCCACATGTCTCTTCAAAATAACGGGAACGCTTCAAGCAATTTCCAACAATGACTTGATAGATGGTTTTTCTAAAGTCGTAAGAGGACTGCAAGTCACTATAAGGGAGGCCTTCAGCAGTCTGCGTTGCGAAATAGCAAATTTTTTCACCAGAATCAATGTCACATTCTCCTACACAAAATTTAATAACTTTGATTTTCCACTGTCTTATGAATGGGTAGAGAGTCTTCAAGTCAAGGACAGTTTGAGACAAACATCTAATTATTTGCTGATTTAGTGGTTTTTGCAAAGGATCATAGTATCTTATTTCTTCATGTTCAACAATTACTGCAAAAATAACCCACTGATCTTCACTGATGTTGGCAGGAACAAGAATCACTTTCTTTGCATCTATTCTCTCCATCAAAAAATTGACGTTGGATTGTGCATTGGCAGCACGATAAGCATAATGAGATGGCATGAATAATGTCTGCTCAAATTTACCACACAGCTCTAAAATAAAAGCATCAACAAGAGATGCATGCATCATCCCCGTTCTGAATGTAGGGTCTATCTCCATGTAATGTTTCTCCTCTTCATTAGGAAGCTGAAGTTCAAGAGATTTTAGATTGACAAGGGAAATTTTATCTTCACCGCACACAAGGATATGACATAATGGATCAGACACATAAGCACTAGAGGGTGTGAAGCATTCATAATCCCCTTTAAAATCCCCACTGTTTGCAGTCAAATCTCTTGCATACATTAGAAGACTTTCCATAGCTGTTTTCTTTTTCTCAGCTAATAAAGCAGGGTCTGGTTTAGATTTCTTTTTAGGTGGTCTTTTGAATGATGCAAGCTGAGACATCTGGGTCTTTAAGGTCTCATTAGGGGTAAATTTGACAGCAGGAGTCATTTGAGTCACATTCTCTAGTTCACACTGACTGGTACTCTCCCATTCCATTGGGCCGAAACCCTGAACTAAGTCATACAAAATTGCATCAGCATGTTGCCCAGTGTGCTCTGGAACCTTTTTGTTCTCAGCAGCTGCCAGAAAACTTTGGAGCAATGATACACTTGACTTCAGCCTTGATGTCATTGACTCATATTTCCTATTATGAGAGACATCTTCATTATGTTCAACAGTAGAGCATTGAATATCAGAAGTTGAAAGTCCATCATCAAAGATAAGGTTTTCATCAACACCATCATAATTCAAAGGCTGATTTTGTTGTAAAGTGTAAAACTGTTCTGCTTCCATACCTATGCTTGGCTCACCTCTAGTGAGATATGAATGGAGCTTGTGAATGTGTTTACAAAGGGGGTGGGTGTCAGGACAGCTACACGAGTACAGGTGAGCGCATAAACCATGGCATTCCAATTTGAGACATCTGGAGAAGCAATGGTCGTAATTGCATGACACTTTGTGGCGCACCACAACACAAGTTACAGCCTTGCCTGTTGCTGACTTCACTTCCCACGTATTTTCAAGGAAGGGGTCGCTGATGTTGCCATCCTCCATAGCCAATACTTTTTGATGCCGTTCCTGAATGTGATGGGGTAATGAAGAAAATTCAACTTTTGCCTCTCTGCAGCGAGTTAGGTGATCATCCCATTCCACATTCAGTAAAATAGTTATGAGGTCATCCAGTCTTTTATTAACCTTCCTCTTTAAATAAAATTTCTTAAGCCGGTGGTGAAAAGATTCCAGGTGTCCGGTGGTGTTGACTTCATGATGAGGGAAATTTCTAAAACACAAGGCCCATTTCTCAGGTCTATTTAAATAATACTTCTGAAAATACTTCACAAACTCAGCTGCATTTGGATTATTTTCATACTTTTTCAGAAAACCATCACACAGTTTTTGAAATTGATTTTCTTCCTTGACATTCATCAGCAGTTTGACTTCATCCATGATGGATTCTGAAAGATCTTGGGAAGTCTTTGATTTGACTTTTTCTTTGACATTTTTGAAAACATGCCAGATACATAAGATATGCTTCAGCTGTTCAGAAAAACCATCATTCATACCGTTTATTAGGGCTGCATCATCATCAGTTATAACACAACCAACACTGACTTCATCACCCAAACGCTTCTTTAAACACTCAAAGAAGAATTTTAGAGTTGCACCATCAGATATACTTGTAATTAGGTGTGCAATGGGCCACCCACGCCGATTTTCGTCAACAACCATTGCTGTAAGTAGTTGATATCGGTATTGGTTGGTGCCGTGTGTTTCATCAAGAATTACTATCTTGTTACAGTGTTTCTTGAAGAGTTCCAATTGCCTCTGTGTTTGAATGCCCAGCATGAACAGCTCTTTGGAGTTGGGCAGCTGATCTACTTCTGGAGGTCCATACTCAACAAGACCACCATAAGGCTTATACAATAGGATACAATCTTCAGTTTCAATTAGTTGTTTTACCATTAAAAAAACAGCCTTGGCATCATCTTTGTGGAGCCTCCTTGCCATGCGCCTTCTTCTTCCACGCTCCAATATTCTCTTGTTGGTGAGAATTTCAGCTCCTGGACTAGTCTGATCAGAATTCCTTGGAAAAAAACGAGCTTTGGTAAGCTCATACACAGTTGTCGGTGGTATGTTCTCTGTCAGCTTTTTATCAATAAACCGAGACATTGCATCCGGCAATGGGAGGTGAAAAACATCCTCTTTCTTGCAAAGGTGGCTGTGAGTAGGAAAATACTCGAGATGAACAGCTTTACTTTCTGGGTCCACACGTGCTATCATCTTTGCAATGCAGAGGTGCCCAACTTTAATTCTCCCTTTGAAGTGACACCTGCTAGTTTTACGCTTAGAATGTACCTTTTCACTCCCATCATGCTGGCAATAAAAATGTTGGTCCCCACTTGATGGTGTTCCTCTTCTTTTAGTAAAATACGAGAAAGTTTCTGTTTCTTCTTTCTCTTTCCAGCTATTAAATTCTTCGATTGAAGCAAAATTCTTTGAAACCATGGGCTTGATAGAGACATCCTCCTTGTGGTCTGAGCGCAAATGCTCAATCAAACTTACATGATGCACGAACTGTAAGTTGCAATCACGAACCAAACAGGTTTTTTTACTTGGTGCTCCTTTTGGTTTTTCTGTAGATTTTTCAGTGCACTTTTTGAGGTGAGCATTTAGATTGTCTTTTCTTGAATAACATGTGTTACAATTGTCACCGATAAATCCATTGG
Source organism: Stenchaetothrips biformis (assembly GCA_030522485.1). Lineage (NCBI taxonomy): Eukaryota > Metazoa > Arthropoda > Insecta > Thysanoptera > Thripidae > Stenchaetothrips > Stenchaetothrips biformis. Next base: position 5,853,538 of record CM060089.1, on the reverse strand, counting down.
CTGCTTTTTCCAGGTTGGCAGAACAGTGGCTCTCATGTCTGGTACAGTTACTCTTCACTGAGAATATTGACGGACAATGCTGGCATTGATAAAGCTTCTTCTTCTTTATTTTCACAAGTTTCTCCAAAACAGCTGATCCCTCTTCCTTTCCATTTTCTTTCACTTCTTGTCCTGCATCTTCTTTATCATCTGTAGTCTTTTTCTGTCTCTTGAAGGGTTGTTGGAAATCATCGGACAAGTCTTCACTGTCACTAAGCCCCATGTTTACATTGAAGTTAAAGACATTAAAAATTTTAGAAGCAGCAACTAAACGTTAAATGAAAAAGGCTTCAACCACAGTCTTACAATAACTTACATATTTGACAGAAAAGGACAAGAATTTAAAATCCACCACTCAGATCATACCTACATTACATATTTACAGGAGAAAATGCTGAATAGCTCTCAGATCATCATTACATTACATATTCATGGGAGTTGCTTCAACCATTTCCACTGTGGCAAAAGGTCACAGAGAACTCTGTAAGCAAGTTGTGCTAATTCTCTGTAACCCTACACCCAGTATTTCCTGTAGCCTCTTTACAGTATTCACTGTGCGACTCACAGTGTTCTCTGTAGTACTTACAGCCGTCTCTGTGCACCTCAAGGGTCTGCGACGGGTATGCGGAGAATACTGTGCGTCGCACAGTGATTACTGTAAGGAGGCTACAGGAAATACTGGGTTTAGGGTTACAGAGAATCCTGGCAAAAAAATTAACTGACTTCTCCGTAGGTTTTTGCCACAGTGTCTCGCGTTACTTATCCACACATCCGTCGAACATTTCTTGTTTGTCTTGCTGGCACGAACACCTGAAAAGATTTACGTAGATAATAGCTCTGTGGAGATAGCGTTGAAGTTGAAAGAAAATATCAATCTATAACAATCACCTACCTGAGGGAAGAAATGAACATGGTCAGGAATTAGTTGTCCCTCATACATTTTATAAGTTGGTTCTATGTCACCCATGTCATCCAAGTGACAACCAAGTGATGTTGCATGAACCTAGGGGGGAAGTTTGATGGTAAATAGAGATGATATTTTCAGTGAAGTAGACCATTGGCAATGACTAGAATACCAAACACTTACTGATGCACGGATGAAGGACAGTTCCGGCGGGGCAGGGAATTAATCAAACCTGCCCCGCCAGAGACGTCAATCCGTCTGGATGAGTACCTTACCAAAATATCTGAAACCGAACAAAAGTAAGATTAGAACGCCAGGTTACACCTGTTACACGATGAGTCTTGTTTGAGCAGCTCTCAGGACGTCCAATCATAAAACAAATAACACGTAGGCATTAAACATTAAGTTCCTAAACGAGTAAACTTTCAATCGAATTAAATAACAAAAAAAAAATATTAGGAGACAAGCTACAACACAACATACGACACCCACCTTACCGCGAAACGGTCAACCGGCTGCCACTCCGCCCACCGCGGTTCCCACGAACTTTCCGAACGTCGCCGAGTCCCCCACCCGGCCAATCGCGCCCGAACTAGGCCGATCCTACGGCTCCCGTGTGCTCCACCGGCAGCTTAGGAAGGACCCTGTAAAATGATGGCAAATCCTCCGACAGGCGGAAGCGCTCTTTGAGCTGCCGGTCACACTGGAGATCAATGATTTCCATTTGCAGATCAGCTGCCATCTCAATAGGTTTCACTGCAAAGGGGGCAACTAAAATTTGAAGGAGACTATCGAAGGGCTCTACATTAGAAAACCATTCTTGGAAAGCTGAAATGAGGTCCTGCAAACTTTTTGTAAACGAATCATTATCATAAATGTCAGAGTCACTCATAGATTTTAGGCAATGAAATTGAGAGTAGTCATGCTTCTCAAGCTGCATTTTCCAGAGGTCTAGTTTCAACAAAAATCCTTTAACTAGATCTAACAAATCAACAATTATTTTTCCCCGGGCTTTGCTACTGAACGTTTAAGTCGTTCAAGTGACCTGTTATGTCTGTCAAGAAGGCTAGATTACGGACCCACACTGGGTCCTTCAGTTCATCAATGGGACACTGCTTCATTTCCATGAAAAGACCAATCTCTTCCCTCATTTCAAAAAAACGCTTAAATGCTAGTGGTGTGCGAAGTGGCATTTTCCAAAGTCGAATCGAATCGATTTTTTTCCCCGAATCGAATGTTTCTTTTTTCGCTCGAATCGAATGTCCCTACTTCGAATCCGATGTGAATCGAAGCAAAAAATGAACTGGAATGAACTCAGGCGTGGACCATTTTGCAACTTGGGCCTAGTAAATGTTCTTAAAATCACAGAATAATTGGATTATGACTCATTTAGACGTGTTTTGCGTAAATTATCAGGGTAAAAGAAAAATATTGGCAAACATGCGCGGGCTCCACACTCAAATACAAACAAAAGGTGACCGGTTTTCTCGAATCACCTAAATCCGAATCCTGTTCATTCGAAATCGATCCGAATCGAAGGTAGCGTGCTTCGATTCGATTCAATTCGAATTCGAACGCTTCGCACGTCACTTTTATGGGCTTTTCCGCAACTCAGCCATCGAACTTCGGTGTAGAAGGGGAGGTCAGTGTGCTCCATCTCCATGTCCTTTATGAGAGTTTGGAACTCACGGCGGTTCAGTCCTTGACCCTTTACCCTAATAAAGTTAAAAGTCTTTGTCACAACGTCCATAAAACTTTTAAGACGGACCACCTTCGAGCACAAAGCCTCCCTTTGGACAATGCAGTGTACACCGAGGAGGTCTGTGGCCGCTCCCGCCGCCTTCACCTTCAGCCGCATTCTCGCTACTACCCCTGACAAGCGCCCCGTCATGGAGGGCGCCCCGTCGGTGGCCATGCTGAACATGCGGTCCAAGCCCAGTCGAAAATCCAAGCGCCTCCCGTAGCTTCCCTGGTGCTTCGCGCAAGCGCCAGGGAAGCTACGGGAAGCCGCTGCGGACGGTTTAGGAAGCGTGCGGGAAGGCTACGGGAAGCGCTTTATTGCCGCGGCCAGCGCTCCACAGAGCGCCGAGGAAGCGCGCGGCGCAAGGGGGAAACAACTCGAAATTTTTGTGTACGTTTTTTAAAATTTCTTGAAATTTTTTGATTTTTTTGTAATTTTTGGTGTTTGGACATGGGAGACGGTCGGGCGCTGGCGATCTTCTTTAACTAAAAATAAATTTAAAAAATGGAACTCTACACCCCCTCCCCAGTCTTAATGGGGAGGCCTCCTGCTTTACTTCGGTGTTCGGGATGGGAACCGGTGCTATCAGGTAACTGGGGTTAATCCGATCCAGCGACTTCGATATCGTACGCCGGGGGACCCAGTAGGACCCGAGCCGCCGACACGGCCCAACATGGGCAGAGTAGAGTAAGGCAGAGACGACAGAGAGACAGAGAAAGAAAGAAAGAGAGAGTAGTTTTGGGAGCTTTTGTTTGCGCAGGCTGGTCGGTACCCAAATGGTACACCCGCTGTCCGGCGCTCCTAGACCCGAACATGCAGTCAGTGGGCCAGCTTCAAAGGACTTATCAACTCCATCCGACGAATCGGAATGGACCCACTCGCGACCAATCTCGAGTGGCTGGCTCGATCGGGGATCGAACCAGTGCCGAGGCCAATCCGCCGAAGCGGACTGCTTTTTAGACACCCGGGTGTAATGGCCTGGATTGAGCCTAGACCACTACACCACCCTGACTTGCACGTCTGCCGAGTGTTGGAGGACGGGTTTGAGTCGCAGTGGGAGGAAGCCACTCGAAAAATGAAAGGAAGATTGGGGATTCGATCCCCTGACCTTATGGTCAGGGTCGGACGCCGTTACGGCCTCAGCCACCACGGCTCACGTCTGGTGCCGATTGGAGTGGGCTCTTGACGCGACAATGAGCAGCGGTCAGAGAAAAAAGTTGTGAAGTAATAAGATTTGAACTGCCGATCCTCATACCGGGACCGACGCGTCTACACATCCAGCCACCACGGCAGGTGATGGAACTCGGGCATTGCTGTGCCTTTGAAGCAGCACACTGGGGAGGGCAGTGAAAAATAATCAATGTTGGGTCGGTCCTGGAAAGACAATTTCGTGATTTTATTTACCATAAATCATCAAATTTTTTCAAATTTTCAATAAAATTTTTCAAAATTGTTGAAATTTTTTTAAATTTAATTTTTGGTGTACATGCTTTTGGCCAGTTATTTCCCCCTCGGCGCGGCGTCGCCTCCTCACCGGCCGCTGGACGGGACGGCGAGGAAGGCGCAGAGAAGCGTTCGGCGTCGCTTCCCTCGCCGCTGGGCCGCGCGGGCCGGGCGGCCGCGTGGCGGGCGGGTACTGCATCTTAAAACACCCATTGCTCGAAAACTACTGGGCCAATCCACGTCAAATTTCGCACGCGCACATATATCTTCTTGCTGCACGCCCTTGCCGCGTCTGGCCCCTGTCACTCGCTTCTAAACCACTTTTTGGAGAGGCTAAACATGGCGCGAAACACTAAGTTCCTCACAATTTGGCGGGCATGGTAGTTCAGCCAGAGAAGCCTTTAAAAACAAAGGTAGTTTTCAAAATTGAAATTAATTTGGTGCGATTTCGTACTGTTCGCCCTCCTACTTCCACCGTACTCTCGTCCGAGTCCCGCGTCTCTTTGGAGGCGCTGATGCGCTTCCGGGCGAGAGACTCGAACCCTGGTCCTAGTAGTTTGATAGCGCGAACGCTAGAGTGTCCCACAATATTTACAAAATGCCTTTTTTGATGAGTGCCGGGGCGGATTTGAAAGATGACACAAAATGAAGAAGATCTGTGTAAAGCAATTGAATTTCGGACAATTAAAAGTGCCCGCGCAACGCGGTTGAAGTTTGTGACAGAGTAGGGTGGGACATAGGGTTACAAAAACAGCCGTAGGTAAGCCATTTCTCAACGGATTTCCATTCCGATAACGGCATTGTGTTTGTAAAGAAAAGGCCATTCTTTTTTGTGAAAGTGTATTTTCTGTACAACTCAATGCCTATCTTCCAGGGGCACGATTCTTTGCAAAACTTGCTAATTTCAACGTTTAAAACCGTTTTTGACCCACTTTAAGTCATCGGATCTCAAGGAGGGGGGAAATATTTAGATTTCTCAAGACAAATAACCCCGGAAAATGTAACATTCAGATTTTAATATGCAGTTGCCTGCCTCTCAGGGGCAAAAAATATGACATTTTTGTGATTTGTCGTATTTTTCGCACACCGAAAGTGCTTGCATGCTTTTTTAAAGGTCATATTTGTAAAAAATATTGTAAAAATATGAATGTAGTATGGGAAAATACTGTACAAGAATGGTTCGTAATTTTTCGACTTTTTATTTCTCAGTGAAGCGAGGCGTAGAGTAGTGGTAGCTTAGAGAATCAGGACCCGAGAGATCGGTGGTTCAACGCTCGGTCACCTCATCTCTTATTTTGCTTTCATTTTGCACAGCTGAAACTAAGCGTGGTAGACCGGCCAGTGAATTTGAGGATCTTTCCGAATCCGTCAAACGGAAACGGACATGTACCCTCCGGAAGACCGTATCTGCGCAGGAACTGTCTTTTGCGGCCCAAATGAGCTACGGAGAATCGGGGGAGAAAGAAAAGGCTGATGCGATGCAATTAAGAAGCTTTCTAGTCAGGGAAGTTCTCATGCACAGGGAGGCCCATTAATTCCTGCCGAAAAACAGGGCAAGGCAAATTTTCAAATTTTTACGCGTGATGAAGCCCTTGCACTGTTAGATCAAGCGGATTTGACCAAAGAGCAATACAATTACATTAGAGGCGCTCTCGGGAATCATGGGGTCAATGTGCTTCCCTGCTACGATTACGTGACCAATGCAAAGGAAGCATGTTACCCCCCAAAATCAAAGAAAAAATTGACAGAGTCGGAAGCGACTGTAACAGTGCAGGTAAGGCGTTAAGTTTTACGTAGCAAAACACAAACCTTTTATTTTCTTTTTAGAGCCTTCTCTACAAACTCAAGTGTCGACATAGTACACTCCACCTGAAGTCAACCTAGCATGTACACTCCACTTGGAGTCAACCTCGCATGTACACTCCACCTGGAGTCAACCTGGCATGTTCACTTCACCTGTCGTCAACCTGGCATCTACACTGTTGTTTAAGTCCCCTACCTTTTGCATGTAAAGCAGAGCAACAGTGCACTTGCAGGTACACCCTACCTGGCGTGTACTTGGCAGGCATGCTTCAGCGTGGAGTGTACATGCTAGGTTGACTCCAGGTGGAGTGTACATGCCAGGTTGGCTCCAGGTGGAGTGTACTATGTCGACACTTGAGTTTGTAGAGTTTTTGATCTTACGGCAAATAGATTTGCTATTGCACATCGAGTTCTTTTTGACTCTAGACCGGAGGAAAAGGATTTTGTTTTTGTGTGGAAATGGGGGAGTAGTAAGGGTTAGGGATTTTGACGGGCAAGGAAATCTGACGGGTTGTCATCCTGAGAGGGTGTAACCTAACCCAACCTAATTTTTTGGGTGGCGGTCAAGATGAGGGCTCTAACCTAACCCAACCTAATTTTTTTGGAGGTCAAGATGAGGGGCCTAACCCAACCTAACCTAAGTCAGGTCTCACCTACCCTTCGAACGCTCGGGGCGGGAGGTGCGCGCAGCGGGGCGCCTGTGAGGTAGGCCGCCCGCCGCGCTCCGTGCCGCGCGCTCTGTCCCCAGGTCTCCCATCGGGCCTGCTTGCTGTCTCCCGAAGCGCCTAATCAGACGGATATCATTGGCTTAATTTTTTTTGAGAGTTTTGTCGTTTTGTGATTTTTTTGTGTTTTCAGTTTCTTTCTTTACAGTGCACCCTCAATTACGTGAGTTGAGGTACACCTGCATCCACAAACCCACACGCTTCGCATTGCGCGCAGCACACGTTTTGGTGCTGTGTGAGCCTATGGTATCGTTATGGCAAGGTGCCCATGCCTTGGGTAATTTTTTAAGGCTTGGACAACTGAACTTCTCTACATCAAAGATTTTCTTTGAGGGTAAGAGGAATTGGAGAATTCTCTTCTTCTCATCCCCCTTCACGTAGAGGAAGTCATACTCCGCCGACATCTCGCTCAGAGTCTGAGGGAGCCTGTCATAGGGCGAGAAGCCAGATTCCCAGGGAAGGGAATGTAAGCGGCTTACAATGTACTTGTTTTGGCGCAGCTGCTTCTCGGGGATCTCATCTCCGGGGTAGGGTGGAGCGAATGTGGCCGACTTGTGGATCTGGGCCGCTTCGTTCTGTTCGTAGAACGAAACCTCCTTGAGAACATACCGTCAACGGGGGTAACTTGGGACACTTTTACACGTGTTTTTAACGCTTAAGGCAAGATTTTTGACCGAGGCCATTGGGTCCTATCTATGTTCAAATTTGACCCTTTGCTCATGATTTCATGCTTGTTTGGTCTATTTGCCTTGAGTATGTCGTTTACAATCTACTCCGAAATAGTGTCCCAAGTTACCCCATGACCGGGGGTAACTTGGGACAGTAGGGGAGAAACTTCATCCCCATGTATCTATTGAGATTATTTAATCATAAAACCTGTGTTGACAATGTCTCGACCAAGAATTCAGGCCTTGGAGTCGTTATGGGATGAAGATTGGGACTACAAATGGGACTCTCTTTTCTTCCGCTATATCCTAGGCATTTTCTAGGTATTTGTTGAAGAGTGAAAAACATGGCTTAGCGGAAGCAAAAACTGCAAAGCAAGGCATCTCTTTACATCACCAGCGTAACATTTCAAGGTTATGTCATAAACTGGGACAGGCGATTCCTAGGAGGCCAAGAGTGCAGGGAACATGATGCAATTACTGTCCCAAGTTACCCCGTGCATTTACGATATTTTATAAATTGAAGTCTGGGCCCAAGATGGCAAGACTGAAGTCAGCACCATTTTGCGTCCTTCTTTATCAATGTATGATTTAACAACCCACAGATACTTTTCGGCCATATCTGCATTTTTACTCCTCGTACTAGGGTCAACTTTGCAGTGTTTCACATAAATTGTCAAAAAACTTATTTCCTTGTTTGCCGATTTCTGCATACTTACTTACTGTGATGATACGCATCTTCTCTTCCTTTCCGCGCGCGCCTTGTTGCCTCTTAAACAAAACCCCGTCGCGGGTTTGACGCTACGAGTCCCCGCCGCGAGATTGCAGCACCAACAAGGCCGATTGGGAAGACTGTCCCAAGTTACCCCCGGTGTCCCAAGTTACCCCCGTTGACGGTACTCCCCGTACTTGCCCCGGAGCATCTGAATGTCGCAGATAGCGTAAGTCATCGTGCTGATGTGGACTGGTCAGCGACTGAACGAAGAATGGTGCTCCTGCGGTCGGGGCGCCTACTCTGCAAACTCAAGTGTGTACATAGTACACTCTTATTAGAGCATGCTCCCAAGCACACTCTTATTTACAGCATATTTGCTTGGTACACGCTAAATAAGAGTGTGCCTGGCATGTACACGCTAAATAAAAGTGTACCTGCAAGTACACTTAAACTGACCCATGCTTTAAGATAGGACTAATCGAAAGTATTTTAGCGTGTACTTGCAGGCACACTCTTATTTAGCGTGTACATGCCAGGCACACTCTTATTTAGCGTGTACCTAGCAAGTATGCTGTAAATAAGAGCGTGCTTGGAAGCATGCTCTAATAAGAGTGTACTATGTACACACTTGAGTTTGCAGAGTAGATTTATACTCAGCGCCAGCGCCGCCAGCGCGCCCTCACGGGAAAAACTGGAACTAGTCGGTGAAAAAGGCGCCGGCACCCAGCGGGACTCGAACCCGTGCCTCCGCGCTTGGCGTGCGGCAGGACTCTCTCCAACCCACTGGGCTACTGCGCCGTGCTCGTTGGGGGAGGGGACGGCACGCATCTTTACCTGGGAGCGCGGCGCGGCCGCCCGCAGGTCCGAACGTGAACGTGTAACGTCCGTTTGAATTTTACCCGCCGCCGCGCGAGTTCCGGCTGCACAGGAACCCTTCCCTGTGCTACGCTACGCCACGCTGTTGACGAGCCGAGTCGGGCGCCGAGCCGAGCGCGATGCCGGCGCCGCAGCCGTGGGAAAACTGTCTGAGAGAAGCCGGTGGTCCAGAGCCCCCATCCCCTTCGGTCCCTCCCCTCTCCCCCACCGATGTATTCTGAATTTGCATAACACCTGTTGTCAACGCTTCAAGACTATGTCAAGTGACAAGAAAAAATATTTGAGAGATTTTGTCATCCTACAATTTATTTATGGTCGTCGCAAAATCAGAAACTATTTGAATTTGGCCGGCCGTTTGAACGACCGTTGCGCCCTCTGCCGGCCGAATGCAGCTCCAGCCCTTCCGGCCCGTTCAATCCTGTCACTTGCTGTCCAGTCTTCGAAAGGAGTGTGCCCCGTTCTCTTTGTTTCCAATCATGTCGTTCCCTGAGGACGTTCTTGATTTTGGGCCCTTGGAAGAGGGTGAAATTGTGTCAGAAGAGGAAGAAGAAACTATTGACCTCAACATTTCCGGAGTACTATTCAGAGAGGTAAGTGAAATGTTGCGTGAGAGTGTACGTGTCAGTTTTCGCTGCGTCGGCTCACCTCGTGGTGCGATAGCGTCATGTCGCTTTCCCCTTGCGTCTGAGTGTTTTTCGCGTTTGTGTCGTGCTCATGTCATAAAATCCTTTTCTTTTCGGGGAGGTAATATTTTTGTGTCGGAAGTGTTAAAATCATGAAATCTGGACGGGGCGTCCCACGTGCCATGTGGTCGCAGGGCGCACTGAGCTGCATCTGCCTGTTCGGCTTTCTGCGTGTTCTCTCGTTTCGAATCCTGTGCGAGACGCTTCGCAAGGGTTCTCGCGTGTGAAATTCGTAAAAATTTGGGTAAAATAGTGTCGAATTACGGCGAGTTGACGCCGCCATGTGAGCGTGGGAACCGAGTTGTCTCTGAGTTTGTGTCACTTTCTGAGGGTAAATTCGGTGTGTTCTCGGTTCGAATCCTGTTCGGGGCGCCTTGCGGAGGTTCTCGTGTGTGAAATTCCGCAAAAATTGTGTTAGAAATACTCAAAACAGAGTAATGTTGTCCTTTCCTCTGGCGGCGTAAGTCGAGAAATTTCAGTCATTTGCTTGTGTTGCGAGGGGGTATTCACTCGAGGTATTCTGCGTCCCTGACCGAATATTCATATTCATATTCTTAAATATTCGTTATTATTCACCTATTCACACATATTCTTCATATTCACATGTATTCGGAATATTTCGAAGTATTCGTAAGTATTCACGGGTATTCTCTGTGTATTCACGGGTATTTCCTAGTATTCAGAGGTATTCAAGTACTTGTTGACATTCTTTCGTCGGATTTTTGTCCAAAATTCGGCGCGACAGCTTCTGTATCACACTTGGGCGCATATTTAGTCGTTTTTTATTGAAAAAAAAAATGAGATCCGAGGAGAATCCTGGTTCGCGGCTAGCCGAAAAACTGCATTCTCGAACTAACATATTCACATATATTCACAAGTATTCACACATATTCACACATATTCTGAGGTATTTGCACATATTCATAGCTATTCATTCATATTCTTTGATATTCGTGAAGTTTTTGTATTCAGAGATATTCAGATTTTCTTAGTATTCAAAAGTATTCACGCATATTCATATTCTGTGTACCCGAAAAAAACGAGTGAGTACCCCTCGTTGTGTTGTCTTTGTTTGCACTCGCCGGGCGAACGCGTGGCGGCTCGCAATTAGTACGGAACGTTAAAGGTTTGATTTTTGAACCTGGTTACTGGGGCGGTTAACTTCAAATCGACGTGCCAGCGAAAGAGGTGTGGTGTGGTGACGTCACGGCCAGGCCAGAGTCTTTCGCGAGGTGTCATGGTCGCCGAAGCCTTGTTTACGTTGCCACAGCGGTTTTCGTTGTTTTCTTTCAAAGATTTATCATTTCTGAGTGAAACGAACAAGTGTTGTGCCGAAATCATCCGTCAGTCCAACGGAACTAAAGGGAAAATGTGTCGTTGCAAGAAAACGCTCTAGTCGCCTACTTGATTCTGTGATAGAGAGGTTAGGTTTTCTTTAGGTCTTGAAATGAATTCTACATTGAATCATTCTTGTTTCAGGTCAACGAAGCAGAGACGGTACGTCGTACCCCTCAATCTCGTGGCTACTCAGCAGTTAACGAGCCGACACGAGGAGCCGAGGTGCCTGAAACTTCTGAAGTAGTAGAGGAGGAAGAGGAAGAAAGGTATTCTCGCTTTAGGGCGGAGAGGCCGCCAGTTCTTCTTACTGCACAAGTGTGTGGGGGAGAGGACCCCACTGTGCGGCGTAGGACTCAGCCCTCACTTGTCACCAACTCAGTAAGTACAGTTTTTTTTTTTTGTACTCAATCAATTTAAGTGGAAAACAATTTCCTAAACTTTTGTTTTGTGTTTTAAAGGGTCAAGAGAGAGGAGTCCTCCGTGAAATTCTGCCTCCAAACCCTATCGCATATTTTTCTCCTATTCCTCCCTTCACACCTCCTGGGAGAGAAGTAATTGATGAAGGAGAAATTGAAGTAGGCGAGATTGGAGAAGCCAAGAATGGGAAAGAAGAAGAAGTCGGGCATAGTCAGAATGCATCATGTGGAAAACCCAAAGTAAGTCATTTTATATTTTCAATGTTTAGATATTTAATGTTGTGAGTAACGTTTTGACTGATATTTTTTAAAATATTCATTTTTAGTCAGTATGGAATCGATTGGGATATAAGGTTGAGTGTCATACCACCTTAATCCCGTTCAGGGCAACATATGTAGTAAGTACTCAATATTTCTTGTTTTTATAAAGTTTAATACTTGAATAAAAAAAGTAACACTTCCCTATGATTTTCAGACTTCTGAAGCGTTAAATGAAGCTCTTGAATTAGCCAAGAAAAAGAACGAGCGAGTTCAGATGAGAGAAACGAAGAAAAAGAAGGAAGAAGCGGAAAAGGAGGCAATCAAGGCTGCAGTTCAACGCCTTAAGGAACAACTAAAGAATAAAGAGAAAGAAGAAAAGAAGTAGAAGAAAGAAGAGAAATAAGAAGAAGTTACATAAATTTAGATGGTTTTTTATGTTTTTGAAATGAGTGAAATTTTTTAAAGATGTATTGTTTTTTTTTCTGTTTTGAATCGAGTAAACATTTTAAAAGATGTAATGTTTTTTAAAGATGTAATGTTTTTTTTTCTGTTAGATACGAGTGAAATTTTAAAATTATTTTACTCTTGACTAAATACACTTTTTTATTTTCTCTGAAATTCTGCTGGTCGTCTATATTTGTTTCCTGTCCTCTACCCTTGTCTCGTTTACACGAAGTTGTACTATTTAGTCTGATTGGATGATTCTGACTACAAAATGTTATTTGAAAGTTAGCCTTCAATTTCTTAGAGTTTATGTATTATTGAAGCTTGTCTCATAGTTAATTTTGGGTGATAGAAACTGAAAGCATCTTCGAGTCAAACCTACTCTGCAAACTCAAGTGTGTACATAGTACACTCTTATTAGAGCATGCTTCCAAGCACGCTCTTATTTACAGCATACTTGCTAGGTACACGCTAAATAAGAGTGTGCCTGGCATGTACACGCTAAATAAGAGTGTGCCTGCAAGTACACGCTAAAATACTTTCGATTAGTCCTATCTTAAAGCATGGGTCAGTTTAAGTGTACTTGCAGGTACACTTTTATTTAGCGTGTACATGCCAGGCACACTCTTATTTAGCGTGTACCAAGCAAATATGCTGTAAATAAGAGTGTGCTTGGGAGCATGCTCTAATAAGAGTGTACTATGTACACACTTGAGTTTGCAGAGTACGCAGTTCACTTTAAATGTTATGAAAACCTCTTTCGGGTATGAGTGATAAATTTTTATCATAAATATAATGGGGATGAACCTCTCTTTATGTTTTAGTGGAGTGACACTGTTGAAATAATTAATTTTTGACCTATGTTGTGTTGGGCAGTTTAACCTTCAAGTTAGTGGGGGTCAATTTTGGTAATGTTATCTTGTCACAATGAGCTGCTCAGTCTGTATTGACTTACGGAGTGTCCCATTGATTTTCAATAGAGTTCAGGTAGTGGAGAAGCTTCTCTGATAGTTATTTTGATGAGATTTAAAAAAAAATTTGGTTTACTTTAGAGTTAAAGAGTCACTCACTTTATCGGCTCTTATTCCGACGGAAGAAGACACCAAATTGTTTGTACTCTAAGATTGACTCTTGTCTCCTTCTGTTTTCATCTATTTGAGTTAAAGCACATTTGATATTTAGAGGGCAGAGTATCTTTTCATTAAAGGAGTAGAGAATTTATGAAAGAAAGTTGACATTTTGTTTTATTCACTTCAGAGAACTGTTCTTTATTTTTGCAACTTGTTTTGAGTAAGAGTGATAGACTCTAAGCAAGAATATGAAGGGAACGAGCCTCTCGTTATGTTTTAGTGGAGTGACACCCTTGAAATTATCTATATTATCTATATTATCTATATTAATTATCTATATTTGAGCAATGATATATGGACAACATAACCTTCTTATGTCTGGCTAGACACAGCAGATATGGAAAGTTGTACAGGGGAGCTGTGTAGCCTGTATTGACTTGCTGAATGCCCCATTCATTTTCAATAAAGTTTAAGTAGTGGAGAAGCTTCTCTGATAGTCATTATGATGAGATTTTAAAAAAATTTGGTTTAATTTTGAGGTCAAGAGTCATCTACTTTCTCGGCTCAAAATCCAACGGCAGAGGTGACCATAATGTTTATACTCTTAGATTGTCTTATGACTCCTTCTGTTTTCATTTGTGAAAATGAAAGCACAATTGGTATTTACAGGCCAGAGTATCTTTTTGTTTAAGGGAGTGAAGAATTAATGAAAAAAAAGTTGAGGTTTTTGAACACTACACTGTAGGATTTTCCTCAAAGGTTATTTTTTAGCTGTGCTTACTTATTTTTTGTTAGGCATTCTATTTTTTAGTGAGAAAAGGCTTTTGTCTCTTATTTTTTTAATTAGAGCTCAGAGAAAACTTTCTCAAAGTCATCATTGCTCTATAAAATTTAAACGGCCAGCCTGCTTCTCCGTGCGCTTTTAAATCAGACTCATTTCATTTTAATTTTTTTGGGTTTAGTATTGTATTCCTTTTTTGTTTTTATCAACTATTGTATTCCTTTTTTTTTGTCTTTTTCTCTGTTTTTTTTTTCAAAAATTTTTTTTGTTGAATTTTTCCTTTTTTAACTAGACTGCCTCATTGACTGATAAATGGCTTCCTTGATGAAATCTTTATAAGCCATCAGGTCTGGTCTCACAGAGATAGGTAACTTCTCATAGCACCAGCCATCAGATTATCAGAATGCTCACGAGTCATTTGTACTATAGACTGGGGTGTCTTGTATCCAATCCTTACACAGTAATCTCTGCAGTGAGAAATAAAATGGTCAAAGTTAGACCTAGCAAGGATTGATATTTCAGTCAAATTCATGAGATGGTACTCCATATTTTCTTTCAGGTTGAAAATCATTTTCCACGTTGAGAGGGCAAGGGAAATTTTAATAGGAGAATCTCTTTTCTCCACACACACACACACTGTAATAAATTTTTTATTTTCATCCTTAATTATGGAAAGGGTGATATCACCAAAGGAAAGGGGTTCTAGCTCAGTCCTATTTTCCAGTGCATTCAAAACATGCATCTGGACTTCTCTGGACATCATGATGTTGAGTTCGGCTGGACTCATCCTATGGTAAATTCGATAGCCATTTTTATTAGTTTCACCGAAAAACAGGACGAAGGGGGAAAAATCAGTGGCTACATCTAAGCCAACTCGAATAGTTTTTGAACCATTCTTAGTGAGTGCAAAATCTCTGGGGATGCACTGCAAAGGGAATTCAGAGGGACTTGAATTATTTTTTAGACTGACATGAATTTTCATGACAGTGGGTGTTTGGTTTACCCCTGACAAACTGAGGACCAGGTCAACTTGGGGGGAACTACCGAGCAACTAGGGTGTCAACCAGGGGGTATCAGAGGGGGAGCTAGGGAGTAACTCGGGGGGAAGTCGGGGGACACGCCAACACGCTAGAAATACGAATGGGAGCGTACTGGGGGCAAGGCGAAGTCGCCGCCGAGGCCCGGCTCACCCGATCGCCTTCTGGTTACCGTCCTGGAGGTACGGATGCCGTTTGAATTGCGATTGCGCGACACACAAAATGGAGGAACAACAAAAGAACAAAACCTTTCTCCTTGAAGACGGCTCACTAGGAGGTTCTAGTGGCCAGCTGACCTCGGACAGAAAGGATGCAGAAGGGATGCTGCAAACGAGTAGATTGCTGTCTTGGGTTGATGTAGCGCCTGTGAGGTAGGCTACCTATCCGTCCCGCAAACACCACTGTGAAGACGGTGGCCTACCCGAAGGCGCTACATAGCCCACCGATGCCAAACGGTGGTTTCGTCGGTCTGTCTCTCGCACGCTCCTGCACCGTCCCGTGGGAGTGCGAAAGAGATCGGCCCGGGGGGGGGGGGGGGGGCGCGCAATCGCAATTCAAACGGCATCCGTACCTCCAGGACGGTAACCAGAAGGCGATCGGGTGAGCCGGGCCTCGGCGGCGACTTCGCCTTGCCCCCAGTACGCTCCCATTCTTATTTCTAGCGTGTTGGCGTGTCCCCCGACTTCCCCCCTGACTTCCCCCCGAGTTCCCCCCGATATACCCCCGACTTACCCCCGAGTTGCCCCCGACTTCCCCCCCGAGTTGCCCCTGACTTGCCCCCGAGTTGCCCCCGACTTCCCCCCGAGTTACCCCCGAGTTACTCCCTAGCTCCCCCCCTGATACCCCCTGGTTGAAACCCTAGTTGCTCGGTAGTTCCCCCCAAGTTGACCTGGTCCTCAGTTTGTCAGGGGTAGTCCCAATTCCTCGACAGTCTCTGTAGCCATCATCTGGTTGTAGGCCTCGTTACACATTTGGTCTAGCAAGTCAGACGTGGTACTGGACTCACTAGTGGAGTCTCACAAGTCAGAACTTGAACTTGAAGACTGTACGGCTGTTGGGGCAGGGGCGGGGGGGAGGTCGTCGAAGTCCATGAGCAGGTCCTTGGGGATCTGGGGGAGGGGAGGGCGGGAAGGGGGTCTCGACGCTGGGCACCTCGGCGGCGGCCTCAGGGGCCTCCTCGCCGTGCGCGGGCTGCTCGCTGCTGGGCACCACGACGGCGGCCTGCTCGCCGCGCACAAGCGGGAATTCTACAATGTCGGCGGGTGCGGTGGCGGCCCCGTCGACGGGGACCTCGAGGGTGTCCAGCAGAGGCATGCTAGGCGCAGGGCGCGCGTTGTCCTCTGAGGCCGGGAGCACACCAACTACACCGGGCTTGACGCCGGTGAGGGCACCGCCACCAGGGGCAGCTGATGCACTTCCCTCCTCGTTGGCCGTGGCGGGGAGTTCAGAGGTTCGACTCTCCTCGTCCAGGCCGAGATCGGCCACAAGGTCGCCAAGAATTTGGCGTTTGGCGCGGGGCTTGAGGCTGAGGCTCTTCTTGGCCACCCGCTTAACTGCTTGCTTCTGGGCAGGCATCATCTTTGTCTTGATAAAGACACTTTATTTCTTCTGTGCTGCGACTCTTCTTGCTGCTGCTTCTGGGACTTCTTGACACTGCGACACTTGACGTAAGACTGTGCTGGTCCTGGATCGGGGGCGTGCTTTTATCCTGCCGCCGCGCGACAGTAGCGCCGCCTCACGGCCAAATTCGGAACTATTGAACAGAGCTCGCGCATGCGCAGTAGCGCCCGCTGGAGCGCGACGCGCGCGCCACCTCAAGTTCAAATAATGTACTACGGCGCTCGGATAAATACGGCCGCCGGTCCCCAGGTCTCCTCAGTTATTCGTCGAGTGTCGCAGTGTCCCAGCAAGAAGAAGTCGCAGCAAGAAGTCCGAGTCGCAGCCTAAGAAGAAAACTGTCTTTTTCAAGACAAAGCCAGCATCATGGCTTCAGTCCTGTTGGACATTCTGGAGGAGTGGGACGGCAGGTGCTACTATGACCCCACCCTGCTCTCCGAGGCCTACACCACGGCCCTGCTGGCCTTGTTGGAGGCCACCCCGGAGCAGAGGGCTGACCCTCGGGTCGCCCCGTTCCTGGAGGCAGGCTATGAGGCTTACTGCAGTGAGCAGGATGGCCTCGATAGCCAGGCCGAGGTGACCCGGGACATGCCTTGGCCATGGTCGGCGGCGGCGTCAAGCACCGCGACGACGCGGCGCCATGCCCTGTCACCCCGCCGCGCTCCGCCTCGGCCCGCCCCTGGAGGCCTTGGACGCCCTCCCCGCCGCGCCCCGCCACTCTCCCGCGCCGCACCGCCACGCCGCCGGCCCGCACGCCACCCGCGCAGGAGGGGTTGCCTACCTCGCAGGCGCCCCTCCGAAACGAGAAACGCGGCCGGTCGCGCACGCCCTCGCCGGAACGCGCCGTGCCGGAGCAGCCCCAGCAGCCCACGCTGGAGGTTCTGCAGACCCGGGAGCGCCGGCTGGAGCGTTGTCGCACCACCTTTCGCGAGGAGGTCATGCAAGTCTCAGGGCTGGGCCACGCCCTGCCTTCCGAGGAACTGATGGTGTCCTTGTTTGATACTGTCTTGGCGCGGCAAAGAGACGCAGTGCAGGCCAAAGATGACGACCGGGTGATTGTTGAAATACAAAATGCTATCAACGCGGAGAATCCGCTGTGGTTTAGCATGCGGCGGACAGACCAACTCTCGGGGCAGATTATTTTTGCTGAGCGAAGCGAAGCACCCTGTTGGGAAGTTTGAACCTTCGAATTGTCCGCCCCCCCCCCCGGATACCTTTAGTTAACAATAGGTCTCTTTTTATTAATCTTAATCTTATAGCTATATGTATATACATAGTCCAAGGTCAATAGTCCAAGGTCAATAGTCCTAGGTAAAAAGTCCTAGGTAAAAAGTCCTAGGTAAAAAGTCCTGGTTAAAAAGTCCTAGGTAAAAAGTCCAAGGTCAAAAGTCCAAGGTCAAAAGTCCTTGGTCAATAGTCCTTGGTCAATAGTCCTAGGTCAGTAGTCCTAGGTCAATAGTCCTAGGTCAATAGTCCTAGGTCAATAGTCCTAGGTCAACAATCCAAGGTCAACAATCCAATGTCAACAGTCCATGGTCAATAGTCCATGGTCAATAGTCCATGGTCAATAGTCCGAAGTCAAAAATATGTTACAAACCCGATCCTTCGCGAGTAGCGTAAGATCTGTCGGGAGCCCGTTAGGTTTGGTTAGAATAGGTAGGACTATTTAGTTTTAGAGATCTGTTGCGGCGAGTAGCGTAAGATCCGTCGCGAATAGCGTAAGATCTGTCGCGAGCCCGTTAGGTTTCGTTAGGATAGGTTGGACCATTTATTTAGAGCCTCCCGTCGGTCGCCACGGCCGCCCTCCCCTCCTTCCCCGCCCCTGCCGCTCCGTACTTAACCCAGCCTCCTGCATGCGCGGATCCAGGGGATGGGGGGGCAAAAGGACCATTGCCCCCCCCCCCCCCCTTGACCCCTAGATAACCGACTGAAAAGTAAACAAAAAGCAACACTTTGCCCCTGTAAATAGGCAAAAAACGCTCCTCCCCCCCTCCCCCTAGTCCGGCTCTGGATCCGCCACTGCCCTCCTAGGCGCCCTGTCCAAAATAATAAATAAAAAAAATCTTGCTTTCAATGCTGATACTATCCTAAAAAAAAACTTAATTGCCATTAAATTTATTTCCTTCTTGTGAACATAAATTTCCATCCGCAGAAGAAAATGGCTCAGCATCGAGGCCGAAGGCCTTCGCCGGGCTAGTAGATAAACTCACTCGAGTTCTCAATAGTAACCAAGCCTTCATGGCTGAGGGACAACTTCGTGTCTCCTACATCCATGTCCCTACTCCAGAGGCCGGGGGTGCACGCACTCAGCGCGCAACCAATGAGAGCATGGACCAATGGTTCGAGAGAAAAATAAAGTCACGAACTATATTTTCTCCTGAAAATACAGCTGACTCAATGTGTTTAACACGAAGCGTGACAGTGGCCATTGCACGGGGAAGTATGCACTACCAAGCTTTCGCACGCCTAAAAAAGCCGACTTCCATTATCCAGCGCAGAGAAGCCGCGAAACTTTGTGAGTTAGCTGGGATCGACCCACAGCAACCATGCGGTCTTGATGAAGTCAGGAAGCTACAAGACGCTCTACATGAATTTAGACTGTGTGTGTTTACTGACCAAAAGGGTCGAGAATGTGCTTTTATAAGGGGGCATACCAGCCGGGGAAAAAAACTATCCACCTTTTGCTACACAATCAGCACTTCTCCGCCATACTGTATCCCCGTCAGGCATTTGAGGCGCTTTTTGAGTGTGAAAAATGCTTGGTATTTTATCAACACAAAGCTGAGCATCGTTGTGAAGGTGCCTGCTGGCGGTGTCTCGGACCAAGTCTTCACGAGGACCCGACCCTACCATTGAAACGTTGCATGGATTGCAACCACAAGTTTGCGGGATACGAATGTTTTCACACTCACAAAGCCCTTAAATTGCCCCACAGTCAGTCCACCAAGTGCGATTTATTCAGGTTTTGCCCCGCATGCGAAACAAGCTATTCTTTGCTACGTGGAAGGCAACATGTTTGCGGCTACATATACTGCAAATATTGCAAAGAAAATGTCAAGGAAAACCATTTATGTTTCATAACACGCTGGGATGAAAAGCCAAAAAGTGAAAAGACCACTTATTATACCGTGTATTATGATACAGAAACTCGACAAGATGAGTCCCTACCAGGAAAAGAGGGTGTTTTTGAGCACAAACCCAACTTGTTGGTTTCACAATGTGTGTGTGACGAATGCTCGCACATAGTACACAATGACTACTTTTGTACTAAATGTAAAGCACAACAGCACATTTTTCACAATCTGGATGACGCACATCTCTCAGTAATGTCACAGTTTATAGATTATTTGCAGTCATTCACTGGTAATTGTAAAATACTACTGGTGGCACACAATGCAAAATCGTTTGATGCTCTCTTTGCACCCAGAGAAATGAATTCTAGATTCTTGATCCTTTCAAGAAATATTTCTTGATTCAAGACTTTTTTACTTGAGCCAAGAATTTTTTTCTTGAGCCTAGAATTTTTTTCTTGAATCAAGAAACATTTCTTGAAAGGATCAAGAATCTAGAATTCATTTCTCTGGGTGTGTTCTACAAGAACTGCTTTCCCGCAAAATAAAACCAGATCTCGTCCTGCAAGGCGCCAAAATTATTAGCATGAAGGCAAAAAATTGGAAATTCATTGATTCACTGATGTTTTTGCCCATGCCACTGTCCGCTATGCCAAAGTCATTCGGTCTGACTGAACTAAAAAAGGGATATTAGCCGTTTTTAGCAAATAAAGCAGATATGTATTCTTATTCAGGACCTATGCTCCCTCGAGATTACTACTGCCTTTCCAGCATGAAAAAGAGTGCTGTCCATGAGTTCAACACCTGGTATGACGAACAAGTTGCCAAAAACGTTGTCTTTAATTTCAGACAGGAACTCATATCTTATTGTGTTTCTGATGTTACAATTTTGCGGCAAGCATGCCAGGCTTTCCGTAAACTTTTCCAAGAAACAGCAGGCTTTGACGCTCTTTTTTATTGCATTTCTCTCAGTAGCGCTTGCATTTCAGCATTTAGGCGCAATTTCCTCCAAGAAGGAAAGATAGCCATAATACCACCCGGTGGTTACCATGGTCAAGGAAAACAGAGCCACATTGCTCATAGGTGGCTGGACTTCGAAACGCATAAATTAGGGAGGAAAATAAAAACTCTCTTTACGGACAGAGAAGTGTCAGTAATGGGTCGTCGTGTTGATGGGTACACTGAGATTCCACATCCAGATGGCACCGTAGAAAAGAGGATTTACCAATTTCACGGCGATTATTGGCATGGTTGTCCAATCCACTTCCCTCTCACATTTGGCTGGCGGAAGGACCAGCGCTTTGAAATTGTACTACAAAGCAGATGTAGCAGGTGGAGAGAAAATCAAAATGGCCGACGTCGTAAGCGAATGCCCGAATGTGAACCTGCGAGGGGCCTACCCATACTCCCACCCCAAGATTATCTCCAAGGTGACACTGACATGCCCCCGATAGATACCTGGAATGGCATGATAAAGTGCACTGTCTTAGCACCACAAGATCTGTTTTTGCCTGTTTTGCCTTATAAAACACAAGGCCGATTGATGTTCCCCCTCTGCAGAACATGTGCAGACACATTAAGTGAAACACCATGTAAACACAGCGAGGAAGAGAGAAAAATACAGGGGACATGGTGTGCTCCCGAACTCCAGTTGGCAGTTCTGGAAAAAAACTATAAGCTTCTGGAAATCCACGAAGTTCACCAGTATCCTGGAACGATGCAGTTTAACCCAGAGACGGGGGAAGACGGGCTTCTGTCCGGTTACATCAGGCGCTTTTTAGCGCTCAAGATTCAGGCAAGCGGATGGCCCACTGATTGAAGAAACATTGAAAGTCGATGGGATTGCTGTTGATCCGCAAAAGATGGAAAAAAATCCATCGATAAGAACTTTAGCCAAGCTTATGGCCAATAGTTTTTGGGGAAAATTTGGCGAGAAAACATTACGCTCAAAAACTGATTTTATTTTTAACTATGAAGACTTACTCCAGTTTGTGACGGATCCTACCAGAGAAGTCAGTAGCCTAATGCTCATCAATGATGAATGTATCCAAGTTACATGGAAACCCATTGAAGACACTGAGGAGTCACTGCCCACCTCCTCTCTTCTTCATGCTGCCTTCACGACTTGCTTTGGAAGGCTTCAACTCTATTCATATTTAGACATGGTCAAAGAGAGAGCCCTTTACCACGATACGGACAGTGTATGCTACATAAGCCGTCCAGGTGAGCCAGACTTACCACTTGGTACACACTTGGGCGACCTGACAGATCAAATTGAGGAGGAATACGGCCCAGGGCAGGGTCGTTTATCACGGAGTTCGTTGCAGGTGGCCCTAAAAACTATGCCTTTAAAGTAGCTGTTGGTGGAAACACAGAGAAAATAAAGGTTTGCATCAAGGTGAGAGGAATCACTCTGAACCAATCTTGTGACGACATAGTCACATTTGATGCCCTAAAAGCTATGGTATTGGGTGAAACTGAAAAAATTGTCGTTCCCATCCCACGTCAAATTGCACGGCTCCCTACTTGGCAAGTCGTCACTCGATCAACGTCCAAGGTATGGCAAGCCAAGAATGTCAAACGACGACGTGTGGACGTGGCACGCACCGTACCACACGGCATCAATGCCTACGGGGATGAAGAAGAGGAAGACCAAGAGGTCCTTGAGGCCATGGACCTCCTCATGGAGTAAGAAAGAGTGGCGTAAAACAGAAGAAAAATGCAAAAAAAAAAAAAAAAACAAAAAAAAACAGTCAAAACTAGAAAAATGACAAAAAAAAGAGCGCAGGGGAGTTTGCAAGCTGGCCCTACCGGAGCAAGGGAGCTGGTTAGGCCCCAGTGGTTAACCTAACAGTACTTAGTGACGTAGCCGGCGGCGCTCTCGTCGCGCCGAAACGGAAAACGCGCCCGGCCCCGCGCCCGCCCCGCGCCGCCGCCCCCGCGCCCGCCCCGCGCCCGCCCCCGCGCCCGCCCCGCGCCCGCCCCCGCCCCGCGCCCGGCCCCGCGCCCGCCCCGCGCCGCCGCCCCCGCGCCCGCCCCGCGCCGCCCCGTCGCCGCCCGGCCCGGCTGGTATAAATGCCTGGCTTGCCCACGCTTGAACTCAGTTATCGTTCAGCTTTTAGCCATGACGCACGCCACGTGTGACTTGCAGCTCATGCACGGGAAGGGGAAAAAAGAAACTTATGTGGTGAAAGAGTTCTCCATTTGCAAAGCTCACAAGACGGGAGAGTTCCTTGCCACGACCACGTTTGGCCCACCCTACAGTGCCAAAAAACTTAAAAAATGGGCCAGACATGCTGAGTGGACCACGGTCAGTGATCACGGCTTGGAATGGGTAGAGGGAGAGCGGCCCTACACTGCAAGAAAAGACCACAACGAAAGTACACAAATTACTGGCAAATTTTTTATCAGGAATTTATTGTACTTTCAAAGTACAACAATTGTTGTACAAAGTACAATGGAACCGCCGTGAGTATGTTCCGATTTTTGCATGGTTTGTCGTCTCGGGGTATATTCCCTTGGCTAACTCTGGCTGTGTGTGTGTGTGTGTATATGGCCTACTGTGCCTTGCCCTTGAAAAGACTTGTTGCTTTCGTCTATCATTCTCGCCTTCGTTTGGCCTTTGAAAACAGTTCTGCTTAGTGCTTCATCTTGCACTCACAACTATGCCTTTGTGCTTGGCATGTTGTCTTTCTCGCACACATTTTATCCAGTTGTGACAATCAGAAAGGCTTCTCCCCAGGTGATCCGAGTGTCAACTTACATGATGGGTTTCCAACGAACTATGCTGGGTATTTATTTTGAGTAAGTCATGTGGGAGAGAGAAAATACTTAGTTGTACAATCATCGAACTTGAGGTAATCGCACTGCATTGATGTTGTTTTGTTCTCGTTAAAAAACTTAACAACAGAATACGTTGCGAATATCTTACCATAAAAAAAAACTTGCTCATTTATCAGGTCTTCTTTTTTATTGAAGATTAAAAAAATCAAGATGATAAGTGAGGAAGGTGAGTCTTTTTTAATTTTGTTGTGGAAATGTTTCTTTTATTTTCTATGTGTTTTTTCAGGTTGTGACTTCGACTCCATTCAAACACTTTGTGCGGTCAATTTGACAGCCCACCCTGTCGCCAATTGTGGCGTTACCTGATACTAGTGAGGTACCTCCATCCCCTGAGAAAACCATTCCTCCAAAAACTGCTGTTCGTGTAAGTACTGCTGTGTTCAATCAAGTCATTTATTTATAGATAGTTCTTAAGAATTAACTTTTTTTCACAGGATCTCTTTGGATCTTCAGGAGTGAATGAGTTATCTGTCACGGTTGTCCCTGATGAACCAGTTCACTCATGGATGTCATCCCATGATGAACTGGGTCTCAATAATGGTGCTATTGTAAGCAGCACTGATTTGAACCATGACCTCGTTGTATCTTTGCCAGTGAACCATGAAGATGAGGATAGTGTGTCACTGATCTCAAAACTTTATGATTCTAACGAGGTAAGTTGTTTGCTTATTGCTTTTTTTACTGTTGTAAAATTGTTTTTTCGTTGATTGTCGATGTATGTTTTATTTTTTTCTGCAGGATAAAGGCTCGTCTTGCTCTGTGGCTCATGATGAGGACATGCAGTGTGAGGGTCATGTTGGCCCGCCTCCTCTAGATATTGGCTCGCCTCCTCAAAATGTTGTTGTTAGTTGTCTTCTTATTTTATAATTACTGTTGTAAAATTGTTTGTCGTTAGTTGTTGATGTATTTATTTATTTTCTCTCCAGGATAAGTGCGTGTCTGACTCAGAGTCAAGCTCTTCATCTGATTCATCTGGGACATCAACATCCGATTCATCTGGGACATCATCATCAACTTCTGATTCATCATCTGATTTATCTAAGTCGGCAAATTCAACAACAACTGGTGGAAATCATAAGATAAAAGTATGTTTTTATTTTTTTTTAATTTTTTAAATTGAATAAAATGTCATTAAATTTTGTACTTATTATTTTGTATACTCAACTAAATTTTTTTGGTTCTTTTGTTTTTACAGGACCTTTTCGGATCCTCCTTGCTTTCACTTGATGATACTGTTGCATTGCAGAGGGGTCCAATTGCCGATGGACCGCCCCTTAAATGCTCAATGGAAGACGAAGCTAGGGCGTGTTTGCCACCTGGTTTTGGACCAAGTGAAGCAACACACACTATTAGTCCAGTGGCAGGACCAAGCAAAGTGTCTCAGGCTCATAGTGCAGTGAGTCCAGTGGCAGGACCAAGCAAAATGTCACAGGCTAATAATGCAGTGGACACACTGCAAGAAGAACAAGTGCCACCTCGTGTAGTATGTTTTGTTTTTCCTATGGCCATTCAGGTAATTTTATTAAATTTATGATTAAAAAATAAATTAACCTTTTTTTCAGTCTGCTTTCAATCGTCTAGGGCCACTGCCCCAGAGAGGGCCTTTGTTTGGCGAGCCTGTGCAAGGACCATTTCACCCACAAAATGTGGCTGAAGCTCCCCTCTGGATGACAGAGAAGCTCGAAGTTAGTGCAACTTCATCCTCTGCTCTGTATGGGACTTCTCAGTCGAGCTGCCAGGGCTCCTCGTGGCACCAGGGGGATGCGTGGCGTTGGTGTCACTAGAGGCGCTGCTGTCACTAGAGGCGCTAGAGGTTCCAGGGGTGGCAGAGGTAGTCGAGGTCCGAGAGGCACCAGGCGCTCCAACCAGTGCAGTGCTAGCAGTCCAAATCCCTGGGTGCAAAAGAGTGGACCGCCTCCTCCTCCTCCCAGTGGAGATGCACGTGTTTTTTGTAGGTATTTTTTCTTATCTTCTCTGAAGTCTGGCTTCATTTACCATAAAAAAGTGCTAAGTCATTATCTCTAATCTGTTCATTTTTATTTTTTAGTCTATTTTATTTTTTTGTTGTGACAACTGTCACTTATATTCACTTAAGTGAAGCTCTGCTGCATCTTTTCATTATCATTTTGTATAATCTAACTCATCATTACTTGTTTTTTAGTAGCGGAGTGTAGGCTACAATCATTTAATTTTGCTGGCTCCGTCTCAGGTCTCGGAAAAGGTTTAAACTTTGTTTACACCTCCGGTGCAATGAAAATTCAAAAGTCATGCTAATCTCATTAAGGGGAAGGTAAATTACAAGGAATCTTACTTAAATTAGTCCATTTGAAAGATCTTGTCATTGGTTTTATGGTGTAGTGTATTAGACTTGCATTATTTTCACTTCAGTTCACTCGCTCAAATGAGCGAAGTTAGTTTTAAGTTGGTTATGTCTCCGGGACTCATGTATTACCAAAGGCAAGTTTAAATACATTTAGAGTCATTAGTTTCATTATCAAATTAACTCAGAATAGTAACCCTAACCTCAGTTTTATGTGTTCATGTTTGGTGTTGTCACAATATTTCTTATTCTTGTTTCGCCCAAGTTGCTGTAACTCGAATAAGTTTGATATTTGTAGAAGGGCTCTGCAACAACTCATACATTGGATGGAATGTTATTTTTGGGAAAATTAGAAAGATTTTCAGGGGAGTGGGACTTGAAATATTTTCACTATCTGTTTGTAGTGGGGAGGGAAGTAGGGGCCAAGGGAACGTTTTGACAGTGTACTCATTATTTCTGTTCGTCTGTTTCAGGACCTGCTTTGATGTCCATTTTTTATTTTTTTAAGGCCTGATCATTATTGGCTGTGTTCCAGTTGGTATTTATTTTTTATTGTTTGATTAAGTAGGCATTAAGCCTTTTCTCTGGTTGATTTTTTTTTTATTAGTTCGTTCTTCTGGCTTTTTAGGCCAATGTTATCTTGTTTTTGTCCATTGTAACTTTTGTGCCTGTTCTTTTGGCTGTGTACCAGTGGGTATTTTTTTCTGTTTTTATTGTTTGATTAAGTGATCAATAAGCCTTTTCTCTGGTTGATTGTCATTTATCTTTTGTCATGAAAAATAAAACACCTTTCATGAACTTATAGCCCCAGTCTCCATCATCCCAGTCCAGTCCGTGAACATTTTTAGTCAGGTCACTGTTTTTGATTTGAATAGATTCAGGGAGATCATCTTTCTCATAGGGCTTCTTGAAAGTGACCATCCTCATGTCATTTGCTCTGAACCCAGTGTGGAAAATGGCAAACTCTTTGATTATGAGATTGTCATCTTTGTCTCTCATGAACTGGACATCACCCGTGAGTAGTATAAATACCCCCAGGTCCCCCTCCGCCATCTTGATTCCCCCAGGTCACCTGTCCTGACCTACCCTTCGGCAGGGTCAAAAAGGGGTCATTTTTGGAAAAAAAAAATTTTGTCAATTTTTTGTCATTTTTTTCTGGGCGAGGTTACGATGCGTGCTCTAACCTAACTTAACCCAAGGGGTGGTTCTCACCTACCCTTCGAACCGCCAAGGTCACCTGAGAGCTCGGAGCGAGAGGCAACCCACTGTGCGCTTGTGTGTGTGTGTGTGCGCGGTGAGCGACCGCCTGGTGGATAGGCAACCCGCTGCGCTCTGTCCCCAGGTCACCCGCGCGACTGTTGGCGGGGCGGGCCTGCATGCTATCTCCCGTGCGCCTAATCAGACGAATGTCATTGGCATTATTTTTTAGGGAGTTTTGTCATTTTAATTTTTTTTTTTAAATATTTTTTATAGGGCAGGCTCAGTGAAGTGAGTTGAGGTATACCTCCAGCCATAGTCCGACGCGCTTCGCATTGCGCACTGCACAGTATCTGTCTCTGTGGCGTCGGCTGCTGACGTCATTTTCACATGGTGCCCACACGAGCGGTAATTTTCTGAGGGCCGGGCACCCTAACTTTTTCACATTGTACACCTGTTTGGTGGGCAGCAGGAACTGGAGGATCTTGGCCTTGTCCTCACCCTTAACGTACAGGACATCGTAATCCTTGGCCATCTCGAAGAGTGTGAGGGGCACTCTGTCGTAGGGCGAGAAGCCCGAATCCCAGTGCAGGCCATGCAGGTGCCTGACACTGTACCTGTTTTGGCGCAAGTGCTTCTCTGGGATCCCCGCGCCGGGGTATGGCGGCTTGAACGTGACCGATCTGTGCACGTA
The DNA here is from genome assembly GCA_030522485.1 of Stenchaetothrips biformis. Classification (NCBI taxonomy): domain Eukaryota; kingdom Metazoa; phylum Arthropoda; class Insecta; order Thysanoptera; family Thripidae; genus Stenchaetothrips; species Stenchaetothrips biformis. The sequence goes on along the minus strand of CM060089.1, from coordinate 5,825,855 downwards.
GGCCTGGTTGTTATGTTCGAAGAAAGAGACTTCCTTTAGAACATACTCTCCGTGCATCCCTCGGAGCATCTGGAGGTCGCAGATAGCGTAGGACGACATGATGACTGGTCAGCGTCTGAATGAAGAATGATGCCCTGGAGGGCGCGCTCCCTAGATTTATACCCTGCCGCCAGCGCCACGTGCGCCACCTCACGGCAGGAACACGAAGTTAGTGAAGAAAAAGGCGACTTCACCCAGTGGGTATTGAACCCGTGTCTCCGCGCTGAGAAGCGCAACAGAACACACACACTAACCCACTGAGCTACTGAGCCGAGCTTACTCAGCGAGTGTATGGTCCGAGTTTTGATCTGTGAGCGCCGCGCGCCGTGCGCTGAGCCAAGCGCGGAACCGAACGCCTAACGGTCAATTTGAATTGTCCCGCCACCGCACGCGTTCCGACCGGAGCGGAACCCTTCCCCGCAACGCCAGGCCACGCCGCCGGTGCCGAGCCGAGCGGTGCCGTGCGGAGCCGAGCCGAGCGCCGCAGCCCCTCCCCTCCTCCCACGCGCCCAGTGTGCCAGACGCCCTGACCGGCCTCAACACACGTTGTCCCTTTTATTTTCCGCATGCTGACGAGTGTCTGGTATCATTTCTCCGCCTGAAATATTTTTCTATAATTACTGAGAATACTCCGCTCGGTCAATCCTATCGCTGTCTGAACTGTCAGAGAGGAAATGTATTGGTCCAGATCCCCCCATCCCCGAAACCTCCCCTCCCGCCCCTCTCACTTCAAGCCGTGCTGTATCGGATTATGGAAAACACCGGTTGTCATCACTTGAAGTTGATGTCAAGTGACAACAAATAATATTTGAGAGATTTTCACATCATAGTTTCATTCTGATTCCTCGTGAAATCGAAAACAATTTAAATTTTGGCCGGCGTTAGAACGACCGCTGCGCCCTCTGCCGGCCACAAGCGGAACTACCCGCCGTTGCTTACTTCCGCCCTGTTCAATCCGGTCATTCGGTGTGCATCCCTTGTGTGCGTGTCACGTGTGGCTTGGGTGTCTAGCAGTGCAGTGCGGTGCGGCATCATCATGAGTGATTCTTTTATGAATGATTTTATTTTAAGTGACGAGGAAGAAGAACTGGTGTCGATAGACGCCTCCTATTCCATATTTATTGAGGTAAGTGAAAAATCTGTGAACGTGTGTGAGTGTGTGAACGACATGCCACGCTCTGCCACATGGCGCCGCATGGTGGCGGGGCCCTCGGCTTGCCGTGCCCTTGTCTGTTTTGCTATAAGTATTTTATCGTCACGTGTTTTCGAGTCAGTGGTCGAGTGAAGTGAGTGCATTACCGTCCGTGTGTGTTGCCGTGGTGGCGTGTCGTGTTTGGCTGATGTCAGCACGGCGTGTCGGGTCGGCGCGTCGGTTTGTATGTCCGGCTGTCTGTGTCCTCTTCACACTTAATTTTGTCGCCTCTCTAGTGAATCGTTGTTGCCGTGTGTGTCGTCTCGTGCGTGCCGTGCTAAATTTCATGTGTTTGAAACGACGCTGTCGGCCCTGGAGGCGCATGAGGCCCAACGGCCCCACCGTGCCGCCAAACATGATTTAACTTGTCCGCGCGGGTGTGTGTGTGCGTGTTTCCGTGGGAACTGATGAGCCGAAAAGCTTTCCGCCGTGTCGCGATCGATTTAACTTTGATCTCGTTGTCTGTTAATCGTTTTCGGGTTTGGTTTCCATCGCGAGTCGATTCAAAGAGCCGTGCCGCCGCCGGCGCGAACGCAGGCAGGGCGAGAGGGGGAGGGGAAGGGGACAGTAGGGCCCGTGGCGCGTGGGGTATCGACGCTGTCTATTCCTCCGCATGTTTTCTCATTGTTTTGGTTCTATGGTTTCAGACATCAACTCCATGGCCTGGTGCGCCAGAGCCCCACGGGCCACGGGGAATTTCCCCCATATTGACCCCTGAGGAGGAGTTGGCCCAATTGGCCGGACAAATCATTGTGCCAGAGGTAGTTGATGTGCCAGCCCCACTCAATGACCCAACCGTAAGGAGGCGTACACAACCAGCGGCGGCTCGTGTCGTCTACCCTGTAAGTCTATGTCTCAATCTTTCCAAAAAAAAAGTAGAACTTTTATTTCCTAAAAATCAATATGACCTTGTTTGTCTCAGGCTCAAGAGCGACGAATATTAGGGGAAATCAACCAAAATCCGCAAGCAAGATCCTTCGCGTCACAACTGGAGAGAGACCTAAACGAAATTGCACACAACACAAGGATAGTCCCTTCCACCAGCCCCACGGGAGAGTCCTCACTTGAGGACGGTGAGGTGGAGGAGGAGGAGGTGCCTGCGGAACCTCCAAAAACGAAGAAAAAAGTAAGTTTTTGAAGTCTTGTTGTTTGTTCTGTTTTTTTTTTTCACTTGTAAGTAAGTAACGTTTTTAATCTCATTTTTTGTCTTTTTTCAGTCTGTATTTGATCGTCTGGGGTCAAAGGTGACAAAGGTGGTTGATCCTCCGATGAGCAACCCAGAAAATAGAAAGAAGCGACCAGCATCTTTTCCGTTTCGAAGCACCTATGTAGTAAGTACGAAATCTATTATTCTGTTCATAATGGTTATTGATATCATAAAAAGTAACACTTCTCTACATTTTTCAGACGACTGAGGCCTTGTCAGAGGCGTTACAAGAAATTAAAGAAAAGAAGAAACAAAAAGCGGACGAGAAAAGAAGGGAAACTAGAATGAAGAAAAAAGCTAAAGCGGACCGCATCACTGAAGCAGTAAAACGGCTTAAACATGAACAGGACAAAAAGAAGAAGGAAGAAGAAGAAGAAGAAGAAGAAGAAGAAGAAGAAGAAGAAGAAGAAGAAGAAGAAGAAGAGAAGAAAGGAGAAGAAAAAAAGAAAGGAGAAGAAGATGAAAAGAAAAAGAAACAATAAGTGTGGGTTTTTCCTGATTATTAATATTATTTTCTAATAATATTATTATTATTATTATTTATTTCTTCATAAGTGACAATGAATACACTTTCCACTTCTCATCGAAAAATGAAGAAGAAGGATCATTAAGTTTGATAGTTTGTTTTTCTTGATTCTTATCAATATTATTTTATAATATTATAATTATTTATGTTTTTAAAAAAGTGAAACAGTTAGTCAATACACTTTCTATTTTCATTAAAATTGTGTTTTGTTTGTCTATTTTTTCCTCATCCGTTGGTCATGTTGTCACATGAAGTTCTTGTTAATCTGACATTTTGGTCGACTTTGACTTTAAAGTGATATTTGAACGTTGAAAATCTTTTTTATTGGAGTTTTCTTACAAGTGAAGCTTCTCTGAGAGTCATTTTGAACGATATTCAAGAATTTTCCATTTTATCATGTCTGAAAGGAACTCAATGCTCACTTGACTAATCCATCGCAGTTCACTTTTTTATGTATGGAACATCTTTGGGTTGAGAGTGTTAGTCTCATAGCAAGAATATGAAGGGAATGTGCCTCTCATTATGTTTTAGAGGAGTTACACTCCTAAAATACTTATTTTTGGAGTATGTTATGTATGGGCAGTTTAACCTCCAAATGGCTGTATCGGTGTGACCAACTAGGTGTGCTGAGTTAGCTTGGCCAGTAGCGCCGCGCTCGAATATGGGATTGTTGAAGATGGCATTGATTTTCAATAGAGTTAAGGTATTAGTGAAGCTTGTCTGATGGTCATTTTGATGGATTTTTAAAAATATTGGGTTTTATTATGGGTGTTAAAGATTGTTACTTTCTCGGCTCTAAATCCAACGGGGAAAGTGACAGAAATGTTTGTACTCTTTGTTTGGACCATGTCTCTTTCTTTTTTTAGGTATTGGGGATGAAGCCCGTTTAGTATTCAGAGGCCAGACTATCTTTTTGACTTAGGGAGTGGTGAATTTAGGGGAAAAAAGTGCAGTTTTTAGGAGTACATGGAGTCAGATATTTTCTCAAGAATATTTTTAGCTAAGTACTTCTGTTTTAATGTGAGAATGTGAGAATCACTGTCACATTCCTATCTTTTTAAAAAAGAAAAGAGCTCAGTGAGAAGAAAAAAAAAGAGTTTTCATATGCATCAAAATTTATGTTGATGAACGGGCCAGCTTGCTTCTCCCTGCGCTTTTAAAAATCAGACTCATCTCATAATTATTTTTAGGGTTTTCTTTTTTATACTTCTTTTGTGTTTTCATCTTTTTTATTTAATTGAGTAATGAGAACTCAATCCACCTGTCTCATAGACTCATAGATAGCTTCTTTAATGAAATCTTTATGGTAACTGACCAGATCCAGTTTGATCGAGACAGGGAAAGAAGCTAAGTAGCACCTCACAGCACTTGAAATCAGATTGTCTGCATGATCACGAGACAACTGACAAGGGAACCTTTTTAGGTGTTACACTCCGATTTTGTTCGTACTTGGTATTTTGGGAGGTTTTCATAGTAGATTAAGATTGGCGATAAAAGTTCCGGCCCAAATACATGTCCACATAGGTTTACGGTCACCCAAACTTTTGATTTTTAACGATTTTTGCGATATTCTTGCCTATTTGTTCCTGCCTGATTGTCCGCGCTGCCATTCCTAAACGGCTCCACCGATCAAGCTCAAATTTTGAGGGGTCAATTCATCTAGTAAGTGCTCGGCACCCACCAAATTTCAAGTCGCCACCTCAACTGGTTCGGTTGCAAAGAGCCAAAAAGAACTAAAAACGGCAAAAAAGTGCTTTTTTGAAAAAAAAAAAAAAAAAAAAAAAAACGCCCACTTTGAGCTGTATATTGTTTCTTATGTTTAGGGGGTCGCTGATTTCGTAACTGGCACCCATTCTATGTCCAGACCCGGGTTCGGGTCCCGATGCCCCCAAACATGAATCAAATTAAAGATGTCATAGCAAGACCGGTTGACGAGTCAGCCATGAAACTTCTTCTGTCCGTTCTTCATGCATGGATTCGCACTTTACAACTTTGCTTAAATTTAACATATAGACTAACCATCAAGCATGCATATACCAAGTACACGGCCAAGCAAAAGGAGAAAATGGCAACGCAGACCAGCAAGATCAAGAAAAATCTCAGGGAGGGCCTTGGTCTAAAGGTGGACAGCGTAAAACCTGGTGGGTATGGAAACACAAATGATGGAAACCTTGCGTGAAATTTTTTTCAAAACCCTGAACAAACTGCCCTTTGACCGGTACACAACAAATCACATGTCGCTCTTTGTTTATTAATAATTATGTTAACATAAATTTCTTTCATGAAGTAATGTTATCCAAATATTCTATTTCCCCACAGGTCTCAATGCTGCATTCCTGGATCGACTCAGAGTCATCCTGGTTGCCATATCCTCATGTTATGTCGTAGATGTTGATGCCTTTCGTGCATACGCTAGGGAAACGGCAGAAGAATATGTCCGACTTTATGATTGGTATTTAATGCCAACTGCAGTCCATAAGATGCGTACACATACATTTTCGGGGCGTTAAAGTATCTGTTAGAACTCACAAAAAAAAAAATTTGGATGGTTTTGAATTGTTTCTAGCTTCTTATCCATGATTCAGGTAGCACCTGTTCCACTAGGTTTACTCTCCGAAGATCCCCTTCACTGTCCGAAACGATTGTTCGAAAACAACAAAACTGTCATCAACATGGTCGTTTTCCTACAACATCTTTTTTTAAAACTGAAACGACGGAAAAGTTGTCTTCCAACAAGTAAGTTGTTTTAGAATGACCCAACTGTCATTTATCAACAACATTCTCTGTTCGTAAACGACTGTTGTCGTTTAAAAACAACTGATGTCAGAAAAAAATAAGCAATAGATTTGTTGTTAATTAACAACAAAATTTCTGACAGTGTTGAAGCCAGGCACAAATACGTCAAGCACTTTCGGAAGCATCACGTTTGTGCAATAAGCTTGTTGGAAACACAGACTTGCTTCATTGTCTGCTTGTGTCCTCTGATCCGGTGCTGTATAATTTTAGACCGAAACCCAAGCCCAAGACATTGAATTTTTGCAGCACTGTATTAGGTCTTTTTCGGGAGGCGTCAACCTCTGGAGTGAAGGTATTACCGAATGCACTTACTATGATGAAATAGAAGATTTGTAACTGTGATACTTTAGTTCCTGAATTCATTGTGATATTTTGTTCAATTTATGTATTTTATCAGTGGTGATTTATTAGAATTTTAATAGACTGACAAAAGAAAAACATAAAATGTTATTTTTTTGTTTGTATAATTTTTTGTTTTCTGTTTTTTATTTTGGGATTTTGTTTTTATTTTCTTACTTTGCCTGATGATATGTGGCAAATTTCTTGAATTGGGGTTACCTTACCAGGTTTTATGGTGGGAATAGAATAAATTCAATATTAATTAAATTAATTTTTATTCCTTCACATATGATTTTATTTATCGGTCACAATTCAATTGTGTCCGATAAATAAAATCATATGTGAAGGAATAAAAATTAATTTAATTAATATTGACTTTATTCTATTCCCACCATAAAAAATAATAAAAAATACGATTTGTAGTTTTTTGACGACAGGGTTTGATTTTTTAGGTCATTTTAGGGGGGTTCATTCTCTGAAAAAATGACGTATCTCGTACCGTTTGTCCGTAAAACATTTTGCGCATGAAATCGGGGTAAATCGGCCACTGTGCGTTGGGCGCGAGAAGTCAACAGTGGGCCAAGGCCAGGCCGGTTCCGAGATGGTAATGTCATCCCAGGACTGTATTACTGTGGGTAATGTGGTACTGGGACCATGTTACCCGTGGGTAACTGGTAACTTCATCACGCTACACCGGCGCAGCGCGGAATAGCAGGGGCTGCCCTAGCCCTCGAGAGCCATGAAATGTGCACGTGCACGCATTTTGGGTGCAAGGCTGGTATTTACTTCGGAGGCCCTTCGAGGTGCCTCCAAGGAGGGCACTTTGAGGATGGATGCGGGCCCCCGAGGGGGCCCCGGACCCCCATAACCGGGGGGCCCGGTCGGAGTTTCCCACCCTTCCCACCCGGACCAGTCCGTCCCTGTGGAAGTCAATGGAAATACGTGGAACTTGGTGGATGTCGGTGGAAGTTGGAGGAAGTCTGTGGAAGTCGACGGAATTCGATGAATATCTGCGACGTCGACGGAATTCGATGAATGTCTGCGACGTCGGCGGAATAAGTCGAAAGTCCGTGGACGTCAGTAGTTCAGAGTGGGTCGCAAGGGTATGTCTGCTACGCTGCTAGTAGTGCTGTCCACGTTGGTACACAAAAAAATTTTTGGAACAAAAAAATTTTGTGGTGCGCAAAAAAATTTCTGGAAAACACCAAGAACTTTTCGGGCATTTTGGAAAACATCAAGAAATTTTTGTGCGCTTTTTAAAATCATAGATTTTTCTGGGCTCGTCTCAAAATTACTTATAATCTTTCAGGCATTTCTGAAAATCACTAGAAGTTTTTCTGGCATTTCTGGAAAACACTATAAATTTTCTAGGCATTTCTAGCATTTCGACCGCACATACATACCATCTCTATGCACGGCTTAGTAGCCCAGTGTATAAGTGTGTCTGTCCTACTCATTAAGACCTCATTAACTCAATAAATCACAGGGACCCCCCCCCCCCTGGATCCGCGCCTGACCTTAATTTGCATATATCACTGAATAGGTTACAGTAGCACATGCTATGACAATTTAAAATTATCGTCCGGCCTAGTGTTGATCTTTACGCACCCCCAAAACATATCACATATTCCTTGTTTCGCGGCAAAAAGCAACAGCGTTTTGACTCGTTTGGGCTGAACCACTCCGTTTGATAACGGAAATTTCCAACAGTGTTTACTCTGCGCAAGAGCGCATATGACGCTCTTTGCAAAGGGTATGACTAAACTGACTTTACGTGGAATGGTCCCTTACGTGATTTCTTGGATGTATCGTGACAACGAATCATTCTCTTGAGCGTGAAGCATTCGACAATTCTTTTATCGCTATCTTCTTGTACTGTGCAAAGTCCTTTCAGTAATGATAGTCACTATCTATAGTTCGCATAAGGGGTAGGTTGGGAAAGAAAAGCACACTTTGGACTCGGGTAAAAAACGAACACCTGCTGTGCCTCAGCACTGAGACTTTACTGAACTATTTCAAGTGTGCTTTAAGAAAAGTGGTCATTACACCGAAAAATAATAAATTTTGCCCAGTTCTCCATGTAATATTTGGAGCTGTAGGTGTATTGCGTTGAGATTGACAAATAAGAGACCAATTTGGTTGATGATGGGACTGACTCAGAATATATAATTAGTAGTACGAAGTTGCATTTTTTAAAGTTGAATCGAATTTTAATTTTTTTCCCCGAATCGAATTGATTCGAATGTAAGTTTTTTCGCTCGAACCGAATCGAATGTCCCTACTTCGAATCCGATTCGAATCGAAGCAAAAAATGTACTGGAATGAGCGCAGTCGTGGACAAACTTGCAACTTGGGACAAATAAATGTTCTTAAAATCACAGAATGATTGGATTATGACTCATTTCGGCGTGTTTTGCCTAAATTATCGGGGTAAACGAAAAATATTGGCAAACATGAGCGCACTGCGCGGGCTCTACATTTAAATACGAATGAAAGGTGTTCGGTTTTCTCGAATCACCTAAATCCGAATCCTGTTCATTCGAAATCGATCCGAATCGAAGGTAGCATGATTCGATTCAATTCGGATTCGAAGGCTTCGCACGTCACTATATACAATTCGATCAGAAGGAATACAAGAGTGACTGGTGTTCAAGTCTCTTGATGTTGTGGAACAATACCCGATAAGATGAGTTCGATGAGTGAAGCGGCAGCTAGGAGGGTAATTCTTTTATAAGTGTGACACTTTACGGATTTAACCTCACCGATGATGAATCAGCAAGGGGAAGCGTAACTTCAATTAGATTTTTCGGCACAGGTTTTGCATGCTTCATGAAAGGGTCACAACATTTTCTATTACGCAAAGGAAAAAACACCAGCACCTCTTTTAGGTGACATTAGCAAACACTTTCCAGTTTTCCAATCCCACTTCTCCGCCGGATCAATTCGGCATCTTCTTCGTTTATTTGGCCCCGGGGGATGAGCTCCGCACCACAAATAGTGGTGCGGGCATCCTTCAGGCTGCATTTCTGCACGACACCATAAAATTCAGTCTTTCAGTCAAAGTCCTCTCACACCCACTACGAAGCCACATAACCTAAAGCTTCACAGCACAGTGGGACGGTGGAGTATGAAAAATTCACCAAGGTAGCGCTGGCGCGCGATACAAACGCGGCGGGCTGTCGACGATGCCCGTTTGAGACGTCTCTGAGGTGTTTTTTAAGCCCCTTAACACACGTTTGACCCCCTGGTGGACGTCTGAGACAAAAATCCGGGAAAAACTCTTCGACCCATTTTAGAATAAGGAATAAGAAACATTTTAAGAAAATCGAAGATGAGGTATTTTGAGTGCCTTCACCGTACAAACTATGCACACCAGAAACGTGTTCTAGATCGGAATCGATTCCATTTTTTTATGCTCTTCCGAATTGTATACGCGCTTTTTCTGTGGCGTCAAAATTGGCCGAGATAATGGGACTTTTCTGAAACTTGTTTCAAATTCCCACCAAAAGAACGAAAATGACCCGTGCCCAGATCTCCGAAACGGCTTGACAAAAACGGCTAAAATTTAAATACATCAACTAGACCCTAATTGGTGACGATCCACCAAAAATGAGCGAAATCGGTGAGGTTGAATCCGAAAAGTGTCACACTTATAAAAGAATTACCCAGGAGTGCTTCGGTCGGAGTCCGTGGACGATGGCCAGGGCGTGAAGTTAAGGGCGTAGGAGCGAAATTTTTTTTTTTTACTAATCAATAGTGGTCTGTGTGTTAACCCATCATGCCGAACCATTTTGCCCGGCGACGCTTAATTTCGGCGTCGCGACGCCTCAAAGTTTGAAATTTTGGCTGTTTTTGGCATTTTCTAGAGCACGAGACGGAAAAACCAAGGGTCGCAGTGGCACGAAACTTGGCACACTTGTTGGCAGGGACTGTATGGAGGGGATGGCATGCTCCGATTCGCGCTGAACCTTCCTGGAGCGCTCCTGGAACGCCTTGAAAATGAGTGATTTTTGGGGATCTCCCAAGGGAAATCTAATAAAAAGGCGAGAAAATGGAACATTACAGCCCCTAGGCCATGCCTTTCTGTGTACGCGCAAGTTTTCTCCACAACTCTAGGAGGTGCGGTACTCGCGTCTTGTGCTCTAGAAAATCACTCAAATCTGCAGGGCCTCTACCAGTAGAGAGAGACAGGCTGCATCGGCCTATCTGTTGTTTCCGTCGCACAGTGGAGCTTGCAGCAGGTAGCCGGGGTCGGAGGAGACGCGCCGGGCGGACAATAGGAGCGTGCGGGCCACTCCGTCGCTGCCGGTCAGGAACCGTCTGCGATGCAGGCGGCCCACGGCCTAGGTCGCCATTTCGGTAAAAATTATCGTGGAACAAAAATTCGAACACCTTTGGACTCGTCACGCTGCACAGATAACATTGCTGCGTATTTCAAAATAAAATAAGGGTCTTATAAATATTTCCATTTCGTGTCCGGGGGTAATAAATTAGCCTGTCATCACCGTCGCCTCTTCGCAGCCCATTGTGAACGAGGCCTTTTCACACAAAAGAGAGGCGGTCTAATCGACTCTTGAAATTAAAAATTTTCTAGTGCGTCGTCTGTCACTTATGGGATGTTCACCAATGTAATCAGGACGACATTTCAAATCTTTCCATCTAAAAATAAAGTTTCTGCGCTCACTTTTGTAGAGCAAGGCAGACAGTTTTTTAGAGCTACATAGAGATGATCAGCACTTCGTACTAAATATTTTGTCAAATTTTGACAGAACTAAAGATTTGGACCTGAAGCTAGGACTTAGAAGTTGAAACCGACCCCAGCTCACGAAAAGCTGGGGATCTGCTCAGTGCGGCCCAGGCCGAGCCCCGGGCCGGGGTGTCATTCACCCGCACTCCAGCAGGCCGGCCATAAACAGCCGGCCGAGGGTGCATTGACTGCAAACAGGTCGGCGGGGCATCGGGTCCCGGCCTCAGACGACTGCGGAAGCACCCCAAAAACGCTCTCGGATGCAACCCATCTCCAGAAAAGTCACCCGCTCCTACGTCCTTAAAGACCGAAGTGCGGTGATGGCGAGCAGCGTGGCGCGGAGTAGGAGCGTAGAGATGTACCGCGAGCAGGGCTCGAACCAGGAAAATCGATAAAGACGACCGTGCGCGGGAGTCGCTTTGAGTCGCGAGACGACTTAGTCCGTTAAGGAGACCGGGACTAGGCTGGACAGTTCACCAGAGTCTAAGTCCGGTCAGGGTGAGGCACGCGGCCAGGCAAGGGCCGTGAGGGTGCGTGCTGTAGGGCTGGAGGGCTGCTGCTGCTGATCTGAGTGCGGAGTCAGGGTGCGCCCTGCTTATATAGACTAGCCAGGAAGGGCAATGTCCTTGCGTATGTGTGACCTCAATGCCATCTGTGTGAGTGGCTGAGATTGGGGATATGCACGAGAGGGACAGTATTATTCCAGATCGCTGGACCGGGGCGGCGTCTTGATAGTGCCGGCCGGCGTTGGAGTGACACGGGCGTGTTTTTTTTTTTTTTTCGAGGCCCCCGTATACGGGGCATGAAGTTCAGCCCAGGGCGAAACCGAAGCACGCAACATACTTTCAGCACCAGAAAACCTCGAAGAAAGCCCCTCCCCTTCTCCAAGTCCTGCCTCTCCTCCTGGAAGGAGTCCTCCCAAGCCCCAGCCCTAGAGTGGTTCGTTTTTCCTTCATGTTCAAATTTTGGAGTTGGGTAACTTTCATTCGGTTCCGCTTTCCATATGATGAATTTTGGCACCTCAGCCGGCAAAATCGGCCCAGCGGAAAAGGTCGCGAAAGGGGCTTAAGTGCGCCTTAACAGCCCTTAATGACTCAACGTCTAGGTATCGATGTAGGACCTTCGCCGTATTGTAAATATAGTGATTTTGACGCCCAAGGGTCAAAATTTTGACCGTTTTGCCGTATCTTTACTCCTTCAGGGCGAAAAAAGCGAAAACGTGGTCTAAAATAGTGTTTTGAGCTAAATTGGATGTTTTTGCAACGTTTTCGCTTTTTTCACCCTGAAGGAGTAAAGATACGGCAAAACGGTCAAAATTTTGACCCTTGGACGTCAAAATCACTATATTTACAATATGGCGAAGGTCCTACATCGATACTTAGACGTTGAGTCATTAAGGGCTGTTAAGGCGCACTTAAGCCCCTTTCGCGACCTTTTCCGCTGGGCCGATTTTGCCGGCTGAGGTGCCAAAATTCATCATTTGGAAAGCGGAACCGAATGAAAGTTACCCAACTCCAAAATTTGAACATGAAGGAAAAACGAACCACTCTACCCCAGCCCCCTTCTGATCATGAGGTAACAATGTGCGGAGTGGGCTTCCCCCCCTTTTGGATCCTGTTTGACGCATTGGTTTCGGTGTAGGACGAAGACGTGACGTTTCCCGTAAGCTCAGCTGAGTGCGAGAGAGGATAATCCATCATGAATCTCATCTGCACTGATCTGAGGACTCAGCCAACCGTGTCACACCTTTCCAGGCAGATGTTTATCAATATAAATGCCCACCACAAGCACAATGTCGGCCAGATCAGTACGTCAGGAAATGGCTTATCAAACACAAGAGTGCCTCCCAACCTCCCCCGAGAAAATCAATTGCTTCTGTTGCTACGAAATCCTTTTGGGCTTTGATGTAAATTAATAAAGTGATTGATGCGTATGCGTATACGCCGTTTACCCCCGTAAACATTCTTGGTCCGCCACCGACCGTATACTCTCGAAAAAAAGTCCAATGACACCGCTGACTCCTAGGTACTTATCACTAATTGCCTTACTGATTTCCTGCTGTCCAATATGTAGTGTAAGGGCTAGAGTTGGCTAGGATGGTCTTTTAAACATGATTTAGTTAGTTTTTTTCCACATTGAGGCTGAGCTCATTGGCTAGGAACCACTTGCTTAACATTTCTAGGTCATAGTTCATCATTGTCAATAGTTCATCAGTGTTACTAGCTTCATAGACTATAACAGCATCATCAGCGAATAGTTGGGGCTTGTCTTTTGGGTCACGTTTACCTATATTAATAATATTAGAAACAGCAGGGGGCCTTCAATGCTGCCTAGTGGTACGCCACAGGTTATAAGGAGCCAGTCACTTGTAGTGAACCACTCCAGGGCCTTACCCCTGATACCAATGTAGTATAGTTTATGTAGCAGTATTTCGTGATTGACAGTATCGAAACCTCTCCTTAAGTCTTTAAATATGGCTGAAGTGGGCCTGCCATTATCCAAGGATTTCTGTACTACAGTGATGAGGTCATAGATGGCACATTGAACGTCCTCATCCTTTCTACAGCCATATTGTCGTTTGAAATAAAGAGTGTTTTTTTTTTGTTTTTTTTTGGGCTTTCATGGCTTTTTCTTCAACTCTAGATATTGCAGATGGTATGGATATGGGTCTGAAGTTGCCAGGATCACTGGCATCACCGGATATCAGAATAGGATTCACCATGGTTAGTTTACAGTCCGATGGCAATTTGCCTTCATGAAAGGAAAGGTTAACAAGCTCAGTCGTCCTGTGCACGAGGATGTGGCAGGTCTTCTGCAGAACTACATTGTCTGCAAGTCCAGGCACCGCCCTCAGGCTTTTTAGAAAGCAGTGCTTGGGCTTGCGGGGATTAGCCCAGTTCTGGTCTGGGCGACCTTTAGGGTTGAAGGTAATGTGGAATAAAAGGCCTGGGTTACCTGATGTAACGGGGTTGCTCCGGTATCTCCCAGACCTCCCTCGGACCGCTCTGCGCCCCTCAGCTGGCACTTACCGACTGACGAGCTCTGCTCGGTCAGGCGGGCTCGCGGCGCGGTTGCTCGGTGCATTCTTGCTTACTGAGACAGTTTTGAGTTAAGCGGGTTCGGGCGTTGCCCCGTTGCCGAACGCAACAATTGTTGATCTTATTAGGACTAGAGAGCTTATTAGTTAGACTAGATACAATGCTAGCTATATCGTTTACTGTGACCTCTCTCAGAGTGAAGGAGTCATCTATTTTGTCAAAGAACCGTTCATTCGGACTAGTTGCGTACATAGAGGCTGCCAGGTTTGGTCCAACATTCGAGGTTGCCATCCTTTTTCCTCATCTGAATTACAGCACTTTTATTGGTAGCCTTGACATTGGCAGCTCCTTTTAATACGTTCCACAATGATTTATTCTTTTCTATATTCTTTCTCTCTCTTTTTAGCATATTTGGATTAAGGATCCCTTCTCAACTCGTCTACACTTTTACAGATTATTTTGTAATCCTCAGCAAGTCTCATTGGAGTGTTTCGTTTAAGTTTGAGTGTGACTTCAAGTCCGTTTTCGAAAACAATTGGAGAGTAGCTGCTCCTTGTAGAGGAGGTTTGGTGGTACTTCGGAATCTAAGACGAAACGCGATCTGGACAGGGCGGCGGTGCACTTTTCTAACCTCAAAGAATAAAAAACTGGGTGATATGGACTATTTTACTGTACGTTTCTGTGAACAACTTGCCCCCAGGTATTAAGAGACTGTCATTAATGTCTGTTTTTGACACAAATTGATACGCTGTTGGTCTTATACGTAAGTTTTAGTATATTTGATAATGGTCTCCCAAACATCAAAAGAACTCCAGTCAACGCAGTCCTAGCCTCCGACATATTTGTTAAACCAGAACATAATTGTGAAATTAACTTCGTGACTACCAGGATTTTTTCAAATCGTATTTTTTTAACTTTGAATGAAGGCAGACCATTAAATTGACAAATGTTTAGTAAATAAAAATAATCTTATGAATAGATGTTTTTCTTTCAAGTGTTCTCCCAAGTTTGTACTATTTATTGTCAGGACTGACTTAGTTTTGAGTGCTGCCAATGTTAGTCAGTTACAAATGGCACATTCTTTATATTGTTTTTGATATGACTCGGTTTTGACCTTTGAAAAAGGCAGACCATTTAATTGATAAATGTTTTGTAAATGCTTGCGACAAAAGTACCTCTAAACGGGCTGGCCATGGTAAGATTTTAAAGAAAGTACGGCACCCCGATATCTTGCGTGTTGCCACCAGAGTGTGATGAATCGTGCGAACTGCAAACTTCGTTCTTTCGCCAATACAAGCTTTGAGTATCTTAAAATGAAGTGCGGTATCCTTGTCTGGGCGCGTCCACTGCGCAAAGGTCGCCCGCGCTGCGCTTTGCCGTACAGTCGGACAAAACCCGAAAAAAGTGCCGAGAAGTGGCATTTCCAAAATTGAGCGGCCGAGTCCTACAAATTATTAGATATTCAAAAGGAAGGTCTGAGCTATGCGAGACACTAATTTATTTGTCACTATATCACACGCACGAGCCCCTGCGGAGCGCCAAACTTGGCCTTTTTTCTACTTTAAGCGTATACATTGCAACAGGTGTGTAGCATTAGTCCTGGTGGTCGTCTCTCACGACATAAATACATTATGTTATGTGTTTTTGGAAAGCTGAAGAACTGGACAATGGCAGGTATGCCCCTGATTTACTCTTGGACCACCCGGGAAAAAATTGAACGCTGTTGAAACAGCATCAAAATCAGCGTTTAAAGATTCGTTTGAACGATTTCTACGAGGCGATGAGACGAGTTGCGAACATTTGCGAACCGTTCTGAGACGCAGAGGTGATAGAGCAGTTTCCCAGCATACCACCGTCCATACCACCGAACGTGGCGCGTTTTGAGAAAATCGCCTTCAAAAGTGTCTCGCAAAGTGGTTTCGACGCATCGTCTAGTCAGCGTTGGCGAACCCCTCAGCATAACACAAAAGGAGTAATGCTGTCTCGACTTGCGAACACTTTGATTTGAATGCCGATGTTTGGCAAAGAAGCCTGCCGGAGGCACGCTTGTGCCACAGGACAAGGGGAGTGCGAACAAAAACCTTGGATTGTTGAAACTGGCGTAACATCGCAAAGTTTTTTTTTTCTTGATTTTGTCCGAAATTACTTCTTTATCCACAAAATACCCTTTTTAGACATTTTGGCTTGATTTGGGCGCTCGTTAAATTATCGGCACTTTTTTCGCGTTTCGTCCGAGTGATTGCCGTGCCGATACCAAGGCACCACCGGTATAAGTAGCGATGCGCAGAGGATGCTCGCTATCAGTCCGCCTTGACACTGCAACGAGGGCGACTCCTTTCACGTAAGTTATGGCTGACCGGCTTTTTAATTCTTGTTTTGGTACCCGACCGATGGCGATTTCCTCCACTTTTTGGCTCAAGGTGGGGGCAGGGTCGTTGCCACGTCAACTTTTTTCATGTTTAGCCCTGTTGCGCAGAACTGAGACAATTTGTTGCTACTTTGATGATGTAGGAAGTTTGTCTCGCAGTAGCATACGCCGCGCCAATAACTTTTTCATGTCAAGAAAATAGGTTCTTTTAAATGAGGTGTTTAATTGCACATTCGTGACTCACACGGTAAAAGTGCCGCCATGAAATCCAAGGGGATGCCTTGTTTTAATTTCCAAGGGGTTTAGGTGAATTTTTAAAGTTATCCACAGTGACATTACTCAACAGAAATGGATTTGTTTCGACGAGACACACAAAAAGTGTCAACATAAGTCATAAGGTTGGATGGCAAATTAAAAAGTTATTGAACTTCAAAAGTACAAAATTGGGCTTTAAGGCTATTTTACAAATTTTGAAGTTGAATAACTTTTTTATTTCATATCCAAACCTATGACATGTGTTGAAATTTTTTGTTTGTCTTGTTGATACGAATCTGTATCTGTTTTGTTATGTCATTTTGGATAACTCTGAAAATTCACACAAACCCCTTCGAAATTAAAATAAGGCATCCCCTTGAATTTCAAGGCAGCACTTTTAACCGTGCACAGCTAAACACGACCCTAACCCACCCAAGCTGGCCTTACTTTAGCCGCCGCCACGTCGCCCAAGCTCCTTTCCCGATACATCAAAGTTAAAATAATAATTTTAAATAATTCGCATAAATTTAAAATATAACTTGTTCCAAATTTAAATATTCTTCTCAAACAATAACAAATAGCTTTAATTCATGAAATCTGTTAAGGACTATTTTGGATCAGGTGTGCGTGTTTTTTTATTGAGGCTATCTCTAGAATCAACAGAAGCTGAACAGAGAACAGCACACCTATATCAAGTTAAGAGAGGATAAGGTTTTGCGCTGGCGGTGGAAGGTGAGGGGCAGGGAGGGGGATAGCTGCGTCTGGCTTGAGCTCGACCGCCTCCCTGCCTCTAACCCTCCAGCGCCAGTGCCAGCGCTGGCGCAAAACGCGTCCCTTCCTTAACTTGATATAGCTCACATATTAATTACGTTTGCACAGCAAGGAGAAAAAATACTTTTATTAAAGGTACACAAAAAATGTCAGCACGAGGCAGGCAGTGCAAAAATACTCTGTTGCATAACATGCACGGTGTAAAGAAGGTGCGGTTTTTACCGTTGATTTATCAATAGGATTTACGTACGGTGCACATGGAAGAACGGTGGCTACTGAATCCATAGTACAACAACATTTACCTTAGTTTGTACAGTGCACAGATGTTGCCTTGAAATCTATGCAGGCAATTTCAATTATTTTCTAAATTTTTAAAATTGAGTTTTCTGGAAAGAAATATGTCTTGACAAGTTCACGAGCACCGTACATGGCACAGTAAACGCCGTACTCCCAAGTACGATAGACCCCGAACGTTCAAGTACGGTATATCCTGAACAAGAAACGACAGAAACTGTTCATTTTTATGACAGGAGATTCCGTCATAATTTCCTAAATCTTATTGTGACGTACAGTGTGCCAAAAATAAGGTCGACGCGGGTACCTTTGCCATACCTCTGCTCCGAGGGGACAGCCTCTTGTCGTGTTTAGGTGCACAAGATTTGAAAATGGCCACAGCCAAACTGACCTCTATCCGCAAGGAATCACCTGTACTCATTTTTAGTACGCACAAGACTTGAGTGTCACTGTCACGATTTTTTTTTTTTTTTATTATTTTTTTTTGGTAGCTGCAAACACGTGACTCGCCTCCTTGAATCCCAAAGTCACACAGTTCAACATAGCTTTTTTGAGCATACAACATTGATAAGATTTGACATTCTATCAGGCACTGATTTCCTTTTTTCGCCGAACCGCGCCATTAATTACTTTGTCAAGGGGGGCACCTGGGAGCTAATTGCAGCACCCGAGTGGCCTTATCTCAGTCAGCTGGCCGCCTCTAAGTGTTGACATGTGTTGATGCGTGGCGGAGGCGCAGGGCAAACGTGGATGGCAGCTTGGGGCCTGTGCCTCGTCTGAACCTTTCGAATGATTTCCAGAACGGATCCGGGGCTCCATGCGTCTCGGCTATGTTAAATTGGATTCCCTTGCAAAAAGGAAAATATATAGGCAATGTATGGTTGACATATATTACTGACAAAATATGGGATTTTTATATGGTAAAGATAACTAAGGAAGACACTTTTCATACATAAACAATGTATGGTAAATATATAAATCTCATACATTGAACAATATGTAGGCAATGTAGTCTATTAAAAAAGCTATGCAAGCTTGACAAAGACTCGGAAGTCTTTGAAAAATGGTTTAGAGGGCTCTCTAAGGGAACGCAATGACACTGCACAGAGCAACTTTTCGCGCTGCACCCAAAAATGATGTTCAAAATTTCCTAACTGTTTCACTGCACTTGGTACATAGGATTTCTCAAAATTTGGTGGAGACTTAAACGCATGGAAAAGAAGATTTTACTTGCTCAATATATGACTTCAATATATTTCACAAGATAATATTATATGGCGTTAAGTGCCAAGATATATTCGAGTATAGAGACCATGTATGGCTCCAAGATATTTATATCTTGAGAAATATATTGCCAATAAATTGCGGAGAACCAAGATATAACAAAAGTATATTGGAATATATAATGCATACATTGGGCCATATACTTGCAATGTATTGAACAATATACAATAATATCGAAAATGTGTGAGCCATGTATCGAAAATATATGACCCATATCTGGAGAATATGTTCTCCTTTTCGCAAGGATTTTTCTCCCAAAAGTTTCGGTAGACAACGGAAGTAAGGTCGAGTTGGATGGCTCAAAGAACGGTGCCATCTATGTCAATAACTTATGGAGATAATATAGGTCAAACGTTTTTGAGTCTTTTGCCTCTCCCCCGCTTCCCCGAAGAAGTAAAAACAAATCAAGTAGTGCTCAATGACAAGATAGGTGTACTGCAGACAGTGTCTTGTCTTAACAGGCTTAGTGATGCTGCGCCAGTCTCGACAATCCACGCCTGGCGTTACACCTGCACTGTTATTCCTGGGTGTTCTGTAAGTAAGCGCGGAGAGGCGTTTTCCTCAAAAACCAAGACGCCTTAAGGCAGTTAGTAGCTCAACGCCTTAGGCGTTGAGTAACAAGACACCTTTGCTTGGCCTGAACCCACTACAACAGCAGTGAGAGTGTTAGTGTGAAATAGGCTGCCCTTGTTCATTGCCGCAAGGCGTTTAATAGCTACGCACCTTCAAAGCTGATTAACTGTTAGACGCCTTCAGAGGCGTAAAGCTATTGAACGCCTTAAATGATAACCAACTAATCACAAGGTGTGCAGTAACTAAACGCCCTGCATGTGTCATTCAATTCACTGCAAAGCCAAGACGAAGAAATACACCATTAAAATGTATCGTCCCTGGCCCGACATGAAACTTTTATCTCACCGCTGAAGAGACAACAAATATTTTTTATCATCTAATTTCAGCAACAACAAAATTATCACAGAACATTGATGTAGCATTCATAAATTTCATGTTATTCTGGGTGTAGGTCCCCGTGTAGCACCAGAAGTACAAACCTGAATGCAGTGACTCTTAAAAGCAGAAGACTGGGCGCTGGTAAAAGTCGGTTTCTGAGTGGCGTCATTTTCACTATTTGAAATGTAACTGTTGGACACTTGACTGCGAGTTGCAAGAAAAAAAAACCCATCGGAGAATCGAGTCAGCAACAGTCGTCGTCACACTACAAAAACATATTATTTCTTTGTTTCGTCGCACTGAGACCATGCAATTACTTATGGCGGCCATCTTCTCAGTTTCGTTGTTAATGAATAGGGCTGCGAATACTCCGACGTATTATTTGCAGTAAACCACCTACTCACAGTCCTGCAGCAAGAGGGGCGTTAAATAGCTATACGCCTCTGAAGGCGTCTAACAGTTAATCAGCGTTGAAGGTGCGTAGCTATTAAACGCCTTGAGGCAATGAACAGGGGCAGCCTATATCACACTTACACTCTCACTGCTATGTTAGTGGGTTCAAGCCAAGCAAAGGTGTCTTGTAACTCAACGCCTGAGGCGTTGAGCTACTAACTGCCTTAAGGCGTCTTGGTTTTTGAGGCAAACGCCTTTACGCGCTTACTGGGGCCGGAAAGTTTTGTCTGTCTGTGTGTGTCTGTCTGTGTGTTAGCACTCCTCCTCCAGAACGGTTCGGCCGATCTGTCTGAGATTTTGCAGGGTTATTAGGCATTTCCTTGGCTGGCCTCACGCAAAAATTCAGCTTTCAATCTCACTCCATTCAGTCGTACTAACGAAAAAACACTAAAAAAACGGCAGAAAAAGTGCCACTTTTTAGTTATTTTATATTTTAGGGACATTGTTACTTCGTATGTTTTTGAAGGTGCTGATGACGAAAATGAAATCAATTTCAACCCCTGACCAAAGTTTTACCTGCGAATTGGCTACCTCGGCCCATAATTTACTAACATAATCAACTTCGACTCTTCATTTTGAAAAAAGGGGGTCGACCGACTAAAAAAATTTCATTGCAGATTTCGGCAGGTCTCGGCAAGACCTTTTCAAAGAGGGGTCGGATGGGGGGTCTAGGAGCCCGACTTCATCAGTTGGCCGAATCAGGATCTTGAAAAAAAGGTGTTAGACCGACTAAAAATTTTTATTGCAGATTTCGATAGGTCTCGGCAAGACCTTTTCAAAGAGAGGTCAAAAGGGGGGTCTGTGAGCCCGCCTTCGTGTATTGTGAAAATTGGTGTAACGGCCATGTTTTGCACATTAACTTTGCCACAGTGGGAACACAAGAGCGGGCCTCAGTCCTGATGTTACATCAATAAGTTTGCGCTTTACCTCCACGGGGTGTGAGGTGCGAGGACCGAAGGCCTGAGAGACGGCCTCCGATTGGGCCAAGCCAGGTCTGGTGCGAAGGCTGAAGAAGGCCCGAGAAGAACCCGCCGGCAGGCCAAGCTGGTATCGGCCCCCGTCGAACAGAATTGCCGGCGCAGCGAAGCGGAGCTGCCTACTCAGGTCGACGGAAGGGCGCGCACTAGCTTGTATACTTCGACCATTCATCACGTACTGGACTACTCATTGCCTCAATGAACCCTGAAAACAGCTTGCCGAAGGCAAGCAGGAAGCGCCGCAGGCCAAGGTAGGTTTAACGCCAGGCGTGGATTGTCGAAACTCGCGCAGCATCGCGAAGCCTGTTACGACAAGACACGGTCTGGCGTAAACCTACCTCTGTTACATTGCCATTTCATTGCTGAAAAGCTATAATTACAATGAAATTAAAGTTTTCATTACATATATGTTATTAAAATTTTCATTAAGATGTAATGAACGAATTTAATGAAAATTTTAATGACAAAAATGTAATCAAAATTAAGAAAGTTGTCGCATACTACAGCTTTTAGCATGTTTACGATATTGAGTGGATTCTCAAGGATACGTAAGAACTCTGACAACAGAGGATAGGTTAAAAATTGCGACTCGGAATTTCTGAAGCCGATGGCAGATGTCGCTTCAGAAAAGGAGAATATCAGTTGTTGGCCTAACCTGACGGCAGCCCGTAGACGCCATCGAGCAACATATCAAAAACACTTAATGCGTCAGGTTAAATGTTATTCTTTTCCCTCAAGCTCTTCGCCAATAGTTTAGCAGTCCAGCATTTCGCATGTAACCCGGAGAAATTTCACAAAATCTTCTCAATTTTGATAATTTAAATCCGAAATACTGAGTTGAGAGGGATCCCACTAAACATGCGACACCTAGCGGCAGCCCTGCGATTGACAGGTTCGGTATAGGACGCAGCAATTGACAATATTCTGGGAGGTATTGACGTTGGCGTTCAATACAATTCTATAATAGTATGAGGATCGTAACATTAACCTAAAACAGATCGTATGATTTTAAGTCATCCTAAAAAAAATTCAAAAAATTAATTACACCCAATGAAAATTTCATGAAATGTAATGTAACTTTCATCACATGGCTATAAAAGTTTATGACCTAAAAAATGAAATTTTGACTACCCTGTAATGAAAATGACAACGTCATTAAATTTAATGATGTGTAATGAAAAATAATGACAAAAACGTCATTAAATTTCATTAACTTTTGACAGTGTCGGTCAGGGGGTGAAATTGATTTCATTTTCGTCATCAGCACCTTCCAAAACATGCCAAACCATGTTAAAATGTCTCAAATGTACAGTCACTTAATAAATGCACTTTTTCTGCCGTGTTTTTAGTGTTTTCGTTGGTACGACTGAATTATTTGAGATAAAAAGCTGAATTGCGTGTGGCGAGCCAAGGACATACCTAACCTTGCAAAATCTTACCCCGATCGGCCGAGCCGTTTGAGAGTAGTGCGGACACACGGACAAACCGACAGACAGGGAAAGGTTTTTATCCCCACTGAGGTAACTGATTAGTGGTTTCGCCTATCGCTCAGACAAAAAGTGAAAGTGAGACAGACATCAAGTAATAAATTTTAGGCAAATTGTTCAACAGACTTGTTCTATGCCTTTAACATAGTGTTCTCCCAATGCAAGTTGTGGTCGTACAAAGCCATTAAACTTCGTTACATCATTTTATCTCCTTTTCTTTGTTTCAGGATGAAGTTGCTGGCATTGATGTTGGTGGGCCTAGTTGGCGTGGCTGTTGCCGAGATCAACAACCACCACCCCCTCTCCGCCGCCGCCATCGAACACATCAACTCCCAGCAGTCAACATGGACGGTCAGTTCTATCGATCCCGTTATTCAGGGCGTAGCAGCACTATGTTTTCGTGGTAAGGTGTTTTTGGCCCGTCCCGTACTTAAAATACAGACAGAAAGAGTTTTCCAACCCCAGTGACGGTGACGGCCGAGCCCTTTGGGCAGGGCGTCGTAACTTAACATTTTTTCGCGATTTTAGAAATATTATCTCGTAAACGGCTAGAGATAAAAAAGTTATGCATAGGATAACTTAAATTTAGAATTCAATTTTAAATTTAAGTTATTCTATGTGTAACTTTTTTATCTCTTGCCGTTTACGAGATAAAGGCACCCAAAATCTCATTTAATGTTAAGTTACGACGCCCTGCCTTTGGGTGCTGCTGCAAGGGCATCATGGTCTACATTTCAGCAGATTTCAGCAACAGGTACAGCATCAGCATGCAAGCCGTCCAAATACTTCGTGTGGCCGAGTTGCCAACAAGATACCTGTTTCCCTAAACACAGCTCACTGTGGCTGAATTTGTGAATAGATACTTGCTGTGAAAAAGTTTATCACTTAGTTTCATTAACATACTTAAGTTTAGACCTCAGACAGTTGGTGTAGGATTTTCGATTTTCACCCACTCTGTACCTTCATGTTACAACACATCTTTTCTATGTTACATATCAACGTTTTGTTTTAGGTTCAAAACGTAATGTTAAAAAACCGCCAGAGCACGAAAACATAGTGTTGCTCCCTTCAGGCTCGAACTGATCGGCTTTTACCAATTTCCAAAGGCTGCGTCTTGTTGTGTCCTTCAATGTTTTAAACATCTTTGACAAACACTAGTAGAGAGAGGAGTAAGTTTATTGCTGTGAGTGCGTGTTCCAGGCCGGCCACAACTTCCCCACCGATATGAAGATGGAGAGCGTGCGTCGCCTGATGGGCGTGAGGCGCGACCCGCTGCGCGCCCGCCTGCCCCTCAAAGAGAAGGACGAGGTGGAGGGCTGGTGGCCCTGGCCCTGGCCCCAGCCCCTCCCCAAGGAGTTCGACGCCCGCAAGGAGTGGCCGCACTGCCCCACCATCCGTGAGATCCGCGACCAGGGCTCCTGCGGGTCCTGCTGGGTGAGGAGAACACTTTTTAAACAACAAATCACAGATAAATTCCTACAAACAACCACTCTTTCCAAGAAAACGGTGGCCTCGCAGCCACGAAGGAAATCGTTTGTCATCCAAACGATTTCCTTCGTCAGATGTGAAGCCGCCGTTTTCTTTGTATTACAAGAGCAGTTGTTCTTAATTGAGTTTTAAGTGTCATTGAGCCAAAAGGGGTAGTGCGGGGAAGAACTGCACACATCAGTGGTGGGTAAAAGTCTAACGCTCTATTTTTAGACTGGATTCCCTTATTTTGGGATCTATCGATACCATTCGGCGCTCAAGTGGGGTGTCAGGAACCCAATAGAAAGTATTTTCAAGGATCAAAATGAGACATATCAGATCAATGATAGGAGTGTGCAATTTTTTCACGCTTCCCCGCACGTACCCTATCCATACATAATCTACGCAGGGCCTGATAAGAAGAACAAAGAGAAGAACATAGGCCGGAAACAGATGCCAAATATTTCTTTCTTATTAATGAAAATTGTTCATTCTCAATCTTAAAGTCTAAAAAAGCTTAAAATAGTTTCATAGCTTAAGAGTCCAGTCAAGTGCCCAACTCTTACCACTGACAAACCGACTGAAAATACTTAGCAATTATGTAAAAATAATTTATCCTCGTTCTGAAACTAATTTACTTTGGCTTCAAAATACTTTCATTCATTTTTATTACGTATTATATATTAAATAGCAATTATCTTTAAGCGAAAAAAGGTCTGCACTTGACTAGGTATTGTCCTGACGAGAACCTCCGAACACAAAAATGGCTATATTTGTAAAAACAGTCATCGCAGTCTTACTGTGGCCGAAATCATTCTTTCAAATTATTAATACATCATAGATCGCGACAAGAAAAATTTGATGTACAGTAATAACTTGTTTGTGCTCTTAACAGAAGTCCGACTTGCAGCCGTCAGGTTGGCAATGCTCCTCGGTCCCAAGTGTCCTCGCAATATTGTATGAAGTAGACTTTCAAAAGCACAAATTTCGCTTCTTCCTTTGGAATAGCCTTGTTTTCCATCCGCCCCACAGTAGGCGGGATGACCGCTTTCGACAAGAAAAAGTCCAGATTCCAAATATTTTTTCTTACGCGTCCAAACACATTTTCTTGACTGAAAAATGTCCGCTGAATCTAAATCTGCCTTTTATTTCCCCATACGAGTCTTCGTTTTGCGTGTGCGCCACGTCAAAGTCTGTGGTCGTGCTTTGCACGTTTTTTCACTATAACAACACCCATGTTTGCAGACGTTTTTCTCCTGCACCAAAGAAGTTACAAGCAAATCCAAGTATATCGTTCGAAAGAACATGCCTTCGCGAATCTAAAACTATTTTTGGAAACGCATTTGGTTGAGAAATGGCGAAACTGCGTGTGTTTTAGCAAACTTTGTAAAAAAAAAAAAAAAAAAAAAAAAAAAAAAAACATCTTAAAAATATTCGCATTGGGCGTAGAAAAAAGGCCTGAGGTTGCCCGCTCTGCGCGCATTTGATAGGGAAAAAAAATAGCTGCACATAGCTGCGCATACGGAAGTTCTTGGCCGATTTGTGTGAGCGCGCAGCGGCAAAATCGCGTTTTGTTCACTACAGATACCGCCACCGCAATTCCCCCTCTCCTCCCACACACCCCCACCCCGCTCCTGCAGTCTTGTTTGGAACTCCCGGAAGATTTGTGGTATATGTATCGATTCCAACGTTCTTCGATTATTTTGACATTTTCACTCATTTTTCTTTAAATTCTCGGTCAGAGGACGAATCATAGGCAAGAAAGTTGCCCTCCGCAGAAGAATAAAATGTTTTTTTTTGTTCTACATTAATTTTGAAAAAAAAAAAAAAAAAAAGAAGTTTTTCGTGTAAATTACCCAAAAGTTGTACTCAGGTCATTAAGTAAATTATGTCAAATTGCTGTCCAATAGTTTTTTAACTTCAGAAACGTGTTTAGATGACCCTAAAATCCCCAGATACGAATTTTCATGCACCTATCGCAACATTTCGACTTTTTCTGGTCGAAAGCGGTCATTCCGGCCACTGTGCGCCCTTTCGGTCAAAGACTGTTGTGAGCAAATTATTGCTAAGAAGTTACAACATTGCATCGTACATGTTTGAGTGTTTTGAGTACGTGCGCCGATAGCGCTGCGGCGCCGACCGGAAGGACCCCGTGCCGTTGCCGCCAATCAGACCCGCTTTTTGCTCTTTAACTTTAGATATTTCTCTTATTAGCACATGAAGAAGTACTCCCATTTACACCGACGTGTTCCTTATAAAATGAGGATTTTAGTTTCATTGAGACTTTTCGCCGTCTACAAACTGAAAGATTTGAATTTTTCGGGGCCCTTAAGCGGCTCTCCCATCAGCTAGAAAACACCCCATTACAATACCCGAACTTCAACTTCAAATATCTGAAAAACAACTGCATGACTGATAGTTTTCAAACAGCCCAACGTGAAGTGGAGGTTGTCGTGAACAATTTGGTATAAAAATATACACCCTTTCACCGTAGTCCCCTTGGCTATGAAACTACTTAAATATTATGAACATGATTTAGACCTGCCAAAACCCTTGAAAATGGCTGGTTTCTTGTACTGTTTCCGGTCTATGCTCTTCTTAGTCTCCACTTCAGGCCCTGCTAGAGGTGTCTATTGCAGGGAAAACTTGGGTAGGAAAAACATTCCCGTAAGGAGCTGATATTTTGTTTTCAACCCATCACCCGAAAGTTGGCATGCCCCTCACAAGCTGTTGACTGTAAACAATTCAACATCAACAAGCTTGACGTTTGGATTGTCATGCTCAGGCCGTCGCCGCCGTGGCGGCCATGTCGGACCGCGTGTGCATCAAGTCCTGGGGCTGGAAGAAGGTGCACCTCTCCGCCGAGGACTTAATGTCGTGCTGCAGCGACTGCGGCTACGGCTGCATGGGCGGCGAGCCGGATTGGGCCTGGCATTACTGGATCTCTGACGGCCTCGTGTCCGGCGGCAACTATGACTCCAACGAGGTAGGAAAACATTGTGCTGTGCAGGCCAGTGCAGTGCTCCTCTGCGACATCGCTACTCAAGGTCAACGACTAATAATTGCTGTGGAGGTGCAGCAATGATTGAGACTCGCCAGGGTGTGCACCACTCAGAATCTTGACAACTCGTTGCATGACATGTTTGAGGGCTTCTAAAGTCTGAACGCGTTCACGCCGATGTGACACGTCGTGATTTGGCTTCCAGACCGACGCGAGTACTGCAAGCCGGGGTAATATGAGACAAGTTTGGTAATGTGCGACAATGTTGGATGAACGTAAGATACCCTCTAAACCCCTCATTTGGTCACTAAGAAGGCTACTACTGCAACCCATTCACCAGTCTTGAAGATATCATTTCGCAGGGAGGAGCGAACCAATGAATTTAGAATTACAATTCAAATGACGTAAATCGTGTGTCTCAAATTAATCCGAAATTGTCGAGGGGGCAACCACTTGGTATGTTTGCGGACACAAGATTTCTTAAGTAAAGAGATTTCTGCGGATTTCGCAAGATTGCGACCGATTTTACTCCCAAACTTTGCTTGTTTTTTGTCTTTCTTGGGGGAAGATTTCCGATTTTCAGAGATTTCTGGCGCTCAAGGGGACACACGATTTCTTGATTGGTTACCCCCTCGGAAATTGTCTCATATTACCCCGGCTTACGATACGCATATGTTATCATTCCGTGTTCTCACTTAAGGCTTCTTCCCCCGTAGTGTGGGCAGATACACATAGATGAGACCTTTCGCAAAAGCCCTTTCACATTAGGCTCACGCACGGTACGGTAATAGCGATATGTAATCTGTACCTTTCAATGCTTGAAAACAAAAATGAGTGGTTTTTTTTTGGTTTTTTTTACATAATTGAATACTTTTTATTTCGACTACAGAAAATTGATTAATGTGTGGTCGAACATGGTTGAAACAAGGACTAAGGAATTGTGGCGGTCGGGTTGAAAAGCAGGTTCTCTGGTAAAGTTGTGGGCTGAAATAATCGTGTGGTGTGGCAGGGCTGCCGGCCCTACTCCATCCCCACGTGCGAGCACCACGTCAACGGCACCCGGCCGCCCTGCACCGACGGCGACGACAGCATGGGTCCCACTTGCACCAAGAAGTGCGAGGCGTCCTACAAGAAGGACTACCACAGCGACCTCACCTTCGGTGAGCAAACCGCCACGCAGTCGGACAAAACCCGAAAAAAGTCCCGAGAAGTGGCATTTCCAAAATTGAGCGGCCGAGTCCTACAAATTATTAGATGTTCAAAAGGAAGGTCTGAGCTATGCGAGACACTAATTTATTTGTCACTATATCACACGCACGAGCCCCTGCGGAGCGCCAAACTTGGCCTTTTTTCTACTTAAAGCGTATACATTGCAACAGGTGTGTAGCATTACTCCTGGTGGTCGTCTCTCACGACTTAAATATATCAGGGTATGTGTTTTTGGAAAGCTGAAGAACTGGACAATGGCAGGCGTGCCCCTGATTTACTCTTGGACCACCCGGGAAAAAATTGAACGCTGTTGAAACAGCATCAAAATCAGCGTTTAAAGATTCGTTTGAACGATTTTTACGAGGCGATGAGACGAGTTGCGAACATTTGCGAACCGTTCTGAGACGCAGAGGTGATAGAACAGTTTCCCAGCATACCACCGTCCATACCACCGAACGTGGCGCAACGTTGCGCGTTTTGAGAAAATCGCCTTCAAAAGTGTCTCGCAAAGTGGTTTCGACGCAGCGTCTAGTCAGCGTTGGCGAACCCCTCAGCATAACACAAAAGGAGAAATGCTGTCTCGACTTGCGAGCACTTTGATTTGAATGCCGATGTTTGGCAAAGAAGCCTGCCGGAGGCACGCTTGTGCCACAGGACAAGGGGAGTGCGAACAAAAACCTTGGATTGTTGAAACTGGCGTAACATCGCAAAGTTTGTCTGAAATTAGTTCTTTATCCTCAAAATACCCTTTTTAGACATTTTGGCTTGATTTTGGCATCAGCTGATGAATCTTATTGTCGGTCGTACCCCCAGAAAATGTGCTCCTATCTTGACACACACTGAAAATTTTATTGTATCCACAGGTAACTCCTCGTACTCCGTGATGAGCGACGAGGAAGAAATCATGAAGGAGATCAAGAAGAACGGCCCCGTGGAGGCTGCCTTCAGCGTGAAGGAGGACTTCCTCAACTACAAGTCTGGTGCGTAAGTTCGACGTTACTCGCGGTGCTGCCATGTCAGCACTGGTGACAGGCACACTGCACGTGTCGATCAATTGATTGGACATTGAGCGAAACAAGAAGGGAATAGGTTGACTAGTCTCCAACTTGAGTTTTCATTTGTTTTCCCTTGTAAAAAGGAAAAAAATATGGCCACTATATTGACAAAATATATTGCTCGACATGTGTTGGTGAAATATGTGGAAAAGATAATTTAGCAAGATACTTTTCCAATATAAGAAATATGTGGAAAATATATAAATTTCACACATTGCTCTATATATATAAGCAATGTAGTGTAAATAGCACTATTAAGTCTAGAAACGACTTTCATCTCTATTTTAAGAGAATGCAATTTTCGCTTTGCCAGGACTTCCAGTGGGGCGCCCAGTTCCTACGTAAATATAAACTTTTCGCGCTACACCCAAATAAGACGGTTCAAATTTCCGAACTGTTCCAGTTAACTTGTTAAAGAGGATTTCTCAGAATTTCCCGGAGACTTAAACGCATAGGAAAGAACCTTTCCCCTGATGAATACATGGCGTCAATATATTTTAAAAGATGTTATGATCTTGAGAAATAGCCACCTTTCAACATCGAGTGCCAAGGTTGCCAGAAAAGTTACGTGCAAAGTCTGCCCTCTTAACTATGCCTCATTCCACGCCAGGGAATGCATGTGGGGAGAATCGGGGTGGAGTGCACCATGACAGGTGCTGTGTCAGATATTGAGACTGCAAAGATAATATTCAATTGGAAAGTATATTCCCAATGTATTATCGGGCACCAAGATATACCCCCATATATTTATTGTGCAAGGTAATTTGCAATATATTGAGCAAGATACAATTATATTGACAATGTATGAAACATATATATAGGGTCATACATTGCCACATATTTTCCATTTATTTTCCTTTTTACAAGGGTTGTTATTACGATGATGTAAGAACTGAGAAAGTTTGAAGGCCAGGTTTCATCTTAAAATATAAAGAAGCTTAACAGATAAACGTCTTGAATATATAAGTTGACACCTTTCTAGTACCGTCTTTAGGCAAAACCCGATTTTCTCATGTTTTGTCGGTTCATTGGTGAGGGGCGAATTGATCGTTAAACACTAAAACCTTTCAGTTCATAAGTCACGCATTATTTTGCACATGCGCTGTTATGCATTATATTACACAGAAGTCAACGCATGTGCAAAATAATGCGTAACTCTACACAAGAATTTAGTGTGTAAAGAACTCACGTCCAATTATTACCTTTTAATGACCTTTCAGCTTGATTCTGCCATCAGGTTTCTACCTACGCCCTTAGGGCCAACAAGTCTTTCACGCCCTTCAAGGGAAAAATGCCTTTTGAAGGGCATTAAAATTTGGTCTATGAGTCCTATACTGATTTACGCTCCTTCTAAGGGCATAATACGATTCACGCCGTGCAAGGGCGTTGAATCGTTTACGCCCAGCAAGGGCCCAGAATGAATGCCTTTGTTTCACCAGTGTGTAGCTAATCCTCATTGGCGTGGCTTGCAGGCGTGTACCAGTACGTCACCGGCGAGGGCGTGGGTGTACACGCAGTGCGCATCCTCGGCTGGGGCGAGGAGAACGGCGTCAAGTACTGGCTCGCCGCCAACTCGTGGAACACCGACTGGGGCATGGACGGCTTCTTCAAGTACATCCGCGGCATCAACCTGGGCGGCATGGAGGAAGAGATCGTGGCCGGCCTGCCCAAGCTGTAGACACACCGCTCTGCCAATAAAGGGAGCCGTGTGACAGAGAGAGCAGAGAGTCATTCCTTGTAACCCTGGCATCATTCAATGTCAATGTTAACAGGACTGTGATCGCGCCTTCCTTGTCGGTCTCGCACAGGGTTGTTAAAGCCCCTTTATTTCGTTATCGAGTTATCGTTAAGTTAATTTCCGACCCTGTCAACGATAAATAGTTATCGTCAACGCCTCTCGGGAACGTTATCGAGTTATTGTTAATTAACTTTTAATAAAAATCGGTAAATTAACTAATTTTTATTTTTGTTTCATGAAAAAGGGAATAAGCGACAGTAAATCAAAATTAAATGCTCAATATAAGCGTCTAATGCTGGCAGCCAAGGCGAATGACTATCGCGCAGGCCGACAGGTGGGGGAGGTGCGTTGAAGTGCCACCGGCGCGAAAACACAAACGCTTGAAATGTTTTTCCGGCAACTTTTGCGTGCATTCTGATGTTTCGGGAAATTAGTTAGTTTGAACGATCGTTTAGTTGATTCCGACCCCTGTTTACGATAACTAGTTATCGTTAACGCCTCTCGGGAATGTTAGAGTTATCGTTAACCGTTACATTAACTTATCGAAAACCGATAATCGTCGTTGATCGTTATAGTAACTTTAACAACAGTGGTCTCGTAGTTACACAGACACACCACAGGACAGGCATCAAGATCGATCGGCTTTTGTCTCCATACGGTTGTTAGGCGACTCGTTACTAAGGAGGAGATCAGTAAGGACGAGGATGGATTCGGTAAATCAGTGGTTGATGCAACAAAGCTCGATGGAAGCGTAGCGCGGAACGAGAGACTTGGAGCAGGTCCTGAGGTCTTGGCCTCTAGCTCGACTGGTGCTCGAATGCCTCGTCGGCGCAGCCTGCGCCCGAGCGGCCCGCTCGGGTGCGTGCCTTAAGTTCGGCAACCCTTCGGCTTCGGGCCCGAAGCCGTAGGCGTAGTTCGCTCGGCGGCCGCTCCAGCGCAGCACTCCGCAGGTGGGCTGCGGGCTCTGCGAACAGCGGGCGGCCGTGACTGCCAACAACGGCCTAGGGGTAGGTTGGGGAAGAAAAGTACAAAACGGCTACTTTGCACTGTACAGAAGTTACAAATAAGGCTTCAACTATTCTGCTCTGTGGAACTTGTAATACAGTCCCTTTCCGATGAAATGGTTCACTTTTTATCGATTCCAGTTCATCACAGAACGGACAACGTGCCAGAATAGATGTGATATCGGTACTTCTCGAAAAGTGTAAGAAAAGTACACCACCGGGAAAGACAGGTACAGTGAAAAGCATTGCGATTTGGAACCATACTAGGTCCAAGCTTGGTTCAAAACAGGTTTGAGCCTATACTGGGAGGTAAGGACTTGCCATTAGTTCAAGTTTCGCCAAAATCGGTCTATTGGTTCTGAATCTACATTGATTTATAATAGGAAGTCGAAGAAGCCTTTTCATAGTGAAACGAGGGTACAGCTTTTTTGTACTTTTCCTCCCCTCGCCTCGTAAACGTCCCATAACTTCTTCATTTCTGGTTTCATTCTATTAAGTTTGTTAACATTTTCAGTTTGTCTCGCCAAATAAAATATTTTTCCGTGACCAATTTCATATTAACCCCACTTCAATGATTTTACAGGGCGTACTTTTCATCCCCAGGGGACTGTACTTTTTTTTGCCGTTTCATTTTTCCACTCATAACATTTTTTATCCAAGCCTAAGAGCATCAAACGACACTGATTTTCAAAGGTAATGGTTTAAGCTATAAGGTGGTACCGCACATTCGACTGGCGGCTTATTCTGTTCGAAGCTATACTTCAAAGTACGAACAGTTTTAAAAGAGTTGTTCCTGGTCATTTTTGGTGTTTTAATCAACCATGCGTTTTGGCTCCAAATATTACAAGAGGAACTGAACAAAACTTTGTTTTTTTCGGGGGAATGACCACTTTTTCTTAAAGCACACCTGAAATGGTTCAGTAAAGTCTCAGTGCGGAGGCACAGCAGGAGTCCAGAGTGTGCTTTTCTTTACCAACCTACCCCTAGTATTTACAGGTCACCGTGTGCGCACGCACTCGCGAGTGCGGTGGGGGCGCGAGACATTCGTCTGCTAATTACCGCTTCGAAATGTCACATTCTACCATTTCCCTCGCCTTTCTCCGCGGGGCTGTTAAAATGTCGACCCGGAAGAATTTCCTATCCGAATGGTTGTCTCCTCTGATAGAGCGGACCGGGTGCCGGGAAAACCCCACGAAAACCACAGCACCGAGACTGTGACTAAGGTCTGGCTCACAATGTAACACTGTTGGAAAAAACCACGACAAATGCTACGGTACTTCGATGGTAGACAACTTGCCTAATCATGTCGTACCTGTATCGTACCAGATACGATGAGAGTACAATTCTACCGTACAAGGATACCGTACCTGATTGGACCACGAATAAAAATTACTGTACTAGCTCACCGTACTAGATTTTTTGTGCTGCAGTTGATCGTGTCAAAATCATAAGCAATGCAAAAAATTTAGGTACGCCACAGGATTGTGGAGAAAGTAGCTTAAAGTCATGAGGAACGTTATAAATAATTACAATTGATCATGTAACTGGCATGTTTTATTAAGTATATAAAACAAATACCAAGGTCATGATGCAGAACAAGTTTGTTCCAAGATAGTTATTTAAATAAAAAATACAGATTCAACAATCTTTGACCGATGCTTGACTTCATTCTGAGGTATACTGATGCTACTCTTCTTATCAATTTAAATCGTGGATCTTCAATTATCTGGGCAAAAGAGACACTTCTAACAACAGCCAGCTGGAAAAGAAAGCAAAGATACAGAATTGAAGTTCCTAATCATTACAAGAGAAAAATAAGGCACTGCCTTTATACAGGGGGCGGCAACGGCCTTTGGAGCACGTGAGCCCATGCGCCCCACCTCTGCAGAGGTTACGGACTTCTTCGAGATGGTAAAAACAAGGCCGTAGTTAGCAAAACGCTTTACACAGATCAAAAGAGCACAAAATTTAGGGTGGCTTAGACCCATTGGCCTTCCTAAAATTTCCAATTTAACTTGAAACAAGGGAGGAAATTTTGACGAGATGGCGCCACCAAGGTTTTTTCTTAAATATTCGATTTTTTGTGTTTTTCGGTCTTTTTACTTGGATTTATTGTGGGCTAAAGTGTCAGTTTCAAGAGTGGCAATAAGACTAAGCCACCCTAAATTTTATGCTCTTTCGATCTGT
The DNA here is from genome assembly GCA_030522485.1 of Stenchaetothrips biformis. Taxonomy (NCBI): domain Eukaryota; kingdom Metazoa; phylum Arthropoda; class Insecta; order Thysanoptera; family Thripidae; genus Stenchaetothrips; species Stenchaetothrips biformis. The sequence continues at coordinate 5,791,470 of CM060089.1, read as the reverse complement.
GCAAAGCGTTTTGCAAACATTGGCCTAGTTTGAATGATCTCGAAGAAACCAGTAACCCCTGCACCGAGGTGGGGCGCATGGGCTCACGCGCTCCGTAGGCCGTTTCCACCCGCCGCTTTATACTAAAAACAATAAGATAAAAATGCATACCTTCCACACAGCATACAAAGCTTCACATTAAAGATTTTAGAATAGCTTTTGAAATGCTTCCGTGATAGCTTGGGACTCAAAGTGCATCGTCTGGCATTGTCCTTTCCAGTTAGACCAAAAGAATAGCCTCGGCTTTGTTGTCAGCGCAGCAAACTTCTGCAGAACAAAATTAAATTCAAAATATTGGAAGGGAAACAATGAAGAAAAATTCACAAGATTATCAAATTTATAAGACAGTTACCTTAGACAGGCAACATTCCAAGTTGTATCGAGTAGATAGATGTGAAGGACAGTCCCGACTGGTTGTACTCCGATGATGATGTAAGACTCGAGTACTATTTCCATGTAAGTCTGACCAAAACAAACATCTCGATTGTCATGACCTCAGCTTTCTTAAACTTCTGCAAAAGAAAAAAAAAATAGACAAACTGAATGAAACAACATTCAACACTTTGCGCTGATTCTTGTCATAGGCTGGGATTGGGCCTCAAAGGTACTAACGGAGCACTTAATGTTAATACTCCAATAAACCAATAATTATCTATTTTCTTACAGATAAACAAGTGCCTTGACACAAAATAATCTAAGCAAGCCCAGTCAGTTCAAAATTAGTATGAAACATGTCATAACCATGTTACTTAACCTCAAAACGCTTTCCACAAGTAACTTTACACAGACAGTCAAAGGCCAAACTTCTCACCTGGGGATTGACTCCGACTATTCATAGGGACGGGAGCTGTATTTCCAGTTGAACACTGCATGTTTACAACCCTTTTTCGAAAAAAAACAATTCCACCTCATGTGGAAATATGAACCAATATAAACATGATGACACTCGTACCAACACTCTCCCACTCAAAGTTTCTGTAGCAGCAGCTATCTTCACATTGGTACGTTGGCAGCAGCGCTTGTTTATTTTCAGTCTCTAGCAGACAACAACAAAATGGTGGTAATATATCTCAAGTTCCAATGCTTTGCTGACAAATAATCAAGTTTATGTGTTTTTGAGGAGTGTTACACTTTGGAGGTGCTGCAAAAAATATGATGTGATCAATAAAACAAAATGTGGGCCTACCAGCCATTCTGAGATCACAAGAGACTGGTGGTTTGTCTATCTTACAGGAATGAACTCTAAAAGATTGTTTTAATAGAATGTTCAATATCAATGCTGAGGCTCTAAATTAAATAGACAAGTAGGCAACGACTCTTCTTGTATATTTCTGTATCTTCTTATCCATCTTATTTAGACTTTCTGTCACAACTGATCAACTGCTTTAGGGTGTTCATAATACAACCGAATAGATCAAAACAATTTCAACAACCTTTGTGCACACTTATTGAAGAAGTGCATCGTCTTTTAAAATTAAGAATATAGTTCGAGCTGCGGTTACTTAGACTCAGTGCAATATTTTTACGGAGGAAAAAGTTGAGGTCTGTCGTTTGGTTTGTTTGTTTTGAGAATGGATATAATGCATTTTCAAAGCACGTTGAGGAATACGGTATGGGTAGAGTCCTTAAGCTGTTAGAGAGGCGCGGGGTTGCCCAGTCCCGCCATCTTGTAACGAAACGGTGGATTGGTTTTTTGCTCATAGCTTCAAAACCATTAAAGCTAGAGGGAAATAGTAAGCGAGCCGATTGTAGCTTGAACGGGGAACTACAATCGGCTCGCATACAATTCGCCTCTAACATTAACGGTTTAGAAGTTATCAGTGAAAACATTCTCCGGTTCGTTACAAGATGGCGGACCAGGCGACACACCCCGCGCGCGGCTCTCTAACAGCTTAAGGACTCTAGGTATGGGCTGTTCTTGGGCCAATACGATTTGATCGTATGCCCTAAATGATTACAAAATTTTGGTACGGTGTTGTTGCGTATTGTATCGTACCAAAAATACTGTAGCAGATGTCGTAAACTGGTACGGTTTTTTTAACAGTGAAACATTGGTCGACCAGCTGAGTGCCAGGGCCTGACAGTGCTTCTGATCAACTATTCAAAACTGCAGCATTCCAGACTAGAGCCAACTGGTGACAAGCAAATGTTTTGGAGAATCTTGAAGCATCTTGGATCATCTGGAGCATCTCCGAGTTCAGAACCTGAAGTCTTGAAGTCTTGTCCATCTCTGAAGCGCAGCTCTGGGTGTTGTCCCAGTCTAGTTCCAGGGCAGCAGGGTGTGTTGGTTCAAGTGCAGTGTCGTTCCAATAAAGATAGCACACCTAGAACACACTTCTAACTGCGTAGATTTCTTTTCCGAGCCCGAAAGCCCTTCAAGGGTTAGAGCCGCGCAGACTGCTACTGACGCTTAGATCACAACAAATTACTCTCCGCTAAATTGCAAACAAATGTAAAAAATTTAAACTCAGGGCGAAGCTTGCCCTATAGCAACCCAGCAGCTATCAGAAACAGAATGAGGATAGAAAAATTCAAATACAGCCAGTGCTGTCTGAAAAGAAGTGCTCACACAAATGTATAATTCTGGATTACTTAACTTTTGGCCACATGACCCTGCATGTTCAGATGGGTTCAGACTCTGAGTGACGAGCACTTGTTGTTTATTTCTGCTCCTCCTGTGTTGTCATTCCTTGATCCCAGTTTGGTTTCCGAACTCTCTTAGTCTTAGTTTACCAACAAGACAACTCAGTGATCTGAGGTCCTGGCTAATGAATCTAAAGAAATGGCTGTGGCAGTGCCATGTTGCAGATTTCTAAATGAAAATGGGATTCTAATTCAGACTGAAAGTGTAGAATGCACACTTGTTCAGTTTGCCTGTGCAACATTCGAGGCTTTCCTGCAGTTACTTTCCGAGACTTCAAGTCAGGGCAGACTTAGAGTCAGACTTAGAGTGGGTGCCACTACCAGTGGAATCAGATGAAAAATCTCACAAGCCTGTTTTTACCTTTTTTCTTTCTCCCCTCTCAGCCTGCATTTTTAAGAGTCTCTCGAATTTGCAGTCACACTCCAGAAACTGAAAAGTGTTGGTTGTTTTTCTCAAATTTTTCCCTTTCCTGTCTTGGTTTAAGAGGTACTCGAACCCCTTGTAAGGCACTTCAGAGCCTGAAGCGAGCAAACAGAAATGCACTTTGTGTATGTGTTGTCGCGCCTTTTCTTCATGTGTAACTTGAATCAGAAAACTCGGCTATAAATTCACTCGCTATTCCTATCAGAGACCAACGATTCGTTGCCAGAAAAGGAGAAAAATGACAGAAATTAGATTACACAAAATTAAAAAGGTTTATTACACAACTTACACTTAGAATTTTTTTCACAGCCAAAAGAGAAAGAAGAAACACTTCATTAATTTAGAATGACCAGAAGTAAAAGTATCAGAAAATATGTGATTAAGTGCACAGATACGAAACAAATAAAATAAAAAACAACTATGATTTCGAGTACAAAAAAACTGACTTTTTAGGTCAGTTGACATGTCTTGATATCAAAGCAAGTGACGAATAATATTTCCTCAGGTGCCCTAGACTCTTCTCACAATCCTCTTTATAACAATTCATTTGCATGACTCAGTCACATTCATTAAAAAATCTAGTGACACCTCATTTTCCAAATCACTTCCTACCAGAACGTCCCACACACAAATCATGGCACCATTACCCAACACATTTTCATTTACAACATTTGGAGGAAGTGATCCATCACCCCCTTCATGGGACATAAGTTCATCGAAGAGAACAACGAAACAATCGAGAGCCACTTGTGAAATATGTTTCAGACCTCCTCTGTCGTTGGAAGTTTTAAAAGCAGACACATTATGAGCACATTCATTTCCAACAGCCTTGTCTCTTTCAAAATCGCTTTTAAAAATATCAACACACACACTCCAGTAAGCATTTCTGGCTCTGTATTTTTCTCCCTTAAATAGGAAACCCCCAACAACAGATCCCTCTACATGATAACACATCTGCAAGAATGTTTCAGAGTCTACACTATCCTCAAGCCTTTTATCCTTATTGTATCAGTGGCTGTTGCACCACGGATTCTCTGCAGACTAAAAACAATTATTTCACAGATCAAACTCTGAATTTATGTTAACATATTGTCTACCCTAAGAACGACTTGTGTGCAAAATTTCAGACTTTGAACTGCGATAGGAACGGAAAAACAGAGGCTTAAACATAGCTCATGTTTTGCGCTTCGGCAAAGTTGGCAAGCCTGTGACTCCTTTGAATTTACAGTTCAAAATCTGAATTTTTGTTAACATGTTGCCTCCCCTAAGACCTATTAGTGTGCAAAGTTTTAGACTTTGAACTGAGATAGGAACGGAGAAACAAAAAGTGTGGCTGGAAATTTTTGTGGGTGGCCAACATGAGTCACGTTGATAAATGCAGCAAACTAGAACCCATGAATAAGTTCAAAATATTAGCTGCAGTTTCTACATTTATATCAATTGTTCTAATGTGGTCCTTGAAGTCTAAACTGTGCATTATTCAAAAGACTGTTAACATTAGTATAAAATAGAAATGAAAGTGATTTTAAAAACAATGCTCTAAAATCTCTTAAAATAGGAAAAACATTATCAAATGAAAATTTGAAAAACTTTATACAAATCATCTGGATTATTAAATTATTCTTTTATAGATTTCGCAAAGTTATCCAACTCCACAGCTGTGGCACCGATTGAAGGATCTTGCTGCATTCCTTCAAGAGCAACACCAAATAATGCCGGAAGTTTTGCCATGAACTCTGCTTCAGGTGCCATTTTTATCAGATTTTCGTACCGCAATTACGAATTTATGATGGTTCAGCATTGCTTGGTACACTGGACGAAGGAAAACCGCTGGGACGTATGGACAACCAGCAAATTGCCCCCCGAATACCGACATGAGGGTGCCATCGGAATGTTTCCCTGGTCTGATGGCAAAGAATACTTAGGCAAAGTATTGAAAATCAGTGGTGAGTTTAAATCTGGATTTCTGAAATTAGGCATTCCATCTGTATTTCATTTTTTAATCGGAACTGCCGGTCTAACCTCTAACGTCCTGCTTTTTTTGTAACGGTTGTTGAGCACAGCGACCAGATCTTGCTTAGAAATGCTTTAAGTTCAAGTTAACGTTTGTAATGATAGTTTGTCGGGTTCGAGGTTACTAATTTGTTTTGTTTGAAACCGCAGTTTCATCCGAACCTTTTGTAGTTTGCTCGATAGCGCTTGTACTATCCGTTTCACAAATGCACTAAGTCTTATCTTTATCTCCAGATAATTTGAAAGCAATTGAAAAGGCAGAAGAAGCTCTGTCTAAAATGGTGCGTAATCAAAAGCCTGTTGGCAAAAGGAGGGTTTCTAAACCTGCAAGAACTGGCCAACAGGCAACTGATAATGAAATTGCTAAGGCTCTGGGAGAACGAAAGAAGTTGCCTGATGGTCAAGCCGAAGCCAAGAAACAAACTGCGATAGCAAAAACGAAAAAGGAGAAAGCAATTAATGACGTCATTGCCTCTGGAGATGATAGTTTGCTTGCATCTGCTAATGCCAAGCGTACGCTTTTCTTAGACAGCGAAGGAAAAGCACCAGAGTCCTATGCATTATCGGATGATGAAACTGAAGCGGATTTAACTGACACTGAACATGATGATTGTATTGAGGATGTTTTGATAACTAATGGAACCGATGATGAGAATGAGCAGTCTGATGGTGATGACGAAGGCGAGCCTACATTGAATAGTTTCCGTATGTATTTCAAACGGTATTTTTGCTGGCACTTTGGTGCTGTTTATCTACTACCCACTATCTTTCGATTTGTTACAGGCAATCCAAACACTGAGGGCTTCCTTAAATATCTGTTGCCCTGTTTTAGTCCGAAGGCTAAATCCTTTGAGTCAACAAAGGTATGCCAAGAGCTTATTGTATTTAGTTTTGATTTTTGATTGGACCATATCTGTCTTTGTCTGAGAGCAGCAGTGTAGTTTGTTGTTGTGAAAACTGTTGTTTGCCAGCCTAAGTCGCCAATCCAGATGGGTGGATTTGCCTTTGTCTTTGCTTAATGCATTGAAGTGAGCTAGGTTTTAATCCCAGTAAATCTTTTATTTTTCAGGAGTATGCCCAGCCTCTACAGACCCCTGGTGTTAAAATGGTGAGTCAAGATGCTTCTTTGTAGTTGTTTGCAGTGTGTGTAATATAATAAAATTTCTTCTCTTTCACTCATGCCAGGTTGGACTAAAGAAACATCATGCACTGAAAATTAGTAAAGGTTCAAGAGCTAAACTGCTTGTTGACTCTAAAAGTCGCAAGAATGCAAGGGTTTTCCTTCGGAACACCTTGTCTGAGGTTTATGGCGATGAACAACTTTCAAAGATGACTGCGAAGGGAAGACTCAAGAACTCATTGGGAATCGCTTCTCGGCCTTTTGGCTAAGATCATATTTAAGAGTGTGAGGAAGGTTCCTGACGACATCCCTGCCCTGTCGGCAGGTCGAGTCCTCCACACTCTGGGGCGTGTGCGCTGCGGTGCCGTCCCCTTCCTAATTATCCGTTTTCTTAGCCAGAAGTTATTCGCGCCCGCGTCGCGTCCGCGTCTTTTAAACCTTTTAACCTTCTCTTTTAATCATTTTAACCCCTTTTAACCGAGAAGCGATTGAGTAAACCCCCCTGCAACATGAGGCAGAGGAAGGGCTCTGCTCGCCCCTAAGTGCTTATAGCGTAAGCGCCGCCGCCGCTGACCCAACTCACGCGGCAGAACGGCGACGCCGACGCCACATTAAGGCACGCCGCCCCGCGGCGCTACCAGCCACTTATTCTTCTCCCGTTACGCCAAGCCCAGTCTCTCTCTGCAAGCAAGCACGGAGATGCTACACCAGGATGGCGCAACAACTGTTCGTGGCAGTACCGATCGGTCGTCCACTCAGCTGCCCGACGTGCCGCCGGGACGACAATGTCCTGACAGAATACTCGGCGCGCACCCTGGCCACCCGGGTGGGCTCGCTTCGCCGACACTACGGGGAGGCCCACCAGCCTGCCTCTGTCGTCTATGCCTGCCTGGCCTGTGATGAAGAATTCAGTGAGGATAATTTAGGCAAATACCCAGTCAAGGCGGCGCGGAAACATCACCAGACCCACCACCCGGAGGTCCCGTTCGAGGTCGAAGAGGATGGTTTGGTTGAAACCTCCTACGATGCCCTCCAGGCAGCTGCCATAAGGATGGCCGCGCTGGCGGCTCCGCCGCCTGACAGTGTACTCACCCCGCCGCTCCGTGCCTCACCGCCTACATCCTCGCTGTCGCCCAGCCCGGACGTCCAACCCAGAATCACTGCGCGACATCTGGCGGCCGCGGGCCGCAACCAAGCTCGCTATGTGGGGACGAGCAACGATGCACCTCTCACTCCGCGGCGCCGCCCTGTTGACGCAGCCCACAGTCCACCAAGCACCCCGGTGAGTCCGCTCCATGTTGTGCCCCTGCCTGTCCAACCGCCCGCCGTGGGACCCCCTAGCCCTGCTGCCGCGCCGCGTGTAGTAGCCGCTCAGGTTAGGCCGCCCTCGCAGCGCGCCTCGTCCCCCGTACATCCCAGGGCCGTCGCTACTCCGCCGGATCAATCCCAGCGCCCCCGCTTGTCTAGATGGCAGGCTGAATGGCTTCAGTGGATTGACTCTGCCCGCTCCTGGGAGCAGGTGGAGACCGTCGCTACCGACTTGGTCACCTCCGTTGCCCCACCCCCCCAAACCTTTGGCACCCCCTAGGCCGCCCCCTGCTACCTCCAAGCGCGCGGCCGCGGCCCTGCAGAGACTCTGCCGCACTGCTCCGGCCTGCGCCATGCGCCAGGTTGCCCTGTTGCCCCTGAGGCCATCGAGGCCCACTTCAAGCAGTGTTACGCCCCGAAGACTGGCCGCGTTGGCCTGCCGCTGGACCCGGCTGCTGCCCTGCCGCGCCTTGCCTCGCCTGCTCTGCTGCGCCCGGTCGCCCCCGCCGAGGTGGTGCAGGCCTTCAGCCGCGCTGGCAACACCGCCCCTGGTCCCGACTGTGTTCCTTATTCCATCTGGCGGCGCCATGACCGTCACGGCCATGTGCTTGCTGCCTTGTTTTCAGCTTGCCTACAGCACGGCAGATTTCCTGCTGCATGGAAACAATCCACCACGATCCTTGCCTTTAAGAAGGGCGACCCACTGTGCTTAAGCAACTGGCGTCCAATCGCTCTCTCCGACTGTAAAGGCAAGCTGCTCTGCACAGTGCTGGCCCACCGCCTCACCACCTGGGCTGTGTCCGGCGAACTCCTTTCCTGGGAACAGAAGGGTTTCTTACCATTTGAAGGCTGCCTGGAGCACAACTACGTGCTCCAAGAACTAATCTACTCGGCCCGGCGTAACAGGTCCGGCCTAGCCGTGGCCTGGCTTGACCTAGAAAACGCATTTGGTTCTGTGCCCCATGCCACCCTGTTTCAGTGCCTTTCAGATGCAGGCCTCTCTGACGCCGAGGTCTCGCTAATTGTTAACCTGTATGAAGGATCTGCCACTTCTGTCCGACATGCGGGTGGCCTAACCGCGCTAATCCCGTTCCATGCGGGGGTGCGCCAAGGCTGCCCGCTGTCGGCGATTCTGTTTAATATTGTAATGGAGACCCTGCTTCGCCTTCTAGCGGCTTACCCTGAACTCGGAGTGACGCTGGCCGGCATCACTAAGCCGGTTACTTCTCTATTTTATGCTGACGTGACGATGGCACTCTCATCTGTGAGGATCATGCTGCCCTCCAAGTCCAGCTCAACCGCGTGCAGGAGTGCGCTGCATGGCTGGGCTTAACTTTCAAGCCTCCCAAGTGTGCTACACTCTGTATCGAGCGGGGCAAGCATGCCAACCATGTCCTTTCTCTTCAGGATTGTCCCCTAAAGAGCCTGTTGGAGGACGGACACTACTCCCACCTGGGTGTCCCCACAGGCTTCTCTGCCGACCAGACTCCGATCTGCATGCTTTATATGGCAAGTTTCAAGTTACCACTGATATTTTTAATTAATGGATTAAGAAAGAGTTTTCGTTGTCATAGAATTTTACTTTGCAGCCTTTGTGACTGAATATGCTGAGGGTGACATGGGGTGGGACACCTTTATTGCCACAATAAACAAGAAGTGTTCATCGCTGAAAGGCCATTCGTCTGACCAATCCTCTTTTGATGAAGGCACTTCTAAGAAAAAGGTGCAGTTATCTTGCTTAAATTGTGCTTCTTTATGTTACATATAATGCACACAGACTTGTGAATGAAGTATTAATAGTGGAACGAGCTGTTAGAATATTTTAACTAAATTTTCCTTAGCTCACAGACTCTTAAGTGGGTACCTGGTCAGAAAGCACTCAACACTAATAAAAGCTTACGGTGAATTTCACTGTAAGCTACGGCGGACCCTGCAGCACTGTAGCTTACGGTGAATTTCACTGTAAGCTACGGTGAATATCACTGTAAGGTACGGTAAATGTCGCTGTAAGCCACGGTCATGCACCCTGATTCACCGTAGCCAACAGTGACATTTACCGTACCTTGCAGTGATATTCACCGTAGCTTACAGTGAAATTCACCGTAAGCTACAGTGCTGCAGGGTCCGCCGTAGCTTACAGTGAAATTCACCGTAAGCTTTTATGAGTGAAGCTGGTGATTGACAGCTGACAGCTGCATTCTTATATTTATTCTTCATAATCCTTTTTTTTTAATTTTTAGAAGAAACGCCCAAGCAGCAAGGAAACCAATTCAGGCCAAGGGGAAAAGGATGTTGAAAATGTGCAAGTGACGCCAAGGAAACTTGCCAGGTGTATAATTATCTCTCCCCAGAAGTCTCCTGTTAACGAGGTGAGCAATTGTTTATCCAGATTGCAGTTTGATTATGCAATCATGTGGTCTGCTCTTCCATATCAAGTTTTTCTAATATCTTAAGAGGAAATATAAGGGTTGTTGGGTCTTGATAATTTAACAATAAAATACAATTAGTTGTATTTTACTAAAGAAGAAAAGTTGTTTTTTGTTTGTTTTTAACTGTTTGGTCTTATCCCTTTCTGTCAGGTGCCGCTATCACCAAATTCAAAGCAGCCTTCTCCAGCAAAGCCTCCTGTGCATCAAACAAACGTCCAGGGCTACCAAAAGGTGCTGCCAACAGGAGTAACAATGCAGCCCTCTCCGGTGAAACTTCAGGGAAATGGATGTCAAGCCAACTATCAGGTGTACCCCCAGCCACAAGAAAACAGGTAAATATATAGCTTATGGTGGCAAATTGTTATGTGCTCAGCCCAGGCTCTTTGACGAGGTGATGTGAGACATAGACTAACTTTGTACTAATGATTTTTCATCAGCTACTGTCCAGTATTGATATTAGGTGCTGAGGAAATAAGTTCAGTCACAAGGATTGTTATCAAAACAATTATCTGTTTTCTTAGTACCTGAACACTCATGCTTGACATTAGTTGCTGCAAAATCCTCTGTATACAGCTAGTCTTTGCCGCTCCGGAGGAGCTTTTGCTAATTTGTCAAAGGGTCAGTCGTTGCGTCTCATTTGAGGTATCATTCGCATTATATTTTGTAGTAGTATCATTCTAATTCCCTTTTTTGTTTGTCTACTAGGCTGAACTCTGGTTATGGCCAGTTCATGGGGTACTACCCACAACTTACTCATCTAAAACCTAATCACCAACAGCCTACTTATCCACAACCTAATCACCAACAGCCTCCTTATCCACAAGTTGAAGTGGTTTACGCTACTTGTACCTGGTCTTGAGTTAAGCTAACTTTATTCTCATTTCAAATAATTTCCTAGTGTGTTTACCACAAATCTGTGTCCTATGGAAATTTCTTACGTTTTTGAATTTTACTTCTCAATTTTTATTTTGTTGAACATTTGATGTGTGACTTCTTAGTTGTTCACTAGAAATCTTTTTCCAATGCAGATTTCTTATTTCTTACTTTTTAAATGTTCAATAGAAATCTTTTTCCAATGCAGATTTCTTATTTCTTACTTTTTAAATGTTCCCTAGAAATCTTTTTTCAATGCAGATTTCTCATTTCTCACTTTTTAAATGTCACTTCTCAAAATATTGTTTTGTTTAACATTTGAGAGGTTCCTGACCTCTTTTTTTACTTATCCTTACTTATATGTCATTAAAAGTATTTAAATTGCTATCCTTCACATTTTTGTAATTTTATCTTTCATCACCTGGCTGTCTGCACTCACACACATACAACCTGCCCCGTAACGGTGGCTGGTGGGGTGGGCTGATGGGGCCCGGTGCGCTGCTGCCCCCCTGCCCTGGCCGCCACTGGCACGCCGCCCGCCCCTGGCACGCCCCCCGCCCGCCCCTGCCCTCGCTTGCGTTCTCAGGGACTTCGGAGGGATCTCGAGCGTGTCTGAGGGAGTTCGTTGGAATCTGTAGCGGGAGGGACTAGCCAAATCCCAAGTCCCTCAGATAACACCTTTTGGGACCTGCGAGGACTTTGGCCTTTGGGACTTCACTGGTATTTCGCTTTTGGGTCCATTCTGGTACTTCGATTTCTGTTAGGGTACGCACCACAGGCTACACTTCAACTGCACTATACGCACTGCGCTGAAATATCAGCGTGAACGCTGGTAAACTCTAAACGGTCCGGCGAAACAAAGTTGATGACGCGACTAGCTCTCGGACTCGGAGCCGGACCCATGGTTCGGCCTGGGTTCGGCGGCGTTCGGCTTGGAACCGTAGGGAACTGTGAACTCGGACGCGTCCACCTGCATGTCTCGGACGCAGGCGGCGCGAGCAGACGACTAACTACGCAATCTTTGCCGACAATGATAGAAATTGTACGCTTTTATCGAAATATTTCGGATTATATGCTTCCATAAATATACAAGTATCAATTTCTCGGCACACGGTACGCTCCGGCCCTGACCGACTGCGCAATGTGGTGTGACCGTGCCGTCGTGAAAACATGTCTCCTAAATGTAGTTGACGTTTTGAACCCGGGAGTTGGGGAAGGGGGCGAGGGGCCAGGCAGCAGCCGAGCAGCGCCACAGAGACGCCGCCGGCCGACACCTGTCAGTCAGTGTCAAACCGTCAAATTTGTGGTTTGCTGAGTGCGTTTAGAGTGAGAGACTGTCTTCGCTGTGCGTGCCGTCCGTCCGTCCGTGGTCCGTGTGCCTGCTATTGCTTTCCAGTGTCGTTTCTATAGTTACTGCCGGTCGCGTAGTGTTTATTTATACGCCTGCTGCGTACGCATTGCGCATCGTGCCCTTGCCTTGTGCACGTGCACGCTGCACCTTGCCGCCAAAGCGGAAAACCGTGTCCGCGAATCTTCCTCAGCCTCCTCCGCTCACCATGCCGCCAGTAACGCCAACGCCCGCGCCCACATCAACAATAACACCAGCATCGTCAACAAGTGCAAGTAGGGAGGTGACTTTCACAGAGCAGGCGCAACGCATAAGCTGGATAGTGGGGAGTACAGAGTCTCTGAAAAGCGGAAGACGAAGGGCCACAAACAAAGCTTTGTTTGGAACATTTCTCTCGCGGTGTGCGATGCGGCCAACCTGGACCAGGGCGTTGCACAGTGCAAGAAGTGCGGGGCTGTCTGTACATGAGCAAGCACAGGACAAGCTCCAAGATGAAGCACGTGTCCAACTGCGCCGCGGTCCAAGAGGCGCTCCAGAAGGGCTACAAGCCGAGTGCGCACTAATAAAAGCTTAGGGTGAATTTCACTGTAAGCTACGGCGGACCCTGCAGCACTGTAGCTTACGGTGAATTTCACTGTAAGCTACGGTGAATATCACTGTAAGGTACGGTAAATGTCACTGTTGGCTACGGTGAATCAGGGTGCATGACCGTGGCTTACAGCGACATTTACCGTACCTTACAGTGATATTCACCGTAACTTACAGTGAAATTCACCGTAAGCTAGAGTGCTGCAGGGTTCGCCGTAGCTTACAGTGAAATTCACCGTAAGCTTTTATGAGTGCGAGGGTGCCTCTGTGCAGCCTGCCAGTCAACTACAAGCCGCTGCTGCACGACAAGCTGGCCGAGTTCTCTGCCGGGGGCATGTGCTCGTTCGAGGTGGCATCGGCCGAGCCCATGTCCAAGCTGCTGCAGGCCACCCTGGACATGCCCTCCCCGGCCCGGTCAACATCATGGACGTCATGCCGCACGCCGAGACAATACGCCGCCACCTCTGCGAGCTTGCCGACGAAGAGCGCAAACGGATCGCCGAACGGGCCCGGAAGGCCGCTGCCGACAAAGGCCTAGGGGTTACCATGGACATGTGGCTGGAGTCGCACCGGCAGTTCTACTATATGTCACGGTAGCCCCCCACTTCAACCAACACTGCCTACGAACAGGAAAGTCACAAGTTTTTCACCTCCAAGTTTCCAGTGCAAAAAGAAGACAGGCGACAACATTCGTGCAATGCTGTTTGAAGATTTCTAGCGATTCGGCTTCACTGAAGCCGAATTTAAAAACATGGAGTGGGTCACCGATGAAGGGGCCAACATGAAGAAGGGTCTGGAGGGGCTGCCCCGGGAGGACTGCCTCGCCCACAAGGTCAACACGACGTTCAAGCACACCTTGACCCTGTCGCACGTGGAGCTGCGCGAGAGGGCCAACGTGATGGACACGCCGGCCAAAGAGGAGCTCCAGGTGTACTTGGAGGCCGCCAAGGTGGTGAAGCACAAGTTGGGCTCTAGCAAGGCCGACAAGCTGCTCAAGAAGAAAGTGAAGCCTGCTCTTCCCCACACTTCTTCATATGGACCGTGCCTGCTTTCAGTTTGCACAAACAGGACAAAGGTAAAAAATAAAACATCTCTTATTATCTGCTTTCAAAATAGACTCAACTCACAGGGTTTTTTGTTTTGTTTCTTTTTTTTTCACAGATTGCCAAAATTCTCGATTCTAAGGGACGCCCTGACCTCGCGGAGCGTATCAAGGAGCCCTGTGAAGAGGTCCAGAGCATCGTGGAATTTTTGAGTCCGCTGGACAAAGTTGGGGATGTGACCGGCCCTGAACTTTCCAAACTGCACAAACACCAGGTCGTAAGTTTTGTTGTTTTCGCTGTGCTTCGTGATGTCGCGGTGGTGCGCGGTGTGCATGCATATTTGTCGTTTTGTCGTTTTTGTGTGGTGACTATGTGCGGCGGTGCGCGTGGCGTTGGTGTTGACAGCTGCACGCATGAACGAGAGCGCCGCGCTGGGTAGGCAACTGAGTACGCGCCATGGCGGTAGCGATGCGCGCGCTTGGTTGCCTAGAGCAGGTTTATTTAAGAAAAGCAGGGTCTTACAATGACCCTCTTGGATTTCGCTGTTTTTTTGGTGGTCAGTAGTCCTCCTAGGTTGGAGTTCAGGGCCAAAATTTCAGAGCCCAAAAATATTTTTTTTGGAAGATATAGAGATCTCAAGTTTTCTTGGGACTTTTTGCATTGAATTTGGGATTTTCTTATAGCTTCGCGACCTTTGGTCCGATCAGCTTCACATTCAGGTCCTAGCATCAAAATTGAATGAGGAACACGATCGTGCCCTCAGATTCGACCTACGACGTTTTTTGGTAGTTATTTAACACTTCTTCTCGAAAAAAATGACCAAAAAGGTCCCAAATCTTGGGATTTTGGACTTTTTGGCTGAGCGATTAGCGAAGCCAGTTACTTCACTGGGGTTGAAAAACTTTTCCTGTCTGTCTGTCCGTCTGTCTGTCTGTCTGTCTGTGTGTCCGCACTACTCGTCCCAAACGGCTCGGCCGATCGGGATGAGATTTTGCAGGGTTGTTAGGTATATCTTTGGCTCGCCACACGCCAAAATTCAGCTCTCTATCTCAAATAATTCAGTCGTACCAACCAAAAAACACTAAAAAAACGGCAGAAAAAGTGCAACTTTTTAGGGACTTTATATTTTAGTGACATTTTTACATAGTTTCGTATGTTTTTGAAGGTACTGATGACGAAAATGAAATCAATTTCGACCCCCTGACCAAAGTTTTGACTGCGAATTGGCTATTTCGGCCCGAATTCACTATTTAATCAACTTCGACCCTTCATCTTGAAAAAAGGGGGTCAACCGACTAAAAATTTTTATTGCAGATTTCGACAGGTCTCGGTAAGACCTTTTCAAAGAGAGGTCGGAAGGGAGATCTGGGAGCCCGACTTCATCAGTTGGCCGAATCAGGATCTTGGAAAAAGGGGATCGACCGACTAAAAAATTTTATTGCAGATTTCGATAGGTCTCGGCAAGACCTTTGCAAAGAGGGGTCGGAAGGGGGGCCTGTGAGCCCGCCTTCATGTATTGTGAAAATTGGAGCAACGGCCATGTGTTGCACATTAACTTTGGCACAGTGGGAACACAAGAGCGGGCCTCAGTCCTGATGTTACATCAATAAGTTTGCGCTTTACCTCCCCGGGATGTGAGGTGCGAGGACCGAAGGCCCGAGAGACGGCCTCCGATTGGGCCAAGCCGTGCGAGGGCCGAAGAAGGGCCGAGAAGAATCCGCCGGCAGGCCAAGCTGGCCCCTGTCGAACTGAATTGCCGGCGCAGCGAAGCGGTGCTGCCTTCCCCGTTCGACGGAAGGTCGGGCCCTAGCTTGTATACTTCGACCATTCATCACGTAGTGCACTACTCATCGCCTCAATGAACCCTTAAAAGAGCTTGCCGAAGGCAAGCAGGAAGCGCCGCAGGCCAAGGTAGGTGTAACGCCAGGCGTGGATTGTCGAAACTGGCGCAGCATCGCGAA
This sequence comes from Stenchaetothrips biformis, assembly GCA_030522485.1. NCBI lineage: Eukaryota > Metazoa > Arthropoda > Insecta > Thysanoptera > Thripidae > Stenchaetothrips > Stenchaetothrips biformis. Next base: position 5,775,681 of record CM060089.1, on the reverse strand, counting down.
GCCTGTTACGACAAGACACAGTCTGGCGTAAACCTACCTTGTAGTGGAGTAAGGAGGTTTTCAGCCTTCTGCCAAGTGCTGTCAAGTCTTCTGACCTCACGAGGCGTTGAACAGACGACATGACACAACAAAGCTACGCAATTTTGCCCCGCATAGCATTTTAAGAAGTGTGCCATGATATAGCAGAACATTTAACTTGTTTTCGGGTCTTCCCAAAGGGGACCATATGACTACACCCGAAGGCAATCTGCTGCGCATATTTCTTGTACTAGAACATTCATTTCTGGCTTCCGTCTTGGTTTTTCTCATTCTTCCGGTCTTCCGGCAACATAACTAACTTGACTTTTCCTTTGATTCAGGTCTCATCTACCCGTACCCGGACTGTGTCTCTATTCCCACTGCAGACCTCTTCAGCGTGCTGCAACAATGGATGAAACGGTGAGTCGGTCTCTCTCAACTACGTATGCGCGACTGTGGATGGGTTGCATTGCAGAAGGTGGCAGTTACAATGACGGCGCTTGTAAACGAGGATGTGACGTCTCATTGACTGGAGTCCGAGTCATTTCATGTTCCTTTGAACGTCTCAAAGATTTTGGCAAAGGCTATCGTCACTAATATAAAAGATCGTTTCATAACTCCATGTCATATTAACAAGGAGGTGTACGCCAGACCGTGTCTTGTCGTAACAGGCTTCGCGATGCTGCGCCAGTTTCGACAACCCACGCCTGGCGTTTACACCTACCTTGGCCTGCGGCGCTAGCCTGCCTTCGGCAGGCTTCTTTGCTGGACATCGTAATACAAATCGACAAGATGGCCAGTCGAAACAGCATTTGGTTTTTGGCCCGCCCTTCTATTCAAAAAATAGGGGGAGGGCATATGCATTTGCCTTTGTGTCTGTGTGTCGTCGTCGTTGTCGTCGTCTGTGTACAAGGAAGGAGTTGAGCTGGAGTGACCAGATTTGGAGGGTACTTCAGGAGGGCCGTCCGAACAAACAATCCGGTGGTGCAAATCCCGTCCGACCCGCGCAAGGCCTGCAGCAGCTGCATCATGGTTTGCATGGGCGGGAGGGGGATTTCCGCCATTATTGGTGCTAGCAGGGCACATAGGGGTATTTTTGGAATCAGGGCGACGAGACAAGATGAATGGACCTGGTCCCGACCCCATCGGCCGCTTTTACAAGTTGGCCAGATCAGGATCTTCAAAAAAGGGGGTCGACCGACTACAAAAATTTATTGCAGATTTCGATTGGTCTCAGCAAGACCTTTTCAACGAGGGGTCGGAAAGGGGGTCCAGGAGCCCGACTTCGTCTATTAGTCACATCAGGATCTTGAAAAAAGGGGGTCGACCGACTGAAAATTTTTACTTAAGTTTTCGATAGGTCTTGGCAAGACCTCTTCAACGAGGGGTCGGAAGGGGGGTCCAGGAGCCCGCCTTCATGAGTTATGTGAAAAAGTGCGACGGGCTCGTTTTGCGCTCCTGCTGTGCCTCCATTGCAAGGAGTTGCAGTAGCATGGCAAATATGAGTATTTTCGGAATGAGGGCTAAGAGACAAATGAAATGGGCATATTCTAAGGACAGTTGGAGTAAGAAGTGTAAGGACTTTTGCATATTGTGAATAGAAGGGCGGGCCTAAGTCACGATGGTACATCGATAACTTTGCCTTACCCGCTCACGGGGTGTTTGATGAGAGCGGGCCGAAGGCCCGGGCCTTCGACTGGCCAAGTTGGGTCTGATGCGAGGGCCGAAGGCCCGAGGAAAGGCCGCCGGCAGGCCAAGCTGGGCCGGCCCCCTGTCGAACCGAGTTGCCGGCGCAGCGAAGCGGAGCTGGCAACTCGGTTCGACGGAAGGGCGGGCCCTAGCTTGTTGGTTCTGTGCTACCCCCCTTTCGTGGTATCAGAGGGTGCGCCGCTCACTGTGCATAACACCTTTGGGCGCAACACCCTCGAGAACGTACGACATAATGCTAGAATCGGGATAAAAATTCTGATTAAATAATTCTTATGCCATGCCGAGATTCAACCCTGTGTTATTTATTATTTATTATTTAATCATAATTTTTATCCCGATTCTAGCATTATGTCGTACGTTCTCGAGGGTGTTGCGCCCAAAGGTGTTATGCACATTGAGCGGCGCACCCTCTGATACCACGAAAGGGGGGTAGCACAGAACCAAAAACCAAATGCTGTTTCGACTGGCCATCTTGTCGATTTGTATTACGATGTCCTGCCGAAGGCAGGCTAGCGCCGCAGGCCAAGGTAGGTGTAAACGCCAGGCGTGGATTGTCGAAACTGGCGCAGCATCGCGAAGCCTGTTACGACAAGACACGGTCTGGCGTACACCTACCTTGTAATTTTGAAAATGTTTTAAAACTAGCCTTATCCGATGGAGGAAGATCCGCTGAATCCAAATAACGCAACCCCAGATTTTTATCACTAACCGTTCCGGAGATATGCCACTCCCAAGTCAGGCAATATATTTTAGGTCCTAATTTCTGTGAGATTTTGCCGAGCTGCTCACTCCCATGTATTGGGCGGTCAGTTCCAGCGACACAGGCCTTGTGCACTGGTTGGTTGTCTCTAGCGTGATTTTCTAGCGCCTGCGCCGGCACAGTTGGGCCAGATAACAGGTAGAGGTGGTCAAAATCCCGGACGCGATTTGAGCTCCTTCACTGCCAGAAAAAATCTCGGATTTAATACGGAAAAGTACCGATTATTATTTTGCGGCCACTGGCGTTATAATTACGATTTAGGAACGTTCTAAAAAGAGGAACGGTGAGGTCAAAGAGAAGGCACGGTGAAATTGTAAACCAGAACGGTTAAAAGGAATCATCATATCATAACGGGAATCTTAGACCGGCAGACTGTAAACACCACCGTGCCTTCTTACCTCACCGTGCCTTTTTTATAAATATAAATATATGCAAAAAAAACTCGAATTTCACCAATTTAACCAAAGGTACCGTAAAATTACGGTAAATTACCCATTTTACCGTAATTTTGAATATTACCGGTAATATTGCAACCCTACTGTCGACTTATCGAACGTCGCTTATTTGCAGGCAATGCATCAGATTCAGATTAGTTTTCAGTGAAGTCATTCGTCGTCGTTGGTCGTGTCGCCCGCAGCACGGCAGAAAGCTAAAGTAACCAAAGCAGAACCCTTTGAAACCGTTTGAACCGTCGAAACGTTACGTTCAGAAGAACCGAACGCTGTTCTGAAGTCGTCTGGCGGCGCGCTACGTCCACTCTTGATTATAGTTCGAGGTACGCGGACAGCGAGTTTTTGTGCTCGCATTTCATGGTTAGCGTGCCAATGCTTATCACCTGCACTCCACAAAGAGAAACTATGGTTTTTGGCTGAGCGACTAGCGAAGCCAGTTACTCCAGTGGGGTTGAAAAGTTTTGTCTGTCTGTCTGTTTGTTTGTCTGTGTGTCCGCACTACTCCTCCTGAACGGCTCGGCCGATCGAGAAGAGATTTTGCAGGGTTGTTAGGTATATCCTTGGCTCGCCACACGCAAAAATTCAGCTTTCTATCTCATTCCATTCAGTTGTACTAACGAAAAAACAATAAAAAAACGGCAGAAAAAGTGCAACTTTTTAGTGACTTTATATTTTAGAGACATTTTTACATGGTTTCTTATGTTTTTGAAGTTCCTGATGACGAAAATGAAATCAATTTCGACCCCTGACCAAACTTTTAACTGCGAATTGGCTACCTCGGCCCGAATGTACTAACATATTCAACTTCGACCCTCCATCTTGAAAAAAGGGGGTCGACCGACTAAAAATTTTAATTGCAGATTTCGATAGGTCTCGGCAAGACCTTTTCAAAGAGGGGTCGGAAGGGGGGTCTAGGAGCCCGACTTCATTAGTTGGCCGAATCAGGATCTTGAAAAAAGAGGATCGACCGACTGAAAAATTTTATTGCAGATTTCACGTGGTGCATTACTCAATGCCTCAAAAATCCTTGAGACAGCTTGCCGAAGGCAAGCACGGAAGCGCCGCAGGCCAAGGTAGGTGTAACGTCAGGCGTGGATTGTCGTAACTGGCGCAGCATCGCGAAGCCTGTTACGACAAGACACGGTCTGGCGTAAACCTACCTTGTATACACATGGAAATACACACTGTCACCTAAAATCCCGTCAGGCACCATATGGTTAATCACTCAAACTTTGTTCATTGTTCTCTGCAGTTAAACAGAAGTATCACCTGGCACCCTTGTGATGTAGTTTGTAAGAGCAACAAACACACTGACGCAATCACTACGTAAGAAGAACAGTGTTTTCAACTGATAAGTCTCACCAAATTTCTTAACATTGATATTCAACCATCATCGTTCTTTGCAGAAGTACCACTCAGTTCTGAAATTCCTAAGAAGGTACTGTGGCTGCAATGAATTTATGGATTCACTTGAGAGGTATATGACAATCATCAGACGTTGTCATAACTTTCCTTGAAAAAAATAATTGTAGTATCAGTTGCTCGCAACCCTCAATTTTCTCTTGAGTCCTTTGACCCGTTCTCATGGGCACCACATCTTATCATACAGTTGCTTATCTTTTACCATAGAGGTAAAATTTGTAGTGGTGGTATTTCAATGTGAGTTCAGCAGACATGTTTCCACTTGCAGTCTGAAATTTTAAGTTCCACAGCAAGATGGGCTCAGGCAACATGGGGCTTTCCAAACGACACGCAATTGATTCCAGGCATACATTTATGAAAATTCTTCAAATGCATACAAAATACTTCTATCTTTCATCAGATGCTCTAAATAGGGCATGAAAAACAAAATCATTTTAAGTCCGCTACTAGTTGAAAATCAAAAAATTTGAAAATGAATTCGGGCATCAAAAGTTATTTCAAGTCAACCAAACAATTAAAAAGTTGAACGAGACAAGCATATAAAAAGGAAACGCATTAGTCAACAAAACAATTAAAAAGTTGAACAAGACCAGGCATATAAAAAGTTAAAGCATTTGAGTCAACAAAACAATCAAATAGTTGAAAGACAGGGCATTTTTTAAGTCAACAAACTAATAGCTAAACCTGCCATAACAATCAAACTATAAAACAGGTAACAATGTAGGGGAAGGTGGGGCACAATGGGACAGAGTCGATATTTTGCACTTCTGGTTCAGTTTAAGAGCCGATAAAAATTATGCAGTTTGGCAATGCATAAATGTTATGTTGCGCGACGGAGTTTTTTAAAATTACAACAATTGTTTGCGATACAGAAAATTGTGAAGGGGAAATTGTCCCAATGTGCCCCAGTCGTGGGGTACTTTGGGACATGCTTTTTAGATTCTCTCATAGCTCGTTAATCTTTTCGTGAAATTTGACCAGATTCGAGCGATACCGAGCACATTGATGTCCTCGTCCAGAAGGAAATGTTTCTGAAGTGCCACCTGTTTTCTTCCATGTGCAATAGCTGATCATGTCATGAGTGTCCCAATGTACCCCGGGTCCGGGGTACATTGGGACAAAGCAGCCCTAACTTCAAATTGATCTGGATAGGACCCAGAGAAAGGAAAGTTCCGTAAACGCTCTCCATTTGAAAGAGCACACAACAACGTACACTTTTCAACAAACGCGGAACGTTTTTAAGAAACACATTCGATTTTATGACCAAAAGAAAAAAAGTGTCCCAATGTACCCCACCTTCCCCTACCTTTAAAACAAAACTAATTGCTTTCCTTACAATTAAAAATCATACATAGCTTGCAAAAAGAGGAGGGTAATATAATAACAAACCCAGAAAACAAAATAACATGAAAAGCAATTCAAAACTATACAGAGTTCAAAATCAAGCAGCAGATGAGGTTGGCTTCACCCCAAAAAGAGGGGCTCCCACTTTCGAAAAGCATGCCTGCACTTTGGACACGGCTTTTGAGACGATGCAGACATACGGCACAATAAGAATGCCCACATCTTAATTTTGAGTCAACTATTGTATTTGTGCACACAATGCAAAGTGCTGTAAAAGCAAAGAAAAAAAATTAACATATAGAAGATGCCAAGAAACAAGCTGTTAGTTGAGCAATAAAAAGTACCCACCGGAGTTGGCAGCCACCTGCAGAGCTGCTGCTTCCGCTTCGGCTGCTTGAAGTTGAGCATTGACTTGGGGTGCACTGGTTGGTTCAGGCGGAACAACCTCCGGTTCGGCCACATGAATTGGCTCATCTAAACCAATTGTTCCTCCTGTGGCATGGGCTGATGCTCCTAAATAGACAATAAGTTCACATATCAATGTTAGAAGTTTAGCAAAATGAGTTGAACACAGACGTACTCAAAGGAATGCTTACCAGACAAGTAGTTTCGCAGCTGCTCTTGAATGGCCCCAGAGGTGCTTCGCAAAGGGGCAGGAATTCGCGCCTGACCACTTATTGAAAGTGAACGCCTTCGGGATGGAGTCACAGGCTGGAAATCTGGATCGTCAATTTCACTGCCAGAGTCATCTGGAATAAGGCTTGCGTTGAGGCAATTGCAAGGTGCCACTTAAGGGATTGCATGAAACTGATTTAAACTTACCTCTCAAATCAAAGTCACCAATATCACATTCATTATTGCTCAGATCTATCACTGTGTCTTCATCCCTGGTTCGCAAAGGCAGCTTAGAAGAAGATGCACTGGATCTGGAAGTGGAAAGAACATCAGATCGAGATTCAGCACACGTAGAAGTTGATGGAAGATCCAGTCTAGCTGAAGTGGATGCAGATGTCGAAGGCCCATCAGATCGGGGTGCTGTAGATGGATATGATGATTTGGCTGCAGTGGGTGCTGAAGTAGACGGAAGATCCAGACAAGTTGCAGTCGATGCAGAAGTAGAGGGAAGCTCTTCAACTGAAGTATCGGTTTCATAATATCTAGGCCTACAATAATTAGGGGGCTCAACTGAATTAGTCCAGGATGTGGGAGCCTGAATGGCTCGATGCATCCCACCTCCACCAACTGAAAAGCACAAAAATTATTAACGACCAGAACAGAATAAGAAAAACCCACAACAAAAACTTGAAGGACTTACAAAATGAAGCCATAGTATTTTGAATTTGAAATAGTGCAGAAGGTTGAGCTGAAAGAAAAAGGAGTTAAAGCCTGCATCCTCATCAATCTTCACAGAGAACAACTAAAAATAACTTACCCAAATTAAAGTTAAAATTGATGCTGAAAGACCCGTTTGAGGAGACAGCCGCCTGAGCAGGCACGGCAGGGGCAGGTGGAATGTGTGAAGTGTCAGCATCTTGGGTATCACCAGTGACTGGAGTATCACCCGAGTTTGAAATAAGGCCTGTGCCTGGTTGTTCAGCAGTTTCTGGAGAGGCATCAGTCTCTGGAGCGGCATCAGTCTCTGGAGCATGTGGAGTCGGTGGGGTAGCTGGGATAGCTGTAGATGTAGCAGCTCCTTGTTCTTGAAGTCTGGCAAGGAAAGCCTCCGCGCATTTTCGACGCCTCTCTTCAGGACTGAAACATGTGCCCACACTGAGATTACATTCATTCACGGCAAGTGGCCGGCAAAACGACGTGTTTCGCCCGTAAAGTTCGTTGTGCCAGCAGTTTTGACCCTACGACGCACCGAACTCCGTGCTCTCAGGTTAAGGTAAGCCGATGCACCAGACGAAAGCGCATATTGCCTTACTAAAGAAAGATAAGACAATTTAAATGAGTGAGACATTTCAAATCGGCTACTTCCAAGTAAGTTCGAACCGAAAGAGTTGACTTAAGTTTGGACAAGCAAAACGCTTGTTACCTTTGGTCAACGATGCCGGAGAAGACGAAACGCGTGTGAAAGTGAAAGAAGTTGGGAACCGACAAGCTATAACGCATTAATTACCTCAGATTAGGCTGCGACATGATGCTGACCCGGAGCACGTGCAAAACAGGACTTCTAACGCGCTGAGGAAGAACAGAAGCACACTACGTTACTCTATGTCGTTTGCCGAACTGACTGCGCTGATTGCCGCCTCCGATGCCGCCGATGTGTCGCACCGTCTTCTGTTAAACCTCGAACCCAAAGCTCTTCACATAGCCTCCACACCCCAGTCTGACGGCTTTGCAATGGAAATATTACGTATTCTCGCCGACCAATAATTAAAAATATAAGTTATATAAAAGACGAAAAGCCACCATTCCTTCAAAAAAGTCTACTTGATGGATCATGATGCAGTTTGGATCAGAACTATATTGTTTTTCAACGCGGGGAATGCCGCGACCTGGTGAGGTAGTTGATGTCCCTCAACTTGACTTAAGTGGTGGACGAAACTGGCAGCATAATTTGCCAACGTTTCTCTATAACTTTTGTAAAAGTGTCGTGCCTTTTGGCGACTGGTTTGGCTGTCATCTTGAGTCTGGGAGAACATCGCCTGAGGAATAAGCTGACACAGCCTTGTTTGGCTTATATGGGAATATAACCTCAGTCATGTTTAATTTTTGTGGATAACGTTATTTATTTCTGTTTCTGAGCTTTGTCACGTGAGTATTTCCGAAAACTATTTACCTAGGCAGTGGCTAATACTTCAGGCTCTGCTATTGCAAGATATGTTTCTGTCACTTCTAGGCCATCAGCAAGATGAATGCTGGATTTATTCAAGGGAAGCAGGAAGGAACTTCTGTGTACCATTGCAACGACCTAACCTAACCTTCTTCTTAATCTTTTCTTTCTTCCCATCTTCGAGAGGCCTTTCTCTACTACAACCTCTTTGCTCTCAAAGGCAGTGGTATATATACGATTCAACAAATGGTTGAAGCAAGAATTCTGACGATTGGAACCAAAGATTCTACGCACAGCTTGCTTAATTTTCTCTGCACTGTCAGTGACAACTAGACTGAAGTTCTCATTCCGGATACCCCACTGTTCAAGCACACTTTCTAGTGTCAGCTAGAAAGTCTGTGGTGTGAAATTGAGTCAAGTGCGTGAGTCCAAGAATACGGGATTCTTGAACAGTACCTAAGAAATGCGAAATAAGAAAATCTCATTAAAAAGAAGGTTACAGAAGTTCAGTTCAAAGAAATAGATAAAAATATATTTAAAGTGGTACATCAGCTTCAGGCACCTAGTCAGCTGCAGTACTTATGGTTCGCAACTTAAACGTTTCTGTCCGTTCAAGTTTGCTTTTAAAATTTAAAGTGATGCTTTATGTCCTTTCTCGTGTATTCAATATAATGTTACGTGAGATTTATTGTTCCAAACCCACACGGATAATAGACGTCTAACGGACGTCTATTAGACGTCTATTTGTAGACGGAAACGAGTCTAATAGAGGTCTTTTGTAATCTACATGTAGATTATCTAAGCATCATCTAATAGTCGAATTTGTGACGTCTATTAGACGTCTATTTTGAGACGGCTACTAGACGTCTGTCTTTAGACGGCTGAAAGACGTCCATGCATGTATACCTCTAGTGGTTGTCTACATATGAGTTCTATAGACTTCTAGTAAAATGTGGCAAAAATACCTAAAAGGCCTAAAGCTAGACCAATTTAGATGAGTATATAGATACACGGTCTATAAGATCTAAATCAAAGAAGATGCACTAGCAGCTTGATAGACTTCCACATGTAACCTGGAGGAGGGTAAGCTTCTATGGTAACACTAGACCAATTTAGATATGTCTATAATAGACAGACGGCCAAAGCTATGCACGGATATAGATGCACTAGCCTCTTGATAGACTTCCACAATATGTAACCTGAGAGGGTAAGCTCTTTTTAAAACATTTCCATGAAAAAGCATAGTTTAGTTACGTGATATAATTATTGACAGTACTTTGAAGTCTGACTAAAGTACATATTGAACTCTTTATAAAAATAGTGATTCTTTGACCATGATTAAGGGGATCATACATGTTATTAAATATTCCTGAAAATATTTTAGTGTGTGTAAAAGTATTAAGTAAACATTTCCGTGTTTCGAAACTTTTTAACGCTAGTTTTGCACCAAATCCCCTATAAACCAAGTACAAAAGAGTCAATACGAGGACGAGTGTCAGCATGCTGCCAATCACGGAGAAACCACTTTCGTTAACGCAACGAAAAATTCCTATGTTCGGTGACAACCGAAAAACGTTGTTCGCGTATCTATAAATTTGTTGGTGCGACTCAGAATCAGTTGGCTTAGGCCTAACCAAAAATTCGTCGCAGGAACAAATTCTTTTTTGATTCTTTACCCAATTTTTCGTTTCGCGGACAGATTGTTTGGTGCACCAACGAAATAAATTACTGTTTACGCGAAAAAATTCTATGGCTACCACTGAGCCCACAAATTTTTTCACTAGATCAACAAATTCCTTTTTCTGCGTCTAAAGGGACTTGCTCTCTAACCGTTCATTTCTGCGCTGCCCACCCGCCGAGGCCTCAGCCTGAGCCTGCGCCGAGGGACCCAGACTCCCGGAGGAGTCGTCCAACTGGTGGCCGAGACCCCGCCAGAAGCTGCAGTGATCACCATTGAAAGTGATGACGACAGTGTAAGTCTTTTTGCCATCGCTGTGGCACAATGCCATTGGGTGAAAGAGCAGTTGATGATCATTCCACTCCCGGTGTGTTAAAAAACTGACTCTCTGCCAACCACCACCACAAGTAGCAGGGACACCACACGCGGGGTCATCAAGACCACCCGGACCATCAGCACCACAGGCAGTGTCTTCGGGAGCCAGTAAGTACCATGTCTCATCCTTCCGTTCTGCCATAGTACATAGTCAGTGCCTTCAGCAATGGGAGGGGCAAGGAACACCTGCCCCGTCTGCCGTAAGCGGGCATCGGTTCAAGACATTCAATAGATAACAAAAGATTTTTGTTGTTATTCTTTTTAATAATGATTTCGAGGTTTGTTTTCGAATGGTTTTCTTATTGATGTGTTGCAATGTGTTACAAATGCTTCTAGTAGAGCCCTCTTATTTAGAGTATTGTTTTTGTTTTTTTTTGGTCATTTTGAAACTTATTTTAACTTTGTTCATTAGGTTAAGTCGGTGGTTCCACAAGTGAAAGTGTGTTCCCAGTCATTTAACAAACGATTTTTGTTTTAGTTCTTTCTTGTAACGTTTTCATGGTCCGTTTCCGAATGCATTTTTATTTGATGTGTTCCAATGTTTCACAAATGCCCTCTTATTTTGCGAATTGTCTTCTTGTCATTTTGAAACATATTCAAACAAGCTTTGTTTAATAGATTAAGTCGGTTTTGCAATTCAGGTACATTCTGTCTTAGCTTGACATTAGAAATGTATCCACAATCTGAGCTGTGGGTGCAATTCATTAAAAATAAATTTAGGTAATTACTGTTAAATATCAAGTGCAACCGATGAGAAATATGCAAAGGATTTTTTTTGAAAGAGTCAGTGACAATATAACAGAGGCCTATCACTCATTCTATGGGACCCATATCGACAGGAAAGTAACATTGCCACCACAAACTCCCTACTCTCATATTCTTACGCTGAAACGATCTGCGTAACATTCGTTGGAATGAAAACATGCGTACTACAATAAAATTCATCATACCTTACGCTTAATCATGCGTAATACGATGAAGTCATACGTACCTTATGTACTAATCATGCGTAATACGGCTAAATCATGCATATCTTACCTAGACAACTATGCATGTTACGTATGTGCAAATTAAAGCATACCTTACGGTGACAAATCATCGTATTATGCATAAAAATCATCGTAAGAAAATGAGCGTGCCCCTTCAAATGACCTTCTTGACACGACTGTAACTATCATTATTAATCCCAATTTTGAATCATTCACTCCTTCATGGGCCACATTTAGAAGTCGACAACATTTACATACCTATACAACACCACAAACAATTAGAAATGTGGAGAATCTATTTACATTAGTGGGAATATAGCAAAGCAGTCTTTTCCCACCACGGGGACGGCCAGCGCCTTGCTCGCCTTACGGCACTCAAGGGCCATGTCATTCAACCGGGGCCCATCTTTTCAACTGTATAAATTCTCAAGTGAGAGGAGCGCAGGCCTTCCACTTCATATACTTTAAATCTGCATAAACTTTGAAGTCTCTTCCACCAACAAATGCAGCACGTGGGTGATTCCGCGCGTAGAGGGCGTTTTCGTGTCCACGCCCTCCCCCGAGCAGACTAATGCAACCAAAGGCAGTTTATGTACTCACATATCTTGTTCGGCACTAGACTTGCTTGTTCCCATCAGATCTGGAGTTAAGAAGTCATTACCGGCCTCAGGGTTGAGGCCGAAAGGGTGGTTTTTGTAAGTTACGTCATGTCCATTCGCACCTAACATGAACTTTGCGGCTCTCCAACTCTTTGTTCCATTGTTGTTTTTTTGGCCCGCCCTTCTATTCAAAAAATAGGGGGAGGGCATATGCATTTGCCTTTGTGTCTGTGTGTCGTCGTCGTTGTTGTTGTTGTTGTCGTCGTCTGTGTACAAGGAAGGAGTTGAGCTGGAGTGACCAGATTTGGAGGGTACTTCAGGAGGGCCGTCCGAACAAACAATCCGGTGGTGCAAATCCCGTCCGACCCACGCAAGGCCTGCAGCAGCTGCATCATGGTTTGCATGGGCGGGAGGGGGATTTCCGCCATTATTGGTGCTAGCAGGGCACATAGGGGTATTTTTGGAATCAGGGCGACGAGACAAGATGAATGGACCTGGTCCCGACCCCATCGGCCGCTTTTACAAGTTGGCCAGATCAGGATCTTCAAAAAAGGGGGTCGACCGACTACAAAAATTTATTGCAGATTTCGATTGGTCTCAGCAAGACCTTTTCAACGAGGGGTCGGAAAGGGGGTCCAGGAGCCCGACTTCGTCTATTAGTCACATCAGGATCTTGAAAAAAGGGGGTCGACCGACTGAAAATTTTTACTTAAGTTTTCGATAGGTCTTTGCAAGACCTCTTCAACGAGGGGTCAGAAGGGGGGTCCAGGAGCCCGCCTTCATGAGTTATGTGAAAAAGTGCGACGGGCTCGTTTTGCGCTCCTGCTGTGCCTCCATTGCAAGGAGTTGCAGTAGCATGGCAAATATGAGTATTTTCGGAATGAGGGCTAAGAGACAAATGAAATGGGCATATTCTAAGGACAGTTGGAGTAAAAAGTGTAAGGACTTTTGCATATTGTGAATAGAAGGGCGGGCCTAAGTCACGATGGTACATCGATAACTTTGCCTTACCCGCTCACGGGGTGTTTGATGAGAGCGGGCCGAAGGCCCGGGCCTTCGACTGGCCAAGTTGGGTCTGATGCGAGGGCCGAAGGCCCGAGGAAAGGCCGCCGGCAGGCCAAGCTGGGCCGGCCCCCTGTCGAACCGAGTTGCCGGCGCAGCGAAGCGGAGCTGGCAACTCGGTTCGACGGAAGGGCGGGCCCTAGCTTGTTTCAATTCCACACACAGCAATCGTATCTCTGGTGTTTTGGTAGTAAGCTACTAGAATTTCATGTACGTCAGTCGACTAGAAGTGTCCTTTAGTGACCCGTTAAAAATGTCCACCGTGCTCCGACTTTTATCTAACCGGTTTCAAATTTACCGCCAAAAACATCACTTGGGATGTTCCCAGCTCAAAACCACCGCCTTTTCCGGATTCAGCATGTTTCCTCTACCCGATGGGCGAAGGCCGCTGGCGGGAAAGCGAGGGAGGTGGGCACAGGAGTCTAGGTTGTCTTCGAAAACGGTAGGTTGTAACAATGGATGTAATGTCCCTCTCACGCCTGTCCTTTTTTGTTTTAAAACTCGAACTAAACGTGAAAAGTAGTGTCATGACATCGCACTTCTGTGCCAAACGTATGATGGACTTCTGGAGCGATAGGAGGTCACAGAGGGTCAGAAACAACTCTTTGTAATTTCCGTCATTTGTAAATTCCGTCATGATTTTGCCTCTTTCATTAAACAAAATGTTAATTTCACATCCTATAGTCTTTATTTTGTGTGCTTCGTGAGTTTTCTGTGTTATAATCTTCTTTTCAAACTATGTTTGTTTATTTTTGTTTTTAGGTTAAGTTTCATCATGGGAAAAAGAAAGAAAATCTCTGAAGCCACCAGAAAAAAACAAAGAGTTGCCAAGAAAGCCCTTAAAGAATCTGACTTGTCAATTTTTCTAACCTCAAAATCCTCGTGTTGCCGGTAAACGGGGAGCTAAACACTAAAATGTGTTGGCCATTCCGAATGCTTGTACATGTTGCCAACCTAAGACAAGATGCGCGCGAAAATTTAAATGGTTTGAAAGAGCACCGGGCGATTCATCAGGGAAGGGGCCGTCAGGGAATGAGGGAAGGGTGTAGGCAGGGAGAGGCAGGGGAGGGTAGGGCGGGTAAGGTGAAGGGGCGGGGTGGGAAGGGTGTGGGCAGGGAGGGGCAGGGGAGGATAGGGCGTGGAGAGAAGGGTGTGGGCAGGGCGCGGTGGGGGCGTGTTTGGATGTGAAGGGCCGGGAGGGGAATGGTGCGTTCGAGGCGGAGCGTGGCGGGTGTGGAAAGGTTGGGATGGGGGAAAAGTGTTGTCAGCGCGGTGCGGGATGAATATTCTCCGTCTCTCTCTCTCTCTCTATCTGTTCATAATTGGGAGGTGTCCCTCTCATCGGACACCCCCATCCAAAAATTACTTTCAAAAAAACAAGAATGAGGATCAGCAATGCCTCAGAGCGAATGCTCCGGTGAGCGCGTGACGCTTACCCAAATGCGGCGGCGGTCTGAGTCATCCCCGCGAGCGACACGCAAGCAGTGACACCCAGCGCACTCTGTCGCCGGGCGGCTATATCTCGCGCGAACAAAACGCCAGGCGGGGCGGGCAAAACGCCATCTGTGCGACGTCCGTTGAACTACGTCCAGGAACTGTCGGGGCGGGGCGGGGCTAAGGGGCGGAGCGTGGCGGGTGTGGAAAGAATAGGGCGGGGAGGGAAGGGTGTTGTCAGAGAGGGGCGGGGCGAGGATGGAGGGGAATGGGCGAGAAGGGAAGGATGACGGCAGGGTTGGGAATGGCGGCTGTTGCGGGGGGAAGCGTCGCGTGCTTGACGCTGGCCGGGTATGCCACCTCTGCGCTCGCGTGACAAGATATCAGATCCCATCCATTTCCTGAGGCTAACCACGGGTGAAATGAGTAGGATTTGGTTGGCTAAACCAACGCGAAAAGCGGTGATTTATCTAATACCGTGTCAGACGGGGTAGTTTCGAGATTTGCAGGGTAGATTAAATTTCTTTTAGTGTATGCTAAAGATGTCTTTACATTCCTGTTCCTTACAGATTACTTACTTCTCTTTTCCATTGCTGCCGAACGTGACTGCAACTTTGCATGATGGCTGAAGATCAGGTAAAAATTCCCAAGAAGAAAAAAACATGTAATTATTCTGAAATTCCTGTCCAAAAAATTAATTAAGTATTTTGCGAGTGCAGTTCGAGAATCCTGTTCAAAAGGGACCAGGCAAAAGAAATACCCCTGAGGGGTTCAGAATGCCTCCAAAGAAAAGACCAAGGCTGGGCTGGGCCCCAAGACTACGAGCTTGGAAGCAGGAACGTACCAAGGTAAATACAATGAAACTCCAAATAGTATTTAAAAATATTTCACCAAACTTTAAAAACCAAGTTACTTTTCTGTCTCTGTTCTTTGCATTTTAAAGAAATTATGTCCCAAATTTTTTATGGGTTACCGACAAAGGTCACAAAGTCGCCAGATGTCCAGGTACTATTTAAAAATACCTCCTAAAAATTTAAAAATGTATTTATCTAAAACCGTGTGAGAGAGGGTCGCCATGGGCATCCTTTACGTTACGAGAGAAATCCTTTAAAGGTGAACTCTATAAATTTAAAACGTATCTCTGTAAGCGATATGTCGTCAACAAAAAAACGAACAAATGATCATTTATTCAATACTGTGTGAGACAGGGTAGCCATGGGAAGCCTTTACAATACGAGAGAGGCCTTTTAGGGCATATCAAAGCTGTCTTAGCATTGCTGATCGTCATTCTTGTTCTCTATATTTTTTATACGAATTTCTGTTAGCGATTTGTCTTCGACCAAAACAGTGTTAAAAATGATCATTTATCCAATACTGTGTAAGACAGCGTAGGCATGGGCATCTTTGACGTTAGAAAAGAGGTCCCTTAAGGGTATATCAAGGCTGTACTAGGATTGCGTTTTCTTATTCTTGTTCGCAATTAATTAAAAAGGTATTTCTGTTATCGATTTGTTGTCAACAAAAAAAGGAACAAATGCTAATTTATCCAATACTTTCAGGCTAAAGGTAGAGATCTCAAAGTAGTTTGCTAAATTTACATCAGCAGTGCTGCCCCCCATTCTACGTCAATGGCTATTTTTCATACTGTTTTGTTAGTGAATTGTAGTTTAGCAATAAAGTTATTTCTCGGAAACCGTAGGAGACTGAGTAGCTTAGAGTCTTCCAGGCTACTGTTTTGTTGTACACTTTTGCAGCTGCTCTTCAATCGTGTTCTCTTAGTTAAGTCTTGACCGTCATTTTTTTATCAGGTTGAAATTGAAAACTTCATTACCAAAGGAGGGTTGGTGATGACATGGGAGCTGTCTGATCCAATCCAGGAAGTGGCAAAGAGGGTTGCAAGGCGCCAGGGCAGGCGATTTTGCATATCTGTCAATTCTGCAAAGGACCTCCGGGCTACAAAATGGCCGTAAGAACTCTTTGATATTGTGGGAGAATGACTGTGTCATGCATTTCAGCAACCGTATTAAAAACATTGCTGTTGGCTGTTGCAGTGTTTTTGTGCTGGACTGCTCGAAAGTGGGCGAGCTGGTTCTGAAAAACGCCCTGTTAAAAAGGGAAGAAAAGAAGACAGCACCTATGATTAAGGTGTGTCCCCACCCACCGGGGACACACTGCCAGATGGCATATGAGGACGCCGACCTTGTATGCAAAAGAAAGGTCGTCCATTATAAATTTAAGCTGTTACCAGCTTTAATTCTATCTTCAGTGTGGGGCCTGTGCAGGATGAGGCGGCGCCCTGGAGAGGCAGCAGGCCGCCCAAAAAGGGCTTGTCTTAATGATGTAAGTTTCTCCTCTAAACTGTCCAAAAAAAATATGCAACCTGCATCCTTCGCCTACCTGTATAGCGTTAACGTAACATGTTTTTCATTTGCAGGTTACCAGGATGACTCAGATTTTAGCCGTAAGAGTTGGCAACGTAAGACCCCCAACAGCAAAATTGGTTCATGCAACAGTAAAGGGGTTGCAGAAGACTGCCCCCTACTTTCTGCGACTTCAACCCAGGAATGCTGTTCACTGTCTAAAGACAATGCCGGGCCTCCTCGTCCGTAAAAACGGGCAAAAGGCGGAGGAGGCCCGTCGCATTGGTCTGAAAGACGGTATACTCTCCTGCTTGAATTCGTTGCTGGCCGGGTCTGAAGTATATGCTGAGAAAAAAACTGACAACCCCCATGGATTACCCTTTCACGCCGAAGGAGTGGTCAGCCACTATTAATCTCATTCTGTAAGTAGATGCAGCTTAAGTTGACGCTGCCGTGAAGTTGTTTTAGGGTAGGCACAGTGTTAAATATTATTTCAACCTTTTTTGACAGCGGCCGAACACAAGAAATTCAACCACTGTCCGGCGCATGGTTGCCTTGTGGCAGTTCGCACGGCACCGTGTGCCAAGTGGGCCCTACGAACGAGCCTGCTACGAGGCCGCAAGGATAGCTGTGCGCCGCGCAGCGCTGAGAGAGTTGACGGAGAGGGTCGTCAGCAAAAATAGGCTCACCTTCGTTGTCAAGATGCGGCGGCGCCGCAAGAGACCGAGGCGCAGCAAGACTATAACGCCAAGAATCGAGGCAGATTCACCACGCAAGCAGGCCGAAGAGGAATTTAGGGGAACTCTGATTCGCCTCCTTGAGCCCAGAACCCAGACCCAGAAAAAGGAAATTGGGGCTGATGATGCAGAAAAAATTATTCCTTTGTTCCAGAAGCCGGGTAAGAACAATGTTCTAAACCTTTTTTTTTTTTTTTAAATCAGTAATTTAGTGTGTCTGCATTTCTGTACTATCACTCGCAAAAGAATTGAGCCGTAGATACTCCATACGCAAGAGACTTTCAATGCTGGACGTATAGGAGGTCTCATGCGCATGGAGTATCTACGGCTCAATTCTTTTGCGAGTGATAGTACGCGTGACCATGAAATTTTTTCTTTAACAGTTCAAAAGCGCCTTCCATGGGCTCCAGGATGTTCTGAAAGTTTTGGTCCTCACAGCGCTGAAGATGAAGAAGCCGTGGAGACCGAAACAAATTTGAAAAAGGCTAAGAAGACAATATGAAGACAATTGTGCAGATGATCTGCGAAGGCCGCAAAGTCAAGACGAGGCACCTCGATCTATCTTCTTCCCTACTTGAATTATCTCAGGAAACAGCAGTGGCACCGGCAGCGGCACCCTCACCTCTCCTGCCGGATTTCCACGACCTCACTTTAGACGAGGATACGAAGAATATAATCGAGCGGCTCGAAAATCTGTGCACTCTGCCTGCCCCTAGTGAAGAAAAGCCTGCCACGCCTCATCCGGCTCTCTGGTCCGAGCAGGATATCCAAGAACACACACCAGGAACGGTGCAAACCCCTAACAGCGTCACCCCGAAGACTCTTGGCTGCTCGACATACCAGCAGTCCAGACCCTCCACCGTTACCACCGAGGCGATTAAGCAAGAGATGTCTTCACTACTCCTAGCAGCAGTGCCATTTTGAAGGATATTGATTCAAAATTTATGTGATTCATATTTTATGTGATTTTATGTGATTCATATATTTTCTGTTGTAAACATGGCATAGTAGTTGATATTTATGTAACATGTAACGATCAGCAATGCCAAGGCTGCTTTGGTATACCCGAAAGGGACCTCTTTCTTAGCGTAAAGGATTCCAATGGCTACGCTGTTTAACACAGTCTTGAATAAATGATCATTTTTAACGTTAATTTGGTTACTACAAATCGCTAACAGAAATACGTTTTAATTTTATTAATTTCATTCAGCTATGCCATGACTGCTAAACCAGACAGTCAAACCATGGCGAACCATTGGGCACCATGGTCAGCTATCTCCATGGCTCGGTCCATGGTTTTTTTTAGCCTGGGAAGTGGTATGATGAGCAGGTGGCCAACAATGTGGTTCCAAAAAAGGCTTTTGTAGCCCCGCTTCATTGGAACCTGCCATGCAGGTTGAACAAAGTTTATGACAGGATAAACAAAACCTATAACAGGATATCTTGCTTAACAAAAAAGAAAAGAAAGTAGACAAAAAGAGAACAACAAAAATAACTTCTTTTTAGGTAGACATAATGACAGCCACGATTAACACTATCACTTGAGAGAGAGAGAGAGAGAGAGAGAGAGAGAGAGAGAGAGAGAGAGAGAGAGAGAGAGTGCGCATTGTAGGTAGGACATGATAGTACCTGGATGATATTTTCTGCAAGCACGTTTAAATGCCTCCTCGAGCTCTTCCCGGCTACAAGACTTCGGAAGCTCCATCAGCTTTAGTGCCCTCGCCATTGTGTCACGTTTTTCTTCTGTTATCATATTTTCTTGCCGCTTCCTCTCTTGCTTAAACTCTTTGTGGTCCTCATCTTCCGAAGATTCAAGGTAAGATGGTGGAGGATCCATATTCCTGAAAACATCAATGTGAAATGTTCAAAATTGTGGTTCCCTCAAATTTCACCCCTTTTCGATGTTTTTTGGCCATAACTCGGCCAATTTTCAACCGATTTGGGCCATACGCAAATGGATCGCTTTCTTTAATCGCCCTCTGACGGCCTATTACCAAGAAAATGGCACTGGATGTACAGTGTAAAAAAGTGTTTTTCGCCTGCGGGGAGTCGAACCTACGATTCAACGAAGGTACCCCTGGATTCGTGTCGCCCAGCCGTCTGTCCGTCCCTCCCATCTGGTTCCCCGTATCAGAAACCAAATATGCCACAGCCCCCACTCCTTGTCCATCATGTAGAGCCCTTTTTTCTTCTTCTTTTAAGCCCAGAAAGGTGCATAAGTGTTAATTGGTTGAGTCCCTGGACCCTGGTTTATGTTGAAACTTTGCCAATAAATTATTGGTATGGAATGTCCAGAATCAAACCAACTATTTTCTTCCAAAACTAGGTGGCTCAAAGTGGTTTGCAGATCTGACCACTACATTAAAAATGGAACTCAATGATATACATTTGATGGTGTTCCTGTTCATACATTTCTTCAAATGACTGCCTCCAATTTTGTTCCTTAATAAGCATCGAAATCAAAGTCAGCTCCACGTAACCTGAACCCACTCAGAAAAAGTATTCTTGCCAGAGCAACCACGTTGGTACCATCTTGCAGAACTCTTTCTACCCTTTCTTTTAAGCTATGAATGGGCTCATTTGGTCCATCAGTGGTCACTGTCTTAATTTGATATGTTCCAACAGATTGGGTCTTTTTCCACAGGTAAAAATCTCAACAATTTTTTTTCCCAGTTCAACTTTCTCCAAAACGGGTTGGAGATCTGTCAACAAGATTAAAAATGGAACTGAATGGTATATATTTGAAGCTGGTCATGTTAATTTTTTCCTTTAACGACCTGACTTCAATTTTATCCCATGCAGAGGTACGTAACTTGGACTGGTCCACCCATTTTGGTCTCCGTCTCAGAAACCAAATATGCCACAGACCTCATCTTTGTAGCAGCTTTTAGAGCTCCTTTTCCCTCTTCTTTTAAGCCCAGAATGACGTAAAGTTGTTCAAGGGTTGAGTCACTGGACCCTGGAATAAGTTGAAATTGGACCAGAAAATGTCTGGGATGGCATGTTAAGAATCAAACCAACTATTTTTTTCCCAGACTAGGTGGCTCAAAGTGGTGTGCAGATCTGACAACTACATTAAAATGGAACTCAATGATGTGAGGCCTTATTCGGATTCTCATCCCATTTCACTGACTGCGGTTTGTCCAACTCAACAAGGGAAACTCTTGAAAACCTTTAAAATAAAATTGTGTGAATGCAACTGCAGGTCAAAAGTAATTTGTGTGTAAAAAATTGTGTGAAACTGTCTATGCAAAATATCATAAGGTGAAACTTCAGTATGTGAAAGAAATTGTGTGAACCGTCGTGTTACCGGGTCAGGCTCTTAGGTAAATCATGGAGTGTTCATGTTGTTAGATATCTGTTATGCCATTAGTTGCATTATACAGTCACTCTTCTTGATAACATATTATTTTTCTGTCCATTGTCATATTATTGTGAAGCATCTTGAGATATCTTTTGAATGAGAAAATGAATTGTAAATATTTTCATTCACATAGATTTTTGTTTGGTTTTTTGGTGTGTAAAGAACGAGTAAAAATTAAATGAGAGTTTTCTGTTGGTGTGAAATCATATTAGGGACAAACAGAAGAGAGATTAGAATGTTGTCATGGCTACTGTGAATGGAATCATCTGATTCACAGGTGTTTGCTTCGTTAAGAAACCTTCCTTTTTCCCTCCCTTCTTCTATCCCCTATTCCTCTCAAAGGTTCTGACCAACATTGGCACTCTTCTCTTTACATCCCATACGAGTTGGAAACCTTCGTAAGGATATTTTCTCATGCTCTGTTAGTCTTGACTCTCAAAAATATTCGGGATTAGAATGGAAATACCCCATTTTGCCGAACCCGTTGAGGTTCTCTAAATAAGCCCTAGGCTCAGCATCACTTAGGCATTCATTCTAGTCACAACACAAAGATTGATGAGAATGTCCTTACCTTCAAAAACAGTTGGATCGATGTTATAGACTATGATTTACAATTAATTTCTTAGGAAATGCTCAGCAGGTGACTCACCCTAGAGACAACAGAGAGAACGAAACCTAAATAAACCATCATATCCGATCTCACAATTGACAGTGGCCAATCACAGTATACCTGCCCCCACCACCACCACTACTAGGATCCTGGATGCAGTTGGTGTTCTTTCTCTATTCCCTCGCACAGCCTTCTAGTCTCCCGGACCACATGCGCGCGCTCTCTCTCTCCCTCTATCGCTAGTAACCTGTTACTAAGAGGAAGGGTACCGAGTAACCGAGTTATATAACTTTTATAAGTTACAACTTTAGTGCATCCAATTCGTCTTGAAGGTAAGGACATTGTAATCAATCTTTGTTCGGTGGTCAGAATGAATGCCCAAGTGATGCAGAGCACCTAACCTAACACGCGATCATGGAGACATACTAAGCTAGGGAGTCGCAAGGTCTGGTGACATGGGACACTTCTTCGCCACTGGATGGGTTTTTGGGTGCACCTATCGGTATGGTTTTGGTACCCCCGTAATCCTGAGGAATCAAGGATTAACGACGTTTAATTTTTTTGATCGAAATGGGCCTCCGAACTTGGCTGGACCTGGAGATAGCCCGTGACGCTAGGTCTCGAGATATTGTGGGAGTGAGACAGACAGCTATACCGACTTTCTTGACCATTTTGCGCCGACACCGCGATGTGGTCGGGGTTGATGAATGTTTTTATGATAACAAATAATGCTAAAGAAGACCGACGTTTGGTCTGATTTTCTAAAAACAGCTTATTTGAATTACTCAGAGGTTAGACTATCGGACCTCTCTCTCGCAAGATCTCTCGAGACCTAGTACCGCCGAGCGCCATCTTGCGACTCCCTAGCTTAGTATGTCTCCATGACGCGATGCAGAGTCAGGTTATCAGCCTATTGTCTACTCCATTCTCATTTAATGCGATATTTCCATTCAAATGGAGATACTATTTTCCAAAGTTGAGACTGTCTAAAGATGGGAAGGTATCCCTGCAAAGGTTTCCAACATGTAAGAGATGTGACAAGGAAAGTGCCTATTTTAGCAGAATCCTTTTGGAGGAAGGGGGAAGGTTCCTCGACCAAACAGAAACCTGTGATACTGAGACTGCCATTCAAAGCGGACATAACAACATTCATTTCAGTCCATACTGGTTTCATTAGGCAAACGTTTTCTTTTAAGAACATAAAATAAAGGAATTATAATGAGAGTCATTTTAAAGGTCATGCTTAGTTTGGCATCAAAAGAACCTCATTTAAAAAATTAAAATTTTGTCTACGTGCATGGAAGGGTGGAAACCTGGAGCCAGGAGGATAGTCTGAGAAACGTCATGGAGGTCAAGGCGTTTATCAACAACGAGGCCACTCGTGACTTTTTCCATCCTGAGTGGCAGCAAAGACAGACCCTCTGTTACAGGGAGATGTTCCACTTCACTTCTGTACATGACCAGACAATTGAGGGCAGGACTGATGAGGAACGTGTCAGAGGTAAAGGTGTGTTAAGACGCCTTCAATCCGATATGAGGGCACTGGTCAATGCTTGTGACTTTGCGCCTGAGGGGCAGAGTGGAGAACTGTGAGTTGTCATGAACTTACGTGTGTGGAATAGAATGGAATTTTCTGCCTTTAATGTGGATGTGTTCTTATGGATTTCATGTGTTTCCTACAGGATCAAACTTTTGGCAAAGGATGAGTCTGGTCGTGAGTGTGCCGAAGTTGTCCTTGACAACCTGGAAAACAAGCTTAATGAAGTAGTCTATGCACAGAACATGGATGTGTCTCCACCTCTCATGACCGTTGGTGGTTTTGCAATGACGAACATGAATACTGGTCTCCAAAAACTAGGAAATTTGCCTATCCTCGGCATAAGCAAGCCGTCAGTTTACCTGGGTGCGGAGTTCTCGATATTCCCCTTGCCACAGAGAAGATATGGCATTTCTAGCTATGAATAGACACATAGCCGGTGCCCCCAAGATTTGGAAAGTGCAACTGTATAGTGGTTTATGATGCCTTATCCTGTCATGACTACGCTCATGTCACATCTGTCTGACATTTCAGAGGATGGATACCAAATAAGTGTCTCCTCAGATGATGTATGTGGTGTAACTTGAATGTGGTTTCTTCATAGGTTCTGTGTCCCTCCAGCCTACTATGAGGCTTTCATATGGTTTTTAAGAAATCAATCGATACATGAGGAACAGAAGTCCTTACTTTGCCACTTGTTGCACAAGGACCTATGGATAAACCCTAAAACAGTGGTGTCTGCTGGTATCCCTGTTTACACTGTAAGTGCTTTCCCTTTTAAAAAGGAATATTGCATGTGTTTCACCCTGCAATTTCTTTGTTGATTGTTTTATTGATGTGGGTCTTACCCCTACGTTCTATTTCTGGATTTAATTTTGATATTATTGTCACAGATTGTTCAACGTCCAGGCGATGTTGTGTTTCTACTGCCTAACACCATCCATTGGGGTTTCAACGCGGGGATGAACCTTAATGAAGCCATAAAATTTGCATGCAAGGCCTGGTTGCTTCCCGCCATGCTCACCCACCAGAGGTGCCAGTGGTAAGGGGGAATAATTATTATCAGTGTATACCTTTTGACAATGCACTGGATTGATGTTAATTATTTCTGGTTCCCTGATCTCCCTTTCTCTCTCTCTCTGTTGCAGCAAAAGAGCATGGTTTCGTCGCTTTGAATTGAGGGATGTCCTGGTGTCGCATGGAGCTTCTTCTGTTGATCTTGGTTGTTGGTCTTCTCGACAGATCCTAGTGCCAGCCAGTGAGACAAGGGAGGAAATCGAATTCACTGCAAACTGCAGAACGACCGGATGTTGTGTCCAGGCAGAACCATTAAAAAGAAGTCACTGAACTGCTCAAAAACCCTGCTCAAAGGCATGACCTTCAAATAGATGATCAGAGAAAATTAATTCTTTGGGTCTTAGTAAGCTGAAAAATGGAGACTGAAATTTTTTTCCATTCCGTTATCACCAAAAATCTCTTCAGATTTGTCAAAAAGGAGTGAAATGAAATTAAATAGTACAAAGATGAACAAGATAGGGAAAAATTTGGTCTCAAAACAGCTCTTTTCTATTTATAATGTCCCTGTTTACGAGCATTTCAGACATTTGGAGGTATTCTTCAAGCTTCCTTTTTTCCACTGTTCTTTTGGACAAAACTGACTATAGATCTTTCAGATATAATGAAAGTAAATGGCACTACAATCATACCTATCGTCCGAAAATTACTCACTGTCAAGAGGCAATGAATTTCATTTCCACATCAAAGGCTCTGTTGATGGGGTAAACCGTTTTGCAGATAATCAACCAGACCAGATATTGACCTTAGGTCTTCACCAAAAGATTCAGCATGTTCTTCTGCATCTTTTAAAAAAAGATCATCCAATTTGGACCAGTAGAAGGGATTTTGGACTCTGACTTGTAATTTAACTTTGATCATTTTCACTCAAATACAGGGTAGGAGATTTAATTTTTTTCTCCAGTGTTTTATTTGACAAAAGTGACGTCAGATTTCTCAAATATGAGTCAAAAGGAATTGAATGACACAACAGGCAGCCCCACCTGGAGTCAATAAGGAACTTTAAAGACGGAACTAATTTTATATCGAGCCTTCCCAAAACTGCAGAGAGTGAAATGCTGGGGTAACCAAGGACCTAGAAGGTGAAGCAAAAGAGATAGAAACATGGGGGTTCCACCAAAATATTCAGCATGTTTTTCTGCATCTTTTTAAAAAAAAGATCATCCAATTTGGACCAGTAGGAGGGATTTTGGACTTTTCAATTCAACTTTAATCACTTACACTTTCACAATATGCAAATTAAACAAGAAGAAATGTCAGATGTAAGTACATTAGTGCATAGAAAAATCATTCATATCATTAACAAAGATACAATCATTTCCTTTGGTCTCCACTTTTAGTATAATTCAGATACTCCTGCAGTCATCAAGAAAGATATGAACCAATAGCTCTTAAAAATGAGTAAGATAAACAAAGAAAAACAACAATCACCAAGGGATTCCACGTCACTAACTGACAATCTCAAAAAAAAACAACATTGGAACTTCAAGTGAAATTGAATTAAAAGCGAAAACAAAATGCCATTCAAACATCAGAAGAATCTGATACCAAATCTGAAAATAAAATTACAGGAAAATTGACAAAGAAGCAGAACCAGGCATCAATTTAGTCATCAGAAGATTCTGACTAATTGGCTGAGCGATTAGCGAAGCCAGTTACTCCAGTGGGGTTGAAAAGTTTTGTCTGTCTGTCTGTCTGTCTGTCTGTCTGTTTGTCTGTCTGTATGTCTGTCTGTATGTCTGAGCCCGACTTCATCAGTTGGCCGAATCAGGATCTTGAGAAAAGGGGGTCGACCGACTGAAAAATTTTATTGCGGATTTCGATACGTCTCGGCAAGACCTTTCCAAAGAGGGGTCGGAAGGGGGGTCTAGGAGCCCGACTCCACCAGTTGGCCGAATCAGGATCTTGAAAAACGGGGATCGACCGACTGAAAAGTTTTATTGCAGATTTCACGAGGTGCATTACTCAATGCCTCAAAAATCCTTGAGACAGCTTGCCGAAGGAAAGCAGGGAAGCGCCGCAGGCCAAGGTAGGTGGAACGCCAGGCGTGTATTGTCGAAACTGGCGCAGCATCGCGAAGCCTGTTGAGCGATTCTCACGTTTCGGGGTAGTTTCGTTTCTTTTGGCCCCTGTGCCCAAACGAGGGCAGATATCGACATGGGGTTTGTTGCTGGGATTACATAGGGTCATTACCTACTAAACCCAAATGTTTCGAATAGTTCGCTTGCGTTGGATTGGTTTCCCTAGCTTTCAGAATACCCAAAATGTAACTTCCGTGACTGTCCCACGATAACATACTCGAATTTTCCGTCCCCAATGTAGTGGAATGGTATAAAAATTCTGCCAACGGTCGATGGTCATTCAAAACCTGACATGTCTCGAGCTGTCGCAACGGAAGACTAACACTTACGCCAGTTTTCAAAGGTTCTTTTACTGCAGCGAAAAATGTCCACCGTGTGTTCAATTT
The DNA here is from genome assembly GCA_030522485.1 of Stenchaetothrips biformis. Taxonomy (NCBI): domain Eukaryota; kingdom Metazoa; phylum Arthropoda; class Insecta; order Thysanoptera; family Thripidae; genus Stenchaetothrips; species Stenchaetothrips biformis. The sequence goes on along the minus strand of CM060089.1, from coordinate 5,748,910 downwards.
CATTGCACACATTAAGAAAAAGCCGCTCTGGACTTCTCCCTATGCCAAATTTTAAACTTTTCTTGACGTCAGCCATCAAGATGGGCTGCCTGAGAAAGAATTGCGTGGGGCGCTGAAGTCGAAGATGCTCTGCACGGTCGCGAGGCGGGCTGCAGCTACCAAAAATGGCGTGTATCAACAATAGGGTACTTCGGAGAAGATTCAAACCGGAAACCGGCTCCACGACAAGAGAAACAAACGAGCGCCGCGCGGTCGTGCTAGGCGGTGGTGGGGGCTATATTTGGCAGAGTGGGGGCATCGTGCGCGCTCCGCCTCTACCCCTACTCCGCCCATTTTGGCCCCCACCACCCCCCAGCACGGCCGCGCGACGCTTATTTGTTTCTCCTGTTGGCGTGCTGGCTTCCGGTTTGAGTCTTCTCCGAAGTACCCTATTACATGTAACTTCCGTGGCACCCATTGCCCAATGTTGCAGCGGCACTAGGTAAAAAAAATTTCGCTAAAATGTCGGCGTTGAAGTATCATTTGCCCATGAAACGACAAATAAGCCACAGCGAGCCCAAGTCAGCCGTTAAGGTCGATTTTCACACTTTGTTACTTCCGTAATAACGTAACTTCCGTGATCAAAACACCCGTATAAACGCACCTGAGGGCTTACTTTTTTAAGAAGGTAGTACAAGGTCTTGACTATGAATACCATTGCCATAACTCTGGTATCATTCAGGACTCCAGTAATTACGAAAACTAAGTTCGATGATTCTTAATGTCGGCAAATCAGGAACGTCAAAACTACCCCGAAACGTGAGAATCGCTCTGTTACGACAAGACACGGTCTGGCGTAAACCTACCTTGTATTTAAGGGCACAACAAACTTTATCGTTTCCAAGGAAGTCATATAACAATTCAAAACTGTTTTGGGTCAGCCCTGTGTAGAATTGAAAATCCTTTTCAGAAAATGATTTGCACTTCTCATAGCAAAGAGATGATCTGCTACACTGAATACCTATGGAGCGGACACATTTTTTCTGGAACAAGAGAAAAATAATGATTAGTTGGTAGTTAAGTAATAATTTTTTTTCCCTTGTTTTTTTTGCAGCTGTGACTTGCACAGGAAAAAAGTGCTACTGGATTGCTCCATCCACATCAATGTCCAAGAGGCCTGGAGTGATAAAAAAAAACCTGGCTACTATCCAAAAATAAATTTCCACAGAAGAGGACACTTTGACCCTCGCCCAAGTGCTGACCAAACAGATGGAGAGGAAGACGAAGTCAGTGCCAGCTTCAAAATGCAAGGAGATTCTCGGACTTGAATCATCCAGGTCAACACTAAATGGAAAAATTAATTTTCTGAGGAAACATGTGTGGCAATTGGACCCATACAGAAATGAGGCCATGGAATATGGCAGCAGACTTGAAGGAAAGGCTAGAGCTGCTTATGCTGCCCAACTCAAAAGGGAGAACCCCGAATATGATGTAATTGAGACGGGGACTTGGGTCAATCCAAAACATCCCTATCTGTCATGTAGTCCAGATCATTGTGGATGTAAATGGATTCGTCAAGCTCTTAGAAATTAAGTGCCCTGCTGTGCTCATGCACATGGACCCGAACGAATTTGAAAACCTGCCACCCAACCAACTGCAGAACTTCTGCCTTCGTGAATGTAAAGAAACTGGGAAAGTGGAATTGAAACAAACCAATGGATGGTATTATCAGATTCAACAATCTCTTGATATACTAATTCTGGATGTGTGTGACTTTGTTGTGCACTCAGAAATTAAGACAAAACCAAGGTTTATGAAGATTGAAGTTCCGTACAATGAAACATTTTGGAAAGAAAAAAGAGAAAGACTAGCCTATGTGCACAGGGCATTAATTGTCCCAGAATTCTTTTTGTACAAATCCATCTTCAAGCGACCTGTGAGTCCATTACAGTACACACATTTCCACAAACCATCACGACAACTATTTTTTTTTTGGGCTGTGACCCTGCTGTGATACTGACAGTTGAAACTGAGTCAGAAGTTTTGATTAACTCGTAAAGAAGTGACATGTTTTATTTTCCTCAATAAGTGATAATAAAGTATAATTAATGTATTTACATTTTAAGTATTGACTTACATTCCATTTCACTTATGCCAAAGGATGTGCCAAGAAGCAATTTTTACACTGCAAATCCAAAGGTGATACTTTTAGTACGTTTTTTGGCGATACAATTGAGTATCGCCAAGAAACGGCCTTACCGAAATATCATGCCTTCAAAACGGCGATACACAAAAGTATCGCCAAAATTTGGCGATACTTTCGAGTATCGCCCAAAATCTGGCAATAAACAGTGAAGTAGTCCTCTTGAGCTGTTCAAAGTTTATTACAAAATCTTGGCAATACTCCGAAGTATCGCCAAATTTTGGCGATACTTTTGTGTATCGCCGTTTTGAAGGCATAATATTACGGTAAGGCCGTTTGTTGGCGATACTCAATTCTACCGCCAAGAAAGATACTTCAGTATCGCCTTTGGATTTGCAGTGTAATCTTTTTAATTGTTAACTTTAACCATTCGTAGGACTATTTGATCTCAGTATTTTAGTTACCAAAATGGTTTAACTCTGTTTTTTATGTTTGATATTGAATTTAATTAGATGTTTAAGACTTATTTTTTTCCAATTGTCCAGATGGAAGGAAAGATTTGTTAATGTTTCCCATATGTGAAGTATTTTGACCTGCCCTCTTTTTTAAAATGAACGATAAAAATTTGTTTTTGTATATTCAAAACGGAATTGTTCTTCCTCACCTGCAGTCCACTATCAGATGGTGAAGATGAAACAATATTTGTCTCATTGTTGGCGGACCGAAAGTCTGCAAATAATCTCCTTCGGTTCACCGTGTTCATGGGTGGCTCACAGAAAATTGTGTCGATTATGGGAGTGTCTGACATTTCTTCTTTGACCATAGGCATACCGAATTCACTTTCAATGGCAGGGATCAATACTTCAGGCAACAGTTCCACTCCTAACTCACTCTCATCATCCTTGTCACTGAAATTCCTGAAGTCGCTGATGTCCTGAGAAGACAGACAGTGAAGACCATGCAGAGTACAATAATATACTCATTGCCTCAATGAACCTTAAAACAGCTTGCCGAAGGCAAGCAGGAAGCGCCGCAGGCCAAGGTAGGTGTAACGCCAGGCGTGGATTGTCGGAACTGGCGCAGCATCGCGAAGCCTGTTACGACAAGACACGGTCTGGCGTAAACCTACCTTGTATCATTGGCTGAGCAAATAGCGAAGCCAGTTATTCCAGTGGGGTTGAAAAGTTTTGTCTGTCTGTCTGTTTGTTTGTCTGTTTGTGTGTCCGCACTACTCCTCCCAAACGGCTCAGCCGATCGGGACGAGATTTTGCAGGGTTGTTAGGTATATCCTTGGCTCGCCACACGCAATAATTCAGCTTTCTATCTCATTCCATTCAGTCGTAATAACGAAAAAACACTAAAAAGACGGCAGAAAAAGTGCCACTTTTTAGTGACTTAATATTTTAGAGACATTTTTACATGGTTTCTTATGTTTTTAAAGTTCCTTATGACGAAAATGAAATCAATTTCGACCCCTGACCAAACTTTTAACTGCGAATGGACTACCTCGGACCGAATTTACTAACATAACAAGGTAGGTTTACGCCAGACCGTGTCTTGTCGTAACAGGCTTCGCGATGCTGCGCCAGTTACGACAATCCACGCCTGGCGTTACACCTACCTTGGCCTGCGGCGCTTCCCTGCTTGCCTTCGGCAAGCTGTCTCAAGGATTTTTGAGGCATTGAGTAATGCACCGCGTGAAATCTGCAATAAAATTTTTTAGTCGATCGATCCCCTTTTTTCAAGATCCTGATTCGGCAAACTGATGAAGTCGGGCTCCTAGACCCCCCTTCCGACCCCTCTTTGAATAGGTCTTGCCGAGACCTATCGAAATCTGCAATAAATTTTTTTGGTCGGTCGATCCCCTTTTTTTAAGATCCTGATTCGGCCAACTAATGAAGTCGGGCTCCGAGACCCCCCTTCCGACCCCTCTTTGAAAAGGTCTTGCCGAGACCTATCGAAATCTGCAATAAAATTTTTTAGTCGGTCGATCCCCTTTTTTCAAGATCCTGATTCGGCCAACTAATGAAGTCGGGCTCCTAGACCCCCCTTCCGACCCCTCTTTGAAAAGGTCTTGCCGAGACCTATCGAAATCTGCAATAAAAATTTTTAGTCGGTCGACCACCTTTTTTCAAGAGGAGGGTCGAAGTTGATTATGTTAGTAAATTCGGGCCGAGGTAGCCAATTCGCAGTTAAAACTTATGTCACGGGTAGAAATTGATTTCATTTTCGTCATCAGGAACTTCAAAAACATACGAAACCATGTAAAAATGTTTCTAAAATGTAAAGTCACTGAAAAGTTGCACTTTTTCTGCCGTTTTTTTAGTGTTTTTTCGTTAGTACGACTGAATGGAATGAGATAGAAAGCTGAATTTTTGCGTGTGGCGAGCCAAGGACATACCTAATAACCCTGCAAAATCTCAGCCAGATCGGCCGAGCCGTTTGGGAGGAGTAGTGCGGACACACAGACAGACAGACAGACAAAACTTTTCAACTCCAGTGAAGTAACTGGCTTCGCTAATCGCTCAGCCAATCAACTTCGACCCTTCATCTTGAAAAAAGGGGGTCGACCGACTAAAAAATTTTATTGCAGATTTCGATAGGTCTCGGCAAGACCTTTTCAAAGAGGGGTCGGAAGCGGGGGTCTGTGAGCCCGCCTTCATGTATTGTGAAAATTGGTGCAACGGCCATGTTTTACACATTAACTTTGGCACAGTGGGGACACAAGAGCGGGCCTCAGACCTGATGTTACATCAATAAGTTTGCGCTTTACCTCCACGGGGTGTGAGGTGCGAGGACCGACGGCCCGAGAGACGGTTTCCGATTGGGCCAAGCCAGGTCTGGTGCGAAGGCCGAAGAAGGCCCGAGAATAATCTGCCGGCAGGCCAAGCTGGTATCGGCCCCTGTCGAACTGAAGTGCCGGCGCAGCGAAGCGGAGCTGCCTTCTCGGTTCGACGGAAGGGCGCGCCCTAGCTTATATACTTCGACCATTCATCACGTAGTGCACGACTCATTGCCTCAATGAACCCTAAAACAGCTTGCCGAAGGCAAGCAGGAAGTGCCGCAGGCCAAGGTAGGTGTAACGCCAGGCGTGGATTGGCGAAACTGGCGCAGCATCGCGAAGCCTGTTACGACAAGACACGGTCTGGCGTAAACCTACCTTGTATTGCGGATTTCGACAGGTCTTAGCAAGACCTTTTCAACGAGGGGTCGGAAGGGGGGTCTAGGTGCCCGACTTCATCAGTTTGCCGAATCAGGATCTTAAAACAAGGGGATCGACCGACTAAAAAATTTCAGTGCAGGTTTCACGTGGTGCATTACTCAATGCCTCAAAAATCCTTAAGACAGCTTGCCGAAGGCAAGCAGGGAAGCGCCGCAGGCCAAGGTAGGTGTAACGCCAGGCGTGGATTGTCGTAACTGGCGCAGCATCGCGAAGCCTGTTACGACAAGACACGGTCTGGCGTAAACCTACCTTGTCAAGAAACAATACACAGTTCCTTCAAAATTAAGTAAGCACAAGAAGTATGCCTCAACAGATTCATCTGATGATTCATAATCTCAACACAAAAAATGAAAGTCGAATTAAAATTGACTAAAAAACATAATTGGCTGAACGATTAGCGAAGCCAGTTACTCCAGTGGGGTTGAAAAGTTTTGTCTGTCTGTCTGTTTGTTTGTCTGTCTGTTTGTGTGTCCGCACTACTCCCAAACGGCTTCGCCGATCGAGACGAGATTTTGCAGGGTTGTTAGGTATATCCTTGGCTCGCCACACGCCGAAATTCAGCTCTCTATCTCAAATGATTTAGTCGTACCAACAAAAAAACACTAAAAAAACGGCAGAAAAAGTGCAACTTTTCAGGGACTTAATATTTTAGAGACATTTTTACATGGTTTCTTATGTTTTCGAAGATGCAAATGACGAAAATGAAATCAATTTCGACCCCTGACCAAACTTTTAACTGCGAATGGACTACCTCGGCCCGAATTTACTAACATAATCAACTTCGACCCTTCATCTTGAAAAAAGGGGTCGATCGACTAAGAAATTTTATTGCAAATTTCGAAAGGTCTCGGCAAGACCTTTTCAAAGAGGGGTTGAAAGGGGGGTCTAGGAGCCCGACTTCATTAGTTAGCCGAATCAGGATCTTGAAAAAAAGGGATCGACCGACTAAAAAAAATTATTGCAGATTTCGGTAGGTCTCGGCAAGACCTTTTCAAAAAGGGGTCGGAAGGGGGGTCTCGGAGCCCGACTTCATCAGTTAGCCGAATCAGGAGTTTGAAAGAAGGGGATCGACCGACTAAAACATTTTATTGCAGATTTCGGTAGGCCTCGGCGAGAACTTTTCAAAGAGGGGTCGGAACGGGGGTCTAGGAGCCCGACTTCATCAATTTGCCGAATCAGGATCTTGAAAAAAGGGGATCGACCGACATAAAAATTTTATTGCCGATTTCACGTGGTGCATTACTCAATGCCTCAAAAATCCTTGAGACAGCTTGCCGAAGGCAAGCAGGGAAGCGCCGCAGGCCAAGGTAGGTGTAACGCCAGGCGTGGATTGTCGTAACTGGCGCAGCATCGCGAAGCCTGTTACGACAAGACACGGTCTGGCGTAAACCTACCTTGTCAACCACCTTCACGTGATTCCACTGTTGATTCAGAATCTGACTACACTAAGAAGAAAATGAAAAAAGTTCTGTGGAAACAGACTAGGAAAAATCATGTTGAATCCACAGAATCATCAGAAGATTCAGAAGTGGAAGTCGAAAAAAAGAAAAAGAAAACTATTCAGTACAAACGCTGCATCCTACTTCCTACGACGCCGTTTGGAGGGACCGCCATCTGACGATATGCTTGAAGACTCATGGAGATCAGGACGTTCTTGCCTTTGCCCATTCTTGCTGCATTTGCCCCTTCGTTGGTGATCAGTGAGACTGGACGAGTTGCCATGAATGATCTTTCCACATAAAGGACATTCTCTTGGTGGACACTGGTAAGTCTTTGAGTTTCTTGCATTCTCCTTTTCAAAGTTGTTGGCTGAGCGATTAGCGAAGCCAGTTACTCCAGTGGGGTTGAAAAGTTTTGTCTGTCTGTCTGTCTGTTTCTCTGTCTGTATGTCTGTCTGTTTGTGTGTCCGCACTACTCCTCCCAAACGGCTCGGCCGATCGGGACGAGATTTTGCAGGGTTCATAGGTATGTCCTTGGCTCGCCACACGCCAAAATTCAGCTCTCTATCTCAAATAATTCAGTCGTACCAACGAAAAAACAATCTAAAAAAAGGCAGAAAAGTGCCAATTTTTAGTAACTTTACGTTTTAGAGACATTTTTACATGGTTTCGTATGTTTTTGATGGTGCTAATGACGAAAATGAAATCAATTTCTACCCCTGACATTAGTTTTAACTGCGAATTGGCTACCTCGGCCCGAATTTATTAACAGAATCAACTTCGACCCTTCATCTTGAAAAAAGGGGTCGACCGACTAAAAAATTTTATTGCAGATTTCGATAGGTCTCGGCAAGACCTTTCCAAAGAGGGGTCGGAAGGGGGGCCTAGGAGCCCGATTTCATCAGTTGGCCGAATCAGGATCTTGAAAAAAGGGGATCGACCGACTAAAAAATTCTATTGCAGATTTCGATGGGTCTCATCAAGACCTTTTCAAAGAGGGGTCGGAACGGGGGTCTGTGAGCCCGCCTTCATGTATTGTGGACATTGGTGCAACGGCCAAGTTTTGCACATTAACTTTGGCACATAGGGAACACAAGAGAGGGCCCCAGTCCTGATGTTATATCAATAAGTTTGCGCTTTACCTCCACGGGGTGTGAGGTGCGAGGACCGACGGCCCGAGAGACGGCCTCCGATTGGGCCAAGCCAGGTCTGGTGCGAGGGCCGAAGAAGAATCCGCCGGCAGGCCAAGCTGGTATCGGCCCCTGTCGAACTGAATTGCCGGCGCAGCGAAGCGGAGCTGCCTACTCCGTTCGACGGAAGGGTGCGCCCTAGCTTGTCTACTTCGACCATTCATCACGTAGTGCACTACTCATTGCCTCAATGAACCCTTAGAACAGCTTGCCGAAGGCAAGCAGGAAGCGCCGCAGGCCAAGGTAGGTGTAACGCCAGGCGTGGATTGTCGAAACTGGCGCAGCATCGCGAAGCCTGTTACGACAAGACACGGTCTGGCGTAAACCTACCTTGTATTTAATCTTCACTTGCTCAATTACTTGTTGTCAGGAAGGAATGGGCACCTTGGTCCCCAACTCTCCCTGACGCCCAGCTAGCTAAAGGCACCCACTATGACACGCGTGCCATATGGGATGCCTATCGCCACGGGGCTAGCTAGGCCCGAGACACAAGGCGGCCCTACACCCAGACAGTTGGACTGCGGCCAGGCGACCTACTTTCGGCAAGGCCCACCCGTCGGTGACGGGCGGGTTCGAGAGAGGCAAATAACCGCCCAAGGCCAGATCCGCACTGGGCGCGGTGAGGTGAACTCCGGGCACTGGACCCGAGTACACCCACACCGCCGCGAGGGGGTATATAAGCTAGCTCTCCATGAAGTCAGTCAGTTCCATTCAGTCGTTACTCTGTCCGATTCCGTTCCGCCCGATCTTGCTGCCGCCAAACGTGTGAGCCCCTCCGCGACGGGTTTCGCGAGGTGTTACTCTGCCCGAAACAGTGCCGTGTCTACATCATTCTCCCGGACTTGTCTTCGCGGACCGATCAGTGTAGTTTGCGGTTATCCCGAGCCCGACAGCTAGTGCGAGCAGGCTGTCAGGCCCAATGACCCGCGCAGTGCCCCCGGTGACGTCAACCAGTGAACCCCGATTGCAACTACAGTACTACCACCGGCGGGGCCACGCGCCGGTCACACGACGCCAGCAGCGGCCAGCAACAGACGCCCATTCACGGCGCCAAAGTGCTGACACCGCTACTCCAACGCACGCCCCCGACAGCGCGTGGGCGCCAACTGACGCGGCGGCGACCTCTTCCGGGGCATCCACAACAACTACCTGACATTGTGCAGCTACCGATTCACCGTGACACCTCTTCACATGGGCTTCAATGCGCTGTAACGCGTCTGACCGGTTCCTCTTTGGACAATAATCGCAGAGGCAGCATTTAGGATGGATGATGGCCGTGCCACTTTCATCAAGTTCAACACCTGGCATATGCATTTTGGTAATGCCGATGCCCATCAGGTCCTCATCAAGTTCATATTCTCCTCCTGAAATGTCCTTGTTGCGCGGATACAGAAGAGGATGTTCAGCCTTGAGTCTTCTCGCAATGGAAATGTTGAAACCACTGGACCAGTCAAGCACATCTCTGTGTGCAGCTCCGAGAGACAATAATAATTCCTTTAATTCAAAGCGGCAGTACCACTTTTCATTGCTACAACAGAGGGAGAACATGGTACAATGTCAATAAATGAATGAAGATGGCAATCATTCCGCCTCACCACTTGCATCTCTGATGAGATATCATGCCTGGGAGCACCCATACTTTCCCCACGAAGTTTACAGCCTCATTCATATTGAATGAGACATTGAAACCCCAGTGAAGGGTGTTTGGAAGGAGAATTACAATGTCACCTGGACGTTGAATAATCTGTAACAGAAGGAAACACAATACAGTATTCTCCCGCAATAGGTCGACGAGTCGGGACCGGATCTCGGACTACAACGAACACGAAAACCGAACAGAACATGGTGCGAAGGCCGGGCTCCGGCAGTGCTCCGAGCTCGAGGAGGCCATAAAACAATTAGCTATCCCCTGGATGCGACGCTGGACTGGCCCGAAGCCTTGTGCCAACCGGCGTCTTATGGGTCCACGCTACCTGGCCCGTGCCGGCACTGCGCTTCGGGCCGATCCAGCGTCGCATCCAAGCGCAGGCAGGCTGGCCGCACGGAGATCCCCTGTCAATCATCCTCGACGGTCGAGCTCGTCGGGCCATAAAACCCCCTGCGTAAGCGGGGACCGTCACATGAATTCGACTTATTGCGAGTCGACCTATTGCGGGAGAATACTGTGCATATATGACAATACTTCACTGAAACTTTAAGACCTTCCGTGAAGACACCACCACAGATAATAGTACTCACAGTGTGCACAGGAATGCCATTTTTTAAAACGAATCTGGGGTCCAACCACAAATTCTTATGCAGTGGCTGACAAACTGTGGTCTTTTGCTCTTCCGGTACAGGAATATTCCGAAGAAGATACACAAAGGCATCATAATATTGTGGAGGGATGCAGTACCTGGGGATGAAAACATACCATTCTATTGTACCTATCTCCACTAATGGCACTCTGCACATCAAATAAGCCAAGTGACATGCACACAAAGAGACGTGGACAATACCAGATTTTTGGAGAGCCAGCAATGTGCCGGTTAAGAGCACAGAAGCTCATGTCCTCCCTGTGACATGGGAACGTTGAGAACGATGTGCCAATGTACACAGTTGGGCTACTAATCCCCAATATGGGTCTGTGGCTCAACTTGGAGAGGCCAGTGTTCATCTCAGCCATTGATATCCCATTACAGGTCACAAGAGGAGGAGAAACTGACATGTTTTGGAGATAGATTACGTCATTCTGAGGGTTTTGCAAATTATCCAGGACAATGTCGGAACATTCGAAAACAGAGTCATTGTCAACTGCGACCATCCTGTGACATAAAAGGCGTTCATGATATGACACCAAACAAACATTACAGAAGGAATAACTATACTATGAGAATTTGGAAAAGGTAGCAACACGATCACTCACAGTGGTCCTCTGACATCAGCCGGCCAATTTTGGACATTTCCTGAGTGGTGTACAATAGGCTTAGCGGGTGGGACAGAAGCACTCCTGGGAACGTGTTTACAAGCAGGAACAGATATTGCAGACCACCCACCCCACCCCCTTCATTCTATCCGGTTCCTTTCCTTCTGCTCCATTCCTGCTTTCCTTCTACGGTGAGTCCAACTCCGTGGCCTTGGACGCCGGCGCGGCGTTGGACTTGGGGTCCACGGCGTCCTCGGGCGTCCATCTCCTTGGCCCTGGACGCCACGGTGCGTCCCCCTCTTTGCCCTTGCAGGCCGGAGCAGCGTGAGACACGGGGCCCACGGCGTCCCCGGGGCGGCTCTAACGGGCTGGGCAGGTCGGCGCGGGGTTGTGGACTCCAGGAAAGGGGGTCGGTGAAAGGGGGTGAGCTCTTCGCGGCCACGATGACGGCCAAGGGGATGGACCGGGTCGGAAGCTGGCTGCCCCTACGCGGAGGCGTAGACCCTGTCGGTCGCCGCCGTGTCCGGAGGTCAGTAACGTCTCCCCTCGCTCCGCGCGCCTTGTGCTCGTTCTTGCGCGCCTCCGACGAGACCACCTTGCACGTTCTGGGTCTCGCAGGACGGGCCCTGGACGCCACGGTACGTCCAACTCCGTGGCCTTGGTCGCCATGGTGACGCCATCGTACGTCCAACTCCGTGGCCTTAGTCGCCATGGTGACGCCATCGTACGTCCAACTCCGTGGACTTGGACGCACCGCCCCCACGGGCACCAAGCGGTCTCACTTTGCAATCGGAGAGGTGCAGTTTTTGCCAAGTTTAGCGTAGGGGTACTTCGCATCATGAGGGCATCATATCGGCCTGCGGTCGGCGTGACTCCGCACCACGGCGGTGAAGGCCGTCTCTGCCTGCGAGGCAGCCGACGACGCCTACATGCCGCTCGCCGATTTGGAGGGACACCCTCTCCCTCGGCCAGGGCGTCGACGTGGTGCCCGGCGGGCAGGACGCGTTGCTGGTGGCGCCGGAGGGCGGCGCCTACGCGCGGGGCGTGGTGGAGGACCTCGGCGACGGCTTGGCCGTGGCGGTGTATTGTCCGCGCGCCGAGGAGCCGCACGCCCTGCAACCCCGATGCCTGTGAGAGCGCCTGTCATGTGGGGGGTAGGCAGACCATTCGGCACCATTGCACGGCGCGTCGCCGTCCAGGCCCAGATGTCCTTGGAGGATGCCTGGCATTCGGTGAGGCGGTGCAGCACCGTGTCCTCGGCGGCGCCAGAGGCACGGCAGGCCTCGTCGACGGTCTGGTGCGTGGCCTTGAGCCGGGCGTTGGTCGGGAGCACGCCACGGACGGCGCGGAACCAGGCGGCGCGGGTGGGCAGCGGCACGGCCTTGGAGGACACCCTACTCCACACCAAAACCCAGTTGGCAGCGGGGCGGCGCTGCTGCACACACGGCACGACGGCAGCGCTCTCGAGCATGCTGCGGTACATCTGGCGTGACAGCACTCTGCCCTGGGCGTCGTCCGGCACGTCCACCTTGCCGCAAGTCGTGCGCGCGCTCCCGAAGTAGCACACGGCGGGGGACACGGCCTCGTCGTCCACGAAGAGGGCCTGCAGGACCGGCAGCCAGGCGCCGGACAGGGTGCGCTCCTCAGCGCACGCCGCAATCATCAACGGGACGCGAACATGGCCTGCGACTTGATGTGGGGGTCGTGAAGGCCGAGGCCGCCACGCTGCGTCGGCTACACCAGCACCGCGAGGGGGACGCGGAGGGGCGCGACAGGCCTGGTGGTGGCGGTGCAGTGCATGCTCTGGAACAACTCAAGCAGACCCTCGGCGACGCCGTACCTGCGCAGGACCTGCCACATGTACTAGTGCAGGACGGAGTTGAAGGCGCCCGCGAAGTCCACGGACACGACGCACGACGCCGCCTTGCCGCCGCGCCAGCGGTTAGCCAGGTCCACGACGCGGCCTTCTTCCGGATGGCCTTGGCGACGTGGTGCACGCTGGGAGCCTCGCCGATGACGTCCATGGCCTTGGGGCGAGCGGCCAGGCCCGGCAGGCGGCATGCGTGCAGCTCCTGGATCCTGGCCTTGGTGGCGGCGATGCGGAGCTCGGCGGTGGGGTCGGCGGCACGCTGGGCCACCACCTCATCCAGGCAGCCTTGGAGGCAGTCCAGCATTGAGTTGTCGTCCTCCCTGAAGTCACGAGACCATGCTGCACAGTGGGATCGAATTCTGACCTTGTCTTGCTTCCACTTCCACTAGTCCGCGACGTCCTCGAAGTCCTTCGCCTTGGTCCTCCACCTGGCCCACAGTGACTTGAAGCACGGCAGGAAGGCCGAGGGCATTTTTGTGGTCCTGTTAAGCAAAGACTGGTGGACATCGGTCAAGTAGAAATGTTTCTGCATATTTTTGGATATAAGACCAAACTATGAAAATAGTTGAAAAACAGAAAATTGAGAGATATTGATTTGAAATTTGGCAGGCACAACCTTTGATATGTTGGCAAGATGTGTGCCAATACTCAACATCTTATGATAAAAGAAATCTTAGACGGGACCAGTCTTACATTTCAAGAGCCAGAGATGGATCGTACAAATCTTTCCAGGTCCACTGAGAGTCACCCAGAGATCAGAATGAGGTGACAGTTGTTTTTCCCAGTACCTGAGAAGTCAAACCAAGCATCTCTAAAAATATGGAGAGCCAATTCAAAAATAAAATTGGATATGTAACCAGGATATTTAATTAGTGCCTCAAAAGCAGCATCGCTGTAACGGTTGGAAAGGTCAATATTTGTATAAAATAGTGTTTGTCACCGAATGCAGTTGGGAACACAATAATCTAGGGCCTGAGCATTAAAAGTTAGTGAGATCTTAGTGAAATAATGCAATAAATTCTAATCATAAGAAAATTTTGGACGTTTCTATTCAATAATATGTCACAGGCACCAAATAAAAATTATTTCAATATAGTACTTATGCAACTTATTCAAGGTGGAATACCTCTGCAGGGTCTTCGAAAAATTTTAAAAGCACATTTTGATTGATGTACTGAGGACGACAGGGTTTGTAACCGCGTGTGGGACGTCATGCCTCGCTACGAGAGAGGTGTCCGTCGGAGATTCACAAAACCTGCAAAGGGCACAAGGCATTATGGAAGCAAAGGAAGCAAGGTAATTTGTCATTTTCTACTTCTACGTTGTAATTTACATATTTGACCATGGGATATAGTAATGAGGGTCTCATTTTCTTGTCTTTATTCGAAAGTAACTGTAAGAGTAAAGATCTTATTTCTTTTTATGAGCATGCCAAAGAAACGACATCACTCGAAAGCCTCAGTGTCAGTAGGGGTGACAATGCTGCTAGGGAATCGGAAGGTAATGGTTAATCATTAAGTGAATGTTGTGCGGACTCACTGGTTTGAAGAAAAAAATTGACATGTTTGTTCCTTTTACAATTTCTGCAAATGTCTTGACAGAAGATGGGTTCAGGAGTTTTGAAGATGTTCCTAACAGTTCCACACCACCTTGTAGTATGCCAGTAAGTTAAAATGTCGAGAAATCATTTCATAATTTTAGAGTATTGTTTGGTTGTCCACCTTGTCACTTGAACCCACGGTTCTCATTTACAGCGCACCATCAGTCAAGTCACCAAAAAATGGACAGTACTTTCCCTATTTGATGGTGTCTCAACAGCCTTTTTGACTTTGACCTTGCGCCTAAACTTAAATGTATTTCTCCAGTGAAATTGACCTTGATTGTATTAGAATACAAGAACAAAATTTCGGAGATAAAATTACTAAAATAGGATGTGTGAAGAAAATCACAAAGTATTTACTAGATGGAATGGGTCCTGTAGACTTAATTGTTGGTGGTAGCCCCTGTGCTGAACTGTCCAGAGTCAACTGGAGGCGACTGGGGCTGGATGGTAACTTATTCCTCTCTTTCTATTTTCCCAACTGCTATCGCAAAATCATAACGCACATTGTGACTTCACCCACAGATGCATCTGGAAGCGGCCCATTATTTTATGAGTTTACCAAGATCCTGGGGTATTTAGTGAAAACAGCAACCAAAGAAAGACCACTGTATTGGTTATTTGAAAACACAGCCGCAATGGACAAAAAGACAGAGAAACGAATGTCAAAGTATGACCGTGTTTTCTGCATGATTGGCTCAGGATCCATATGGGGGTGGAGGAAGTCCCACTTTGAGTCTAAGGTTGAGGATGCCTTTCTCTGCTACGGCAAGGTTGCGATAAACTTAGGTGAGTGGACCTTTGAAGTAGATTCCCAAAACAAAAAAAAACATACATCTGTTCACGACTCCTTTTATTCTAGTGACATTGAACACAGCAGTGCGAGACCATTAGGAACTTCATGGTGGAGACCAGGAAATGAAGTGAATGGGACTAACTGATACATATAGTTCTACTTAGTGCAGCAATTTTTAGGTACTAACACAGTCCACAAGTAAATCATTAAATTATGTATTTCATTTTGTGCTATTTTATGTTTTATAGTTTCAACTTAACTACAGCCTGTTTTATATTGTAATGCTTTTTTGCTGTGAAATACAAATTATATCTTAAACCACTATACCAAAAAAAATATAATTGGCTAGGCGATTAGCGAAGCCAGTTACTTCACTGGGGTTGAAAAACTTTTCCTGTCTGTCTGTCTGTGTGTCCGCACTACTCCTCCTGAACGGCTCGGCCGATCTGGCTGAGATTTTGCAGGGTTATTAGGTATGTCCTTGGCTCGCCACACGCCAAAATGCAGCTTTCTATCGCAATGCAATCAGTCTTACTAACGAAAAAAACACTGAAAAAAACGGCAGAAAAAGTGCAACTTTTAAGTGAGTTTTCATTTTAGAGACATTTTGACATGGTTTCGCATGGTTTGGAAGGTGCTGATGACGGAAATGAAATCAATTTCTACCCCTGACTTTAAGTTTTAACTGCGAATTGGCTACCTCGGCCCGAATTTACTAACATAATCGACTTCGACCCTTCATCTTAAAAAAAAGGGGGGTCGACCGACTAAAAAATTTTATTGCAGATTTCGATAGGTCTCGGCAAGACCTTTCCAAAGAGGGGTCGGAAGGGGGGTCTAGGAGCCCGATTTCATCAGTTGGCCGAATCAGGATCTTGAAAAAAGGGGATCGACCGACTTAAAATTTTTATTGCAGATTTCGATAGGTCTCATCAACACCTTTTCTAAGAGGGGTCGGAACGGGGGTCTGTGAGCCCGCCTTCATGTATTGTGAACATTGGTGCAACGGCCATGTTATACACATTAACTTTGGCACAGTGGAAACACAAGAGCGGGCCTCAGACCTGATGTTACATCAATAAGTTTGCGCTTTAACTCCACGGGGTGTGAGGTGCGAGGACCGAAGGCCCGAGAGACGGCCTCCGATTGGGCCAAGCCAGGTCTGGTGCGAAGGCCGAAGAAGGCCCGAGAATAATCCGCCGGCAGGCCAAGCTGGTATCGGCCCCTGTCGAACTGAATTGCCGGCGCAGCGAAGCGGAGCTGTCTACTCGGTTCGACGGAAGGGCGCGCCCTTGCTTGTGTAGTTCGACCATTCATCACGTAGTGCACTACTCATTGCCTCAATGAACCCTTAAAACAGCTTGCCGATGCCGAAGGCAAGCAGGAAGCGCCGCAGGCCCAGGTAGGTGTAACGCCAGGCGTGGATTGTCGAAACTGGCGCAGCATCGCGAAGCCTGTTACGACAAGACACGGTCTGGTGTAAACCTATCTTGTATTATATGAAAAAAAAGGAAAAAAAATGAACAAGAAGGTGAACAATACCTTTCACAAGGTTGGTAAGATTTCATGTGAAGGTAGGGATGACTGCTATGTTTGCTGTTCTCCCTGAACCACAGAGAAAATTTTGCAAGACTTGGGGCACGTCACTTGACTTTCTGCTGGAATGAAGTGCCTCCACGTTTTCCTGTAATTTAAAATCAAGGTGATTAACAAATGGAGAGATGGGCAAGTTGCCATGTGACGATCATGAAAGAGGATAAGGCACAATGAGTAATTATAATACACACACTTTGATCATTGGTATGTTTGTCCAGAAGTATCCGGTGCGCCTCATCGGGACAAACATAGAGGAGCACACTTTGATTGGCTCACAACCCAGAAACCTAACAAATTGCAAAACAAAAACAATTTTTGAAATGAGCTTCAACGGTCCAACATCAAAGGTATGCAAAGAAAGAGTAAACTTACTTTGAAATAGAGGAGCATGTTTCTTTATCAAGATTGCTTGTATTTTCAAAAAAACAGAAAAATTCCTTTTCACGGTTACAAAGATGTGATACATTTTCTCTCTATATTATCCATATTACATCTGGAAGAGGACACCCAGAATCTGTTCCAGTGAACCGAATTTAAAGATCTACAGCTTAAAAGATGCGCATTTTTATGATGAATCTTTTGATCCATGCCCCAGGTTTGCTCCTGGTCTAGTTCTTTTTCTACCTGCAAATTCATAAAAAAAATTGATCGTATGTGTGTGCCATTATGACTGAGGTTAGGTTAGGTTCCCAAGCGAACCCAAGCGCGCCTTTGTCCGTTAAGATGCTGAGTACCCCATAAGGATGCTGAGTACCCCTTCCTGGCGCCGCGCCTAGCCGCGCCTACCCTAGGTTCCAAGCCGCGCCTAAGGGCACCTAAGTGCGCCTTAGGTTAGGTTCCTTTGATGCTGAGTACCCTATGATGCTGAGTTCCCCCCTTCGATGCGGAATTAGGTAAGGTGCCAAACCGCACCTAACTGCACCTATGCGCGCCTAAGGGCATCTTAGCGCGCCTTAGGTTAGGTTCCGAGTAATTGTAAGCGAGCCTTAGCGAGCCTTAGTCCGCTCGAGTTAACTAAGTGATGCTGAGTACCCACCTTTGGGATGCTGAGCCGGGCTAGCCTGTCGCGGTGATGCTGAGTACCCCAGCAGTGCCCTAGTGAACCTAAGTGAACCCCAAGGCGCCCAAGTCCGCCCAAGTACTAGGCGAGTACCCCTCTGGCGGCGAAGACCGACACGGTCTCCGCTTCCGCGTAGAGGCAGCCAGCGCCCGGCGTGCATGGACGTGGAAAGAATTGGACCAAATTTGGCACTATTCTTTCATATGACCTAGATGTTCTCACATGCTGCAGCCGTGCCCAAGCATGCCCGAGTCGATCTTTTCGGTGCCCAGGCTGGCCTAGCCCACCTGTCTAGGGCTGGCGATGCGCGATGGGGGCGGAGAGCGGAGAACGAAAATCCTTGGGTGAGACAATACACAAGAACGCGTCAGGCACTTTCACGCAGATCTTCGTTTCGCACAGATAGAAGGGAAAATCCTTGGGTAGAACAGTCCACAAGAAAGCATGAGGCCCAGCGTAGCCTGGGCCTGGCCCTGTCGCCAACCGGCGCCCCGGCCCGGCTAGCCGTCTGCTTGTAATCCCCCGCTCCTCCCCGGAGTCAGACCCACACGCCTCTCGTCAAGGGCCAATAACGCACAGGAGAAGGTAGATTTGTGGTATCGCATTTATAACGATTCACGGATTAACAGCACATTACAATCGGTTAAAATTAAACCGCAGGCCACAAAAGTAAGTCTGAGAACACACTGCTTCCATGACAAATGAGTTAGATGACCATTAAGTGTGCTGAGTGGAGGCGTCCGAGGGTTATAGTGACTCACTATTTTGTTTAATTACGCGAATACATGGCCAAGCGCAAAAAAAACCAATATGATATCCTAATTGTACGTGAAATTCCGCATCCAGTGGTATAATTTACGGGCTCCAGGCTGGTGGAGCCCCTAAAGTAGACTATAACCCGGTCTTCTGATCCACTGTGAGCTGGGCTGCGCCGCGGCGCAAGAGAGGTGGGGCATGGGTTGGGATGGAACTGTGCAACAGGTTGATCAAGGTGCCACTCTTGGTTCTGATTCATTGTTTTCGCCTTCCACGCGACGGCAACGGTATGGCATGCTGCGCCGCTTCGCAAGAGCTGTGAAAAGCCTCCGTAAACGAGGTGAGAGTGCGAGTGGCACGCGGTCACTCGTTGCGAATATTACCGAAACACTACGGGGAACATTCAACGGTCCCTAACGGTATACTCAGAAGGTCTTCCCTCACAAACCTTTTGCTTCTCGTGACCGTACCAACGCCGTCTGAGTTGGGAGGTTCCGAAGGAGTGCGCTGCGGAAGGTGCAGCAGTTTGTCGAAGCGCCTTGGACCGCACTGCAAGAAAAGACCACAACGAAAGTACACAAATTACTGGCAAATTTTTTATCAGTAATTTATTGTACTTTCAAAGTACAACAATTGTTGTACAATTGTTGTACAATTGTTGTACAAAGTACAGTGGAACCGGCATGACGAGTGCTGTGCAGTCCTGGCCTCGTTGTGGTTTGTACAATTCTCGTTGTACTTTCTACAATCCCTGTTGTACTTTTATTGTACAGTTTTTATTGTACTTTTGTTGTACTATCTACACTTTTTTTTGCAGTGCGCGCTTACTCTAAAAGCGTCCATAGACACGAGCATACCGTTCGGGACCATCGGTTTCTCACACCTTATCACTCGTGGCCTCGTGAAGTAATGTACCACTGTTTTCTCCTTTTCTAGTCACGACCGCAATGAGTAGACCATCAACAGTTCCAGATAGTCAGTGCGAGAACAATTGCTGCAGGCTACGTAGAGCAGTGCGACGCCTGTAGTACTAGCGGTACACTAAAATAAACTGCAAATCTATGTACCAAGGTGCCACTTGGTACAGTTGTTCCTTAGACCCATTTGGTCGATTTGGCCCGAGGAACACCCAAAAATCTCCCTTAGGATAGGATTTTTGAGGAGGGTGGGGGGATTTAACGTTGAAATTTTGAACAAGTTAAAATTGTCCGATTAAGGTGAGCTAGGTATCGATTCCGTACAATTTTGACACGAGGAATCCGAATCTGTCCCCGGAAACGCGATCGGACTACCGGAAGTGGGTCAAAAGCCGCCATTTTGAAAAAATGGCAGACATCCGACAGAATATGCTTTACGAGGTACTCTGGCCTATGTTAGGAGTCGATACCCATGTTTCGAGGTCGGCGGATTCATTCGTGATACCGGAAGTTGTCTACGGGAGCCGGAAGTAGCCTCAGGGTACCGGAAACCGCTGCAAATAGAGCCTGTAGAGCTCGCAAGAACGTGGAAAGAGTCAATACTTTTATCTTCGAGATCGGTAAGATAAACGCTTCACACTCGTTGGTCTCGTGGCTCATCGCCTTACAATGTTCGTTGGGTGGCGTTGGTTGATTGCCGCTGTTTAATTAACTTACGTATTAATCGATGTACGTATCCGTTTTGGTAGTTAGTTGATCTTCGTTAGTCGCTCACACGCCACACTATTCGCTTTTCGAGTGGCACCCTATGCCGACCGAGCTCTTCTGCCCGCACCGCCCCCTCCCCTCCCTCGCCGCCCCAGCAACAATCGCGGCGCGTCGGTTCTGCCCGGCCGTGAAGCGAGCGTGGCATGCAAGTCGGTGCAAGCGCATGGTAACTATTGAAATGGCAGTTCATTAAAGTGATGTGATAACAAAACTCCGTCAACCGTCTCCGTGCGGAGGTAAGCGAAATTCTTCACGCCACTTTGTTCTAGGTGCTTTTGAGTAGAAGTTTAGGTGTGATCTTCTATGGCCCTATTAGGTTTTCGCTGTTGGAAACATGTCCAAAAAGAAGTTAGTTGTGCGCGCTTGTCCGGAGTCCCTGGAAAACGTCGCTGGAGTTGAGTTTGACTGGAATGCATGCTGCTTCCGTCAGACCGGAAGCAACACGCCTCTTTCTTGTTCAGCGGACAACCCTGTCGAAAGTAATAGAAATAGGCCATATGCTACAATTTCTGCCAATTTGAACCAGCTCAGCCCTTACGATTTTAAGTTGCCATGTGGCAGGCATCACTGTAAACCACCAGTAACCACTTTTAAAATAGCGCCTCGCGCAGCCTATTTTGTGTGCTGGAGTAAATGTCGGTGTTTCCTCGAGTAAACGCCAGTAAACACTTTTTAAGCAAAGACACGCAACTTGCGTGGGAGGTCGTATCTAGCCCAGATCGGGCCGAGTAGACTATTTGTTTCTCTCGAGGAAATACTAAGCGTCCCCCTCTGTCCTCCGCCTCCCCTTGCCGCTGTTCGTGAGCACTTCGGCTCCCGTTCGGCTTTCCGATCGGCTGCCTTCCCCCTCCTAGTGCTTACCCCGGGGGCGCCATTCAGGCCCGAGCCACTTGGGTCATGTGCAGTGCGCGCAGCATTGCTTCCTAACAAGTCTCGTGGTCTCGGGGTACGCATACGCGCTCCGGAGTGGAGGGTCGGGTGTTCGCCACCTGTCGCCCGGGAGCGCCTTTGCGCTGTCAGGTGAGAGGAGGCGAGCATCAGAGTGAGACCCGAGATGGGAAAGGCCCTAACTGAGAACCAGCTACCTGGTAATACTTTTCCTTGTTACTTCAAAAGTGGTTACTGGAGTAGACACATTAGTCTCCTGGAGAGGGACGATTCTGCCCCCACCACCGACCGAATCAGCTACTCCAGTAACCACAATGGTCTCCTCGCCACTCCCCACCACCTAGCGCCCGGCGGGCTCAGTAAGATGTTTGGAAACGTCCTACTCGAGGAACCAAGTGGCAGTGCACATTTTAGTCAACTCGAGGAAATATCGCCGTGTTTTCCTCGAGTAAGGCAAATGCGTTACTGGTGGTTTACAGTGATGTGGGTGTCCTAAATGAGGGGAGCGGTATTGAAGCTTGTCTTATCAAGAACAAGGCAAGGTGGCATAAGGCATGTGCAATTAAATTTAGAACACCGAGATTAGAAACTTTGTTGAAGACTTTACAAGCTTCCAGTAAAATGAATGAATGCCAGACTTCAACTAATGAGAAGACAGCAGAGGGTCCAAAGACACGTTCTCTGTCAGCCCCACCTGTAGCAATGAAAGACCACAAATGTTTCCTGTGCTTAGGTCCAGCGACTTGCAAACATCCGTTGACCTTGTGCGCTACAAAAGAGATAACTGAAAAAGTCAAAACTTGTGCCTCTGTTCTAAATTATCACAGATTAATCGGCATGTTAGAAACTGGGGGCGATTTAGTCGCCATGGAAGCTTAATATCACAAGCCCTGTCTTACCCAATTGTACCATGTATACAATAGACAAGTGGCAAAAGGGTCAGATCAGTCTGACAAAGATTGTTGTGAGAATATTGCATTTGCTGAACTTGTTCTATACATTGAAAAGAAGTTAGCAACGGACATTGAATACGTTTTTGATATGGGAGCCATCTCAAAAACATACCATTCTAGAATAGCAAAGTTGAACAAAGTCAAAGAAACAGAAATAACTATGATACATACCACCAGGCTACGTGAGAAGATCTTGAATTATTTCCCAACACTGACAGATTCAAAATGGGGGAACCGGTACGTGCTAGTAAGCCGAACAGCCAATTTCTTGCCAAATATTTACAGAGAAGATCAAGAAGATGACGTCCTTGCGTTTCATAGATTTGCAAAGGTTGTACGAAAATCAATCTCTGAAAATAAGTTAACATTTCAGGGAACATTCTCTGAAAATTGCGAGGAAAAATGTATTCCTGGGATCGAAGCGCCGCTACATTAGTATCCACTATATTGTTGAGGTCCTTGGAGACGACAAGTCTGAGGCCTTGCTTGGCTTCCATGCCTTCTCAGGTTGTGATCTCAAGTCGTTCTTTGGTGGCAAGGGAAAGCGCACAGCATTTTCAGCTTGGGACAGCAGCTTTGACGCCGCATTCAGGGAGATTTCCAGACCTTCAAATGAAGTCAGCGCCACAGTCTTTCAAGCCTTGGAAAAATTTACCGTAAAAATGTATGGTGCAAGCGGGGCTTCAGAGGGCTTTCTTTTCCCCGCTTCAGTACAGGAAAAAAAGACATGACTCTCTCTCTCGCTCTCTCTCTCTCTCTCTCTCTCTCTCTCTCTCTGTCTGTTTTAAAGGATAAGACCGTGGGTGTAAATACGGCTCGGAAGCAAATGTTTGCTTCCAAAACTAAATACCCTGCCGCTCTGCCCCCGACTCAGGCCGCTTTGCAAGAGCATATCAAGAGAGCCGCGTACGTTGGAGGCCACATTTGGGGTGCTGCAAATCACCTGACCGGCACTTCCACGAGTCCTGAAGGGTAGGGATGGACTCTCGAAGGTGAGTGGAAAGTGGTATCGACCAAGCTGCCCCACATTTAGAAGGCCGTTCGGACTCTTGACAGGTGCGGTTGTGGGACAGGGTGCGAAACTCTTCGCTGCCTATGCCGACGACTCGGGCTACCATGTTCGCCCGCATGCAACAAATGCATGGGCAACTGTGCAAACAAAGAGTGCGTATTGCGTATGATAACCGCCTGGACTGTAAGATTTCTTTAGAAAATCCGATACTTACGAGCAAAATATCCTTTCAGGACGTTGAACCTCGAATCAATTGCGGAGGAAAGCCTGGATGACGTGCCCGGAGATCCGTAGGACGGGGAGGGGGGAATAACCTGTAAATCAACGTTATTAAACGTTATTTTATTATTGTGACATTTCATTAATATTTAAATCTTTGATATAGTGTATCAAAACATTGCACTTATTGGACCTGTAATATAAACTTCATGAATTACACCATAGACAGAAAATGTAAAGAATATTTTATCATTACTTATCTTAAACACGTGAAGCACTCTTGTAATTTCCTGTCTTACCTGTCTATGCCTTTGTCTCTGCCTCAAGACCACGTCCGGTGCCCAGCAGCCACTTCGGGTGTCAAGCCGATCTCGAAGCAGAAAGTATTGACACTTTCCACGTTCTTGCGAGCTCTACAGGCTCTATTTGCAGCGGTTTCCGCACAGTAAAAAGTCTACGAAGCATCGCTTCGCAATACGAAGAAAACGAAGGCATTGTAAAATCTACGAAGAAATGCTTCGTATTATGAAGCAAAATCCTTCGCAATAGTACGAAGCATTTCTTCGTAATACGAAGCAATTCTACAATGCCTTCATTTTCGTTGTAGCTACAAAGCACATTCTTTGTAGACTTTTTTGAGTGCGGTACCCTGAGGCTCCCGTAGACAACTTCCGGTATCACGAATGAATCCGCCGACCTCGAAAACATAGGTGTCCACTCCTAACATAGGCCAGAGTACCTCGTAAACCATATTCTGTCGGATGTCTGCCATTTTTTCAAAATGGCGGCTTTTGACCCACTTCCGGTGGTCCGATCGCGTTTCTGGGGACAGATTCGGATTCCTCGTGTCAAAATTGTGCGGAATCGATACCTAGCTCACCTTTATCGGACAATTTTAACTTGTTCAAAATTTTAACGTTAAATCCCCCCACCCCCCTCAAAAATCCTATCCTAAGGGAGATTTTTGGGTGTTCCTCGGGCCAAATCGACCAAATGGGTCTAAGGAACAACTGTACCAAGTGGCACCTTGGTACATAGATTTGCAGTTTGTTTTAGTGTACCGCTAGTACTACTTGCCAAGCTTATGGGCTGAGGTCCCCTGCAGTGATGCCGAGCATCCTTGCACTCCCGACCCCTCGGTGACGCCTGACGTTGGTCAGTAGTTAGTCGCGGTGCCCGGGCGTAGAAAGCCGCGTTTGTCGCGGCCCTAGTGACACGCGCGGTGCGGTCCGTGACAGAGGGGTGACGCTGGTGCGTTCGGCTCGGTCCCCGCCATCCGTCGTGTTCTCGTCCCCCTACGCTCTTGCGTGGGAGAATGGCCAAAACCAGGCAAAACGGCCTACACGCGCCGCCCGGTATGGGTATGGGTGCTCCACAGGAGGCCGTGTGTTGAGCGCATATGACCATCAACAGGCATCATGTGGTTCTTTACAAGTTGTATAAACAGCTGATGTCAAGGTGATGTTCATAAAGGATGAATATGGTTTAAGAATTTAATCATAGTATTTTGGTGTTTCTATGTACTCTTTTACAGAGTAAAATTCTTTGTCCATTAACCATTTCTTAATTTTGCTATAAAATTTTTTGTTATCACAAAAACATTTGGAAGAGCATTGTAGAATTGTGCAGCATGGTTAATGTCAGATCTGTTACTGGCTGTCACCACCTTTCTTACACTCGTTTAACCTGACATATTTAAAACACTCTGTTTACTGAAGTGACAAAAAGAGTTCAGATTTATTCTTCAATTTGCAATGACTTGAACGAGTCCGATAGCATTTTATTGGTGCTGTACAACTTGTGCTCCTTGAAGCAATCTGCCTCCGCTAACTTGTTGCACGTCAGGCACCACATTGTCAGTGACATCTTACTCTTTAGGTGCTCGATGATGACATGGTTGTCAGGGATTTCTGTCCCAGCCGGCCACACCTGTAATGCAATGGTCGCTGTAGAGTCGGGTTGTTTCTGCCAATGTTTTAATGGGATGCAACTCACACTTGAACATATATATTAGATCTGTTACCTGTTTGCACTGTGGGCACTGGAGGCAGGGGGTAATGGTGTTGAGGCAGGCCTGGCATACGGTGTGGCCGCAGCAGAACAGCAACTTCGGCCACCTCTCTTCCAAGTCCACGGACAGAATGCACATGGCGCAGTTCATCTGAAGGGGGTGAAACCAATGTCATGTGAATACCCTCAACCTGGAATCTATTCTCCTCCTCCGTGTTGGTCATGCTTTGTTCTTCTTGTTGTGGGTGCATTAATTTTTTAAGCTTCCCTCACTTCAATGACAGGTTTAGGGGGCACTTGATCACATCTTTATTTTGATATATATTTAGATGTTACGCCCCACCCCCCTCCATCCTCGAAGGAAATGTACAACATTGGCAGTTTCCTTCTCACATCCCTTGCACGTTGGAAACCATCAAAATAGTCATAATAATAATAATAATAATAATAATAATAATAATAATAATAATAAAAATAATAATAATCTCTTCCCATTTTGTGGCAGTCATCATTTTTTCCAAAATAATGGGGATTCAAATGGATAATATCCCATCCTTTTGGACGAATAAGAGAAAAGGGTCATAACCTAACTTCGCCCCCAGGATTAACATCATCACTTTTCGCATTCATTCTGTTCACCAAACAAAGATTAATGAGACAGTTCCCTTACCATGATCAGAACTATTCACAAGATTTGTCCTGTAGAACAGGTGTTGAATTAGGTTCCCAGATTACAGACCACGAGGGATTTAACGAACACTAGTCCTTCCTTTCTTGTGTGAAATCAACGAATGTCGATATGAAAACCGAACAAACGACTCACACGCACTCACCCTCCTTTGAAAATAGGGCACGAGCAATATGCGAATTACCGTGGAACGATAGTATGGCAAATCTGGTCAATCGAGTGCCAGCAGAAGACGCCAAAGGCAGTACAGTCACAGAGCAGACGAGACGTGTCTCGTCTTCTTTTGTTTCGATTTCCCCCCACCCCCACCCCTCCACACCCCACCCTCGTCTGAGGCTACTGGTATGACAAATCCGTTCCTCATAGTAGCCTCATACAAGCCTCTCGCAAGGTTAGTCGGAAACGGCTCACAACACGGTGTTTTTACACCAGTCCAGAGTGGCCTGAGCGTCCCTTTTTCAGACCACGCCAAGTCTTACGATTAATTTCGATCAAAACAGGCTTACATGTCCCATTCGAGGGCAGTTCTTTATTCGTTGCATTGAGGAAGGTACGTACATCCCTTCGTGGTGCTCGTTATTCTACTGTAATCCAACCAAAAAATAATACTCTAACCTAAGAATTTAATCAGCTACAATTGTACAATTTCAATGAAAAATTGAATTTTGAATTTGGTCTCCATATTTTTATGGAGGATGAGACATCTCTGCAGAAGTCCTTTTAATTCAGTTATTCCTTATTTGGAGTAGTTAATCCGAGGTAGCCTCATCACTCATAAGATAAGCAAGAGCATGTGCGAGGTACAGAGGTAATGACAGTGCCATTATTTTTTTCTTACTTCGGGTCCCTCCTCAATGAACAGGTCGCCGGACACATCAGTAGAGATCGTGTCCCCCGTGACATTTTCAATATCTACTCTGCAAACTCAAGTGTGTACATAGTACACTCTTATTAGAGCATGCTTCCAAGCACGCTCTTATTTACAGCATACTTGCTAGATACACGCTAAATAAGAGTGTGCCTGGCATGTACACGCTAAATAAGAGTGTACCTGCAAGTACACGCTAAAATACACTCGATTAGTCCTATCTTAAAGCATGGGTCAGTTTAAGTGTACTTGCAGGTACACTCTTATTTAGCGTGTACATGCCAGGCACACTCTTATTTAGCGTGTACGTAGCAAGTATGCTGTAAATAAGAGTGTGCTTGGAAGCATGCTCTAATAAGAGTGTACTATGTACACACTTGAGTTTGCAGAGTATAAGTTCTTCAGAACTTGTTGGAAGAGAGACGCAGACTCAAAGACAATGTGGCAAGACGGAAGCCTAACAACGAATGAAGCTCCTCGACTCCACGCGCACGGAGTCGAGAAGGGGTGGGGGATGCATAGGGCGGTGAGCGGAAGGGATGCGCGCGCAACTTCCTCGCTCAAATTTTTGAATGAGATCATGTGAATTAAACTTTGTATGTGTTGCGGTGCAATACAGGGGGTTCCCCCTGCACACCAAGGTCATCTTCGTCGTGGTGGGAGCCTCGCTCGCCCGCCGGCACCGAGTTGACCCACTTGTTGACGACAAAGGCCGTCCCCGTACAGCGACGTGGTTACGGCGACCGCCGCTAGATGGCACGGAGCGCGGACGGTGCGGCAACACCGCCTCCCGGCCCCGGCTCGACACGGCGCGGCGCGAAAATTTAAGCGCGGCACTCCCGGCGCGGCGGCGGACGGCACAGCGTGCTCCCGAACGGTCCCCCGGCTTGGTGGACTTATGTTAGGCTCGGAAAAGGAGGCGACAGAAAAAATAATAGGTTGGGTTTGGTTGGGTTAGGGGTGGATGGGTTAGACCCGCCCAAGATGGCAGACCCTTAGGTTAGGTGTTGGGTTAGGCCCGCCCAAGATGTCAGAATGTCCGACCATGTTACAATGTCCGACCCTTAGGGTAGGTTGGGGTCAGTCATGATGGTGAAGTGCAAGAATGTCCCACCCTTGGGTTAGGGGTAGCTGCGTTAGGGGAGGTTGGGTTAGGGGAGGAAAAGGAGGGGACGGACTTAGGTGTTATGTTACCCCTATCCAAGATGGCGGATGTCAGAATACCCCACCAAGATGGCGCATGTCAGAATACCTATACTACTCTCTGGTGTCATTCTTAGGTACCCAAAGAACATCTCCGGATCTCTCTCTATCATGAATGGTATGATAGTGTACCACGCCCCGTGCTGACGCCGCCAAGCGTACAAAGGCCGAACAGGCCACCGACGACGGCGAAGCAGGCCACCGACGTGGCGCAGTTCAGCTCCCCGTGAAACCCTTGCCTAATAAGATTTGTATAGAGACCTTGTACGTTCCTGACAAATTGCCCTTATAAAGGCACATGGGGCTTGTAAAGTCCGTATACTGTCCTTACACGCTCATACGGCACCATACATGGCACCTACACTTGGCTTGTAAAGGCCTTACAAGATGTAAGTCTGCCGTATAGGAGGCGTGTTGTGAGTGTGTAAGGAGGGTGCTCATAAGGGTACCGACCTTACAGGTCACCTTATACTACCCTTGTAAGGCTGTGTAAAGGCCATGTAAAGGCCTTACAAGTTGTAAGGCTGCCTGACATGTCACGTTACATTACCCTTGTAAGGCTGCCCCGTACATGTGCATGCCTTACAAATTATAAGGCTGCCTCATATGATCATTATAATGAGCCTATAAGGATGATGCTCGTGTGCCTTGTTGGTCAATGAGAAGAAAATAAGAAATATTGAAGCAGAGATTTATTTTTCAATTATTTTTATTCATTCCATTAAATTATTGATGCATGATTGGAAACTCAGCATGATTTACAAATTTACCTCCACTGAGTTGGGCCTAAGTCCTAAGTACGATCCAATTTTTAAAACCTTAGTTATTACAGATTTAAAAGGAACAACAGAATAATTCTCTGATAATTCTACAGGCACTAAGTTCCTGACAACTAACATAGTGTTTGCATCAAAAAACAAATTAATATGCAAAATCCTAAAGGTTTGGATAAGGCAATGCACTGGACCTTGTTCAGATTGTACAAAGGCAACAATTTCTCCATATTTCATTTGCTTAGTAATTTGCTCTTCAAACTGCACTGCAGAGTTGCATCTTGTTTTGTTCAAATCATACATTCTAGAAGAATACATAGAATTTGTTACAACTGCTCTTAAAAACAGTTTGCATGATGCTGTATCAAAATTATGTTCTGAGAGGAAATCTAACTCTTTTTGCTCAAAAATGACACTGCTGCAAGGATTTTTAAGTGCCGGTGACTCTGTTGGCACATGATGGGCTATCATGCCATTCACAATATTCCCTAAAATAATGACACTTAGTGATATATTTATATTATTTATAAGTTCTCTGCCTAGGTATTTTGTGCCATGAACTAAAGCACGAATGAAACCATTGAAATCTTCAAAAGGGAAAGCAGACGTTGCCCATAAAGGACCAGCTCGCTTTACAAAGAGACAAAGATGAATCAAACTGTGCACATTAAATGTATAACACTTGAGGCCATAGAGACGGCCAACATCTCTAACAAATAATTTTAACATAATATCACATGATTCAAAATCTCTTTCTGAAATACTATCCTTGAGTAATGTGTAACAAGATACAACAAGATAAAGCCAATGCTTAAAATATTCCTCAGGTAAAAATTCTTTAAATATAGGTAATGAATAATAAAGAAGAAAATTTCTAAACTCACTTGCTTTCCACATTTTTAACTTGTCAAGTCCACGAGGAAGTCTCCTCACAAAATCAGGGACTTTTATCTTCTCTATAAAATTTTCTATTTCTTTTATTTTGTCTCCTATATACCATGGACCTCTTTCAAAAATCATTTTGAAGAGAAAATACTTCACAACACCTAACAAAAGTAGGTGCATGTAATCTGCAACAACACCCTCTGCTCTATCAAAAAAGGGGATATCGGAAACTACAGCTGATCCTTTAACACCTTTCTTGTCCGTTCCATGTAACTCTGCCCACTGACCTTGACTTTCCATTCTTTCAGCTGTGCGGAGACGAGATGGTTCTTCTTTGAAAGCAAATCTTCTTTTTCTCTTGATCCTTTTGCGAGGGTTAGTCTGAGCCTCGTTAGCTATTATTTCAGTAGCAGTTAATGGGACTCTCTTTGCTTTCTGCTCGCAAATGTTGCAGCCATAAGTCGAGTTAAATCTCATTAAGTTTAAAACCATGGCTTTAGCTGGTGCATCAGCACTCACTAAGGGACCTACTATTTTTGATGTAACTTGCTCTTTAGTTGCAGCACGAGTCCAAGTAAAACCATTTCTAAAACTATCTTGAAGACATTTTTGAAACGGCTCAAGGAAAACATTCATATCAGGTTTCACCTTACCAACATACACTCCAAGTACTACAATAAAGGACTGTCTCAGCTTTGGTGGAATATTAACAATAATACCCAATATGGGCCACAGTTCTTGGTTGGAACTGTCAGACATTGCTACACCGTCCGTATTCCACAAAAATACTACATCATAAGGGCCATCCAAATTTTGACTGACTGACTGATAAATAGTACCATCTACGATATCACTTATACATCCATCATTGATTCGTTGCTGCTCCCTATGTTTATCAATAATTTCATCAAGCTGCCTATGCTCAAACATGTGCCTAATCTGAACACTAGGTGGAAGAATAAAAAATGAAGTGATCTTATCAGCATGTTCATTCTGCTGTGTACAATTTTCAACTAATTTGTGGCATTCACAACAATATTTATATTCCTGTTCTTCATATGATGACACAGTTAAATCTTTCAATGATTTCAAGGCAGCTTTGCCTGAAGAAGGAAATTCATTTGGCTGCGGCAACAAATTTTTAATTACCTTCACTATTTTATCTAAACTTTTTTTGGTCCCTTTCTGTTTGACATAAACTTCAAGTACTCTATAAAGGGCTTCATTTACTGTAACATCTGCATCTTTATACAGATCTTCCATTCCTTCATCTTCTTCACTATTATTGTCACTCTCACTATTGTCACTTGCATTTGCTTCATAAACACTACTGACCTCAGATGTCACAGAAGAATGTTCGGAATGAACACTTGATGAAGAGCTAGATTCCGCCTCACTTGCCCTCTCTTCAGAGGTAACTGAGGGGTTGACACTGTTGTCACTTTCAAGTGCGTTGTCTTCATTGGCACAAAATATTTGGCGTTGACCCTCAGTTGCATCATTGGAAGTTTCCAAACATAAACGCTTCTCCTTTCTTTCCCATCTTTGAATTGTGGTACGTGAGACCTGTAAAGAAACCATAATGTAAATACAGAAGCTGGAAAAAGTCTAGTCCATAATAACAACTACAGACAACTAACATCTATCTGTATAGTGTATCTGTGCGCAGATCGACATTTTTTGCCAGAAGGTGTCGAGGTTAGGGAGAGCACTTACATTTTCATTTCGTCTCCTCCTTTTCAAGGGAGACGAGGAAGGTGAGCTGTCAGCAGATCTGGCACCAGGTGAAGTTGGTGGAGAAGGTGAAGGCCTTGGTATAGAAGAGTCTGGAGAATTAGGCGGAGATGTGGGTGGAGACAATTGGAGTGGGCTTCTTTGTCCAACGGGGGATGAGGGTGGGTCCGACATTCTAAAATCCCGTCACACCCTACACAAGGCACAGATAAACACGAAATTAAAACAAAGTACACATGATACCAATGCATTAGAGTTCGCAAATAACCTCTTTACCTTGCCCATTAAATCGAATGAACACCCAACCAAACAAAACCGTCATTGGGTTGCAGATCCGATTCGGACCACTCCTTCCGCATAATTCCACATTAAGATGGCAACAGAGTGTACATAAATGGGGAAGAGAGAGAGACGAGAGACTCTCGAGGTTACGGCCTACGGCTGTTGCCTGGTTGTCTGCTAGTCGCGTAAATCCCACTAGCGCCCCTAGCGGCCAAACCTTGCGCTCGCCTTCTCCGTAGTCGATGGAAGTAACGGCTGATATAATTCAGATTTATTTAAAGCCTAAACCCTTTAAAAATAAATGTAGAAAATATTTAAGCTGAAATATGACAAATTTTTTACTGCAAAAAGTTTATTCCGCAAAAAGAATAGAAAGGGCATGCTGCGATACTCTCGACTTCCGTCCGTGTTCGAGAGTGTGGCTGTAGCAGGGCAGTGGCAGTTGGCGGTTGAAGCCCTGTTGCCCGAGCGTGTTGGAACAAGTCCGTTCGTAGCGTGGTGGCGTCCTTTCAGTTGTGTCCAAAAGACTTGGTGTCCTTTGAAATAACAATTCATCGCCATGGCGTCTCCTGTTCGTGAGCCCGACTGGTTTGTTATTTACTGCGATGAAGATGATTCTCACACCTTAGTTGACGAATCAAAAGTGATTTGTGATGAATCTGTCTCACTCGGAGACAGAGTCAAATTTTCCTGCCCGGGTGTGAAGGATTTCTTAGACGGCGTTGTGAAAGCTATCTCTCGTGAGTTTAATTTTAATGATGTTTGTGTTTCAACCAGTCCCGGTTCCATTTATAGGTTATCTTTAAATCTGATCCAAGTGAACTTATTTGAGGTTAAACTTTTGTGGCATTCCCCCTCAGTTTTAGCCTTTGTTTACTTTTTTTGTATTTATTTCATTTTGTCTTTATCTATTTCCAGGTGACAAGAAAGCTATGATGAAAGAACAGGACAGGTTGAACAAGGCTTCAAAACCTAGGCGTGAGCGTTCCTTTCATGCTGATCAACCTCGTAGGGCAGCTGTTCATGCAAAGACCATGTTGACGGGTTCATCAAAGGGAGTTTCTATTAAAGAGGTTAGATACATTTTTGTTTTGTTTGCTGTGTGTCCTTTTTTTGATTATCTTGGTTTATGTTCTTTGTGTTACAGAGTTCAGTGGGCAGTGGCATTGGTCTGAAGGATTCTACTAAAGTCACCAAAGGAATGAAAACTTCACCGCCAGGAGCAGGCTGTAGCTCGAAGAAATCCTCCAAAGTCCAACCCACCAGTGCTGAGAAAAAAACTAAGGCATTGTCGGCAAGTGGAAAACCAAGCCCACTGAGTACTTTGTTGAGTAACATTTATACAGATGACAGCAGCGATGATGAAGTTTCTTCTAAAAAAGTAAGTGGTTATGTGTCCAGCGACGAGGACTTTAACCACTCTTTCAAAGTACCAGTGATAATGGTGTAATTATGTTCTCAGGTTGATTTTGAGAATGTCAACTTGGAAACGAGCGACAAGGATGACTGCCTTGATGATACTGTCCGTGTCACGTCTTCGAGCTCATCTGATTCAGATATCGAGCTAACACCCGCAGAGGAGGCGCTTTTGAAAAAGATATTTTCACTTCACTCAAACTGAAGTGAGTATGTTGTATGCAGTCCACAGGTGCACTAGGAATGGTGAGTGCTTGCTAAGCATGCACATATAGGTGTGTGCAAAGCAAATATGCACTGATAGGTGAGTGCATAACAAGTACGCACTGATTAGTTGTGTGTTTCCATGAGAATACATGGTAACATAAACATACTAATCAGTCGTTTTCTTGATATGTACACACCAATCAGTCATACATGACAAGCATGCACCCTTGAGTGTGTACATGCACCTGTGGAGTGGATATAAAATATTCACAAAAGTAGCTGCTGCTCAATTATAATACCTTTCCTTCATATGTATTTGTTTTTATTTATAGATAAGGCGGAAGAACCAGAAGAGAGACAGAAGCGCATTGGCTGAAATAATCAACAGTAATCAGAAGAAAATTAAAGTAGAGCACAAGGTGGACGAGGAAGAAGGTCACTTAAATGGAAAGGTCAAGCCACAGGGCAGTAAGGTGATGGAGAAAGAGAGGGAGGAGGGAAGGGATGAAGAGCCAAAAAAGGATCAAAATGAGGCAGCCGAGAATGAGAATTCCAAGATTGACAAGGCTGGGAATCCGGCCAGCAAGAAAGTACCCAGTTCTGGTATGAACACTTTGTTTTTGCTGAATCTGTAATATGAGGAAGAACAATACTTAATCCAATTCTTTTTATTATATTTCAGGTATGTCCAAAAATAAGTTGAGCTTTGATGGTGATGATTTTTTTAATACCCACGAAGACTCCCCAAATGTAAGTTTTTAATTACTCTCACTTAAAAATAGTAGCTGTGAATCTTAGGCTAATTTTTATCCAGCTAACTTATTATTTGTTTCTACAGGCAGTCGAATTAACACCTAATTCCAAGATTAACATCACTGCCAAACAATTGAAAGATGTGAAGCGTAGGTGCAACACTCCTACAGCTACTGCAAGGATGCTACTCAATTTTGTTTTTACCGAAAGAGCCTTGGAATTGTGCTCAGTTGGTGGAGTGGCTAGAGTAAACCGCACAACTAAGGAAGTTTTGCAGCGTCCTGCTCTCCATTCGGATGGAGTTGAAGCCATTGTTGGTGAGTTCTTCAAATTTTGCTACAGTCAAGACATATGCCATTCAGCAAGTCACAATATTTTTCTTAAAAAATTTCCAATTATGTCCTGACCCCCCTTACAGTATTAAAGATTTAATTTTGTTTGAAGTTGATGGGATTATTAGAAAAGGTCCTTAGGAATTGATGATGCACTGTGGGGAAAAAACTACAGAAATTACTGTTAATTTCTTCACAGCTGTCCTCCGTACTTCAAACAACAGTGATGAGCAGTGGAAGCACCATCATAAAATCATTGGAGGATTTCCATTGTCAAAAGACGGAAATCACTGTGGTGTGAAGTACGACGACAGCTAGTGAATGAATTGAGAGTACTTTTTTTTTGTCCCACAGTGTGTGGTCTTGTTGAGTTTGAATGATGTCTTGACTCCAAAAGTGTGTTGGTTTTGTTTTGTGCCATAAAGTAATTGTCTTTTTCTTCTTTAAAAAAAAGTTCTTTGTTTCAGAATTTGTAACATTGCGCTCTACCAAGAAAGGCTGGACATGCCCACCTGACTCCACCATTCGTCAATCCTTAAACAACAAACTCTGTGAGCAACGCGCTGACAAGAAAGCCAGATTGGAGCACCGCAGAAGTGGCGCAGAGTGACTTCAGATTACTGTGTTAACCTTAACCCTGTGTTCCACTTACCCTACTGGCACCTAGCCTTTTCACGATTATTCTGAGTTTTTTCATTGGCACTTAACCTTTTCTTAATTATTTTGATTATAATGTTCTTGAGCTTTTTTAATCTAAGATTTGTGCTCTAAGTTAAGTGACAACGATGGAGCTTTCAGTTGGTTTCTAAGCATTATTTGATTATTTTGAGTTTTGAGGTTTTTTTTACTGAGTTGATTTTATTTGTCGACTACAGATAACATTCTTTCTTTGTATTGCCTTTACTTGCTAATAATTTTTTCAAAATAAGAGTTTAGCATTTTTGAAAGTTTATGTTTATTTTCTTTTGTGACCTAATGGCCTTATAAGTGCAGCAGTGAGAAAGGATGGTCACAACCCTGTATCTGCGAGAATCTTCATAGGGTTCTGACCAACGCAGCGAATCGTTTCTCACTAACTCTTGCTGCGCACCGTTCCTCTACGCTCCGTGACCCGTACGCCTGCACAAGAGAGGGTAGGCCAGCCCGCACGGCACCTGCATTCGATGGGGGGCCTACCCAAGCGGCATTAGGCGCCTGTAAGGGTGCCCATGTGGACCTTACACGGAAAATGTACAGCACGTACAAAGTCCTAGGGCTGCCGTACAGCTTAGTGTAAGGAACACACATGGGCCTTATAGGTCAATGACAGGACCAACCTTGGGGGATACATGCTACGTATACGGCTTTATGTCAGACACTTACACGTCCCTGACAGGGTTCACATGACCCAGCCCCTTACAAAATCCTTACAATCTGTACAAAACTTGTACAAAACATGTAGGGAACTTGTACAAAATGTATGTGCACATATGCACAAGGGCCGTATACATCTGCCTTCTACGGTGACCTATAAGGCAGAAAATTTCACGGGTCGTAGCTGTTGCTGCAGCAACAGCCGTCGGCAGAGCACCCGGCGCAACAGCAGCCGGTCAGCAACCGGGCCATTGAAAACTGGAAAAAGATGCAACAAAATGAAGCGAAAACCACTGCGGCTCAGTTTCGCTGAAGGCGAGGCGCCACGCGGGTGCGCGGGCGCCGCCGCCGCCACCGCACAGTGGGCCAGAAGCCCGATGGAGGCGGTCAAAATCGCGGACGGTGTGACCCCACCAATGGATCGCTTTCCGAACGAGGAATCCATCTGTGGGGTCACACGCTTGGTTCGGGTTCAGTTACTCTGGAGCTCAAAACGTGCGTAGAGTTTCAACCGCCTCATCATTTCACAACATCTGTTTACAGTGTGGGCCGGAAGGCCGGTGGAGGCGGTTGAAACTCTACGCACGTTTTGAGCTCCAGAGCCGCTGAACCCGAGCAAACGGCCACCGCGTTCCCTGACATTTAGTGGCTGACACTGTGGCCACTGAAAATAGAAAGGTCAGATTTCTGACCCTTAAAGGGTGATACTAAAATGTTAGACCGAAAAAAGGGTCATACACAAATGTATGACCGAAGAAAAGGTCATACACCAATGTATGACCGTTGTAAAGGTCATACACAAATGTATGACCGTTTTGAAGGTCATACACAATTGTATGACCGAAAAAGGGAGATACTTATTTGTATCACCGATGAAGGTTGATATATCCCCAAGGTAAAAGGAGGGGCAGCCTCGCTAATGTCTGACCTTTATTCGGTCATACATACGTGTATGACCGTTTTTCGGTCATACATTCGTGAATGACCTTTCTTCGGTCATACATTTGTGTATGACCTTTTTATCGGTCATACTTCTTGTATTGCCAAAAATTGGTCCGATGTCTCACCTTTTGAATTACAGTGAACCTATCGGAGGAACAGAAGGCGCGCATCATTGAATTGGTGCGCGGCTATCGCTGTATTTGGGACGCCAAGGACCCCACACTAGAGCGGTTCGTTTTTCCTTCATGTTTATTTTTGGAGTTGGGTAACTTTCATTCGGTGCTGCTTTCCAAATGATAAATTTTGGCACCTCAGCCGGCAAAATCGGCCCAGCGGAAAAGGTC
This sequence comes from Stenchaetothrips biformis, assembly GCA_030522485.1. Taxonomy (NCBI): domain Eukaryota; kingdom Metazoa; phylum Arthropoda; class Insecta; order Thysanoptera; family Thripidae; genus Stenchaetothrips; species Stenchaetothrips biformis. Next base: position 5,711,806 of record CM060089.1, on the reverse strand, counting down.
GCGCAAGGGGCTTGAGTGGGCCTTAACAGCCCTTAATGACTCAACGTCTAAGTATCGATGTAAGACCTTCGCCATATTGTAGATATGGTGCTTTTGACGTCCAAGGGTCAAAATTTTGACCATTTTGCCGTATCTTTACTCCTTCAGGGCGAAAAAACCGAAAACATTGCAAAAACATCCTATTTAGATTAAAACAGTATTTTTGACCACGTTTTCGCTTTTTTCACCCTGAAGGAGTAAAGGTACGGCAAAACGATCAAAATTTTGACCCCTGGGCGTCAAAATCACTATATTTACAATATGGCGAAGGTCCTACATCGATACTTAGACGATGAGTCATTAAGGGCTGTTAAGGCGCACTTAATCCCCTTGCGCGACCTTTTCCGCTGGGCCGATTTTGCCGGCTGAGGTGCCAAAATTCATCATATGGAAAGCGGCACCGAATGAAAGCTACCCGACTCCAATAATAGAACATGAAGGAATAACAGGGAAAGTGGCGATACAAATCGGCAACTTTGGCCCGTCCCGTACATTTTAAACATTCGGAATTGCTGTCGTATTTTAGCCCATAAAGATGCGAATCTCTGTCGGAAACTAAATAGATGTTACTTTCGTCATCAGCACCCTTAACGTATGAAACCATGTCTTCCTCGAAATAAAGATTACGGTCGTATGTGACGGAAACGGCACTCGACCGCCTGGGTGCAGTTCGGGGTCAAAAAGGAAAAATTTTGGTCGCATTTGACCCTACCGGGACTCGTCAGTGGGTCTGGGGTCAAAAAAGATGCAATTTTCGTCATCAACACCCTCAAAAACATACGAAACAACGTTAAACTCAAAAAAAAAAAATTATTAAAAAAAAATGGTCCCCCCGGGATTTGAACCTGGGTTCAAACTTCTCAGATTTGCTCGAAACCAGCACCGTTGGCTTTGTCTCGTCGCCCCGATTCCAAAAATACCCCTATGCCCTTCTAGCTGTACCCGTTGCCGAGATTCTCCTCCAGTCCATGTAGACCATGATGCACCTGCAGCAGCCCCCGGGGCTCGGATCGGATTTGCTGCCACCGGGCGGATCTTAGGGTCACCCAAGGAGGCTGCATACCAAATTTGGTGAAGATCGGACCACGGGAAGTCCTCGGACGGACGGACGGACGAACGCACAGCAAGCATCATACTATATGCCCGTCCTTCGTATTTTTGGCTGAGCGATTAGCGAAGCCAGTTACTTCACTGGGGTTGAAAAGTTTTGTCTGTCTGTGTGTCCGCACTACTCCTCCCAAACGGCTCGGTCGATCTGGCTGAGATTTTGCAGGGTTATTAGGTATGTCCTTGGCTCGCCACACGCAAAAATTCAGCTTTCTATCTCATTCCATTCAGTCGTACTAACGAAAAAACACTAAAAAAACGGCAGAAAAAGTGCAACTTTTCAGTGACTTTATATTTTAGAGACATTTTTACATGGTTTCTTATGTTTTTGAAGTTCCTGATGACGAAAATGAAATCAATTTCTACCCCTGACATAAGTTTTAACTGCGAATTGGCTACCTCGGCCCGAATTTACTAACATAATCAACTTCGACCCTCCATCTTGAAAATAGGGGGTCGACCGACTAAAAATTTTTATTGCAGATTTCGATAGGTCTCGGCAAGACCTTTTCAAAGAGGGGTCGGAAGGGGGGTCTAGGAGCCCGACTTCATTAGTTGGCCGAATCAGGATCTTGGAAATAGGGGATCGACCGACTAAAAAATTTTATTGCAGATTTCGATAGGTCTCGGCAAGACCTTTCCAAAGAGGGGTCGGAAGGGGGGTCTAGGAGCCCGACTCCACTAGTTAGCCGAATCTGGATCTCGAAAAAAGGGGGTCGACCGACTAAAAAATTTTATTGCAGATTTCGATAGGTCTCGGCAAGACCTTTTCAGGAAGGGGTCGGAAGGGGGGTCTAGGAGCCCGACTTCATCAGTTTGCCGAATCAGGATCTTGAAAAAAGGGGATCGACCGACTAAAAAATTTTATTGCACATTTCACGTGGTGCATTACTCAATGCCTCAAAAATCCTTGAGACAGCTTGCCGAAGGCAAGCAGGGAAGCGCCGCAGGCCAAGGTAGGTGTAACGCCAGGCGTGGATTGTCGTAACTGGCGCAGTATCGCGAAGCCTGTTACGACAAGACACGGTCTGGCATAAACCTACCTTGTTTATAATACGGGACGGGCCAAAAACGAACCGCTCTAACCCCACACACCATGACAAGACGGCGCTGGAGCAAGCGTGGACGCAGGTTGCAGTGCAGAGTGGCATTGAGGAATTAACACGTAAGTACCATGCAGCCGTTCAAGGAGTATCACAACCGTGTGCCATTCAGCGACTCTGGAGCTAAAAATCCGTCCGAGATGCTGACTGCCTCCACCGGTCTTCTGGCCCACTGTGCGCGTGCAGGCCGGCTTATTTTACCAGTCGCTTCGTCTCTGTCTCTGTCGCACACATGTGGGGCACCGTAAAGTGTGAGAGAAAGAGCGACGAAACAATTTTGGGAATCAGTTTGCCGCAGTCAGTGTCCCGTCAGTTGCAGGACACCGCGCAGCGTAACGATCACTCCCTGCATCAGGGCTGATCGGTTTCTGATTCCAGCAGGGCTCTGCTTCTCGCACGCATGCTTATAATCCCTTGTTTTTCAGCCCAGAGTGCCAAGGCCACATGGGTCTCCATCCTCGCAAGCCGCCGGACGCAGAGGACCCGCGCTGTGGGTCGCAGCGGGCAGGCAGCTCCGGCAGGTCCAGCTCGTCCTCGAAATGGAGCTCGAGTTCAAGGTAGCTCTCAAGGAGGAGCCGAAAGCAGCGAGTACTACCTTCAACAGTACCTCCATTTCCTGGGGGACGACGAGGAGGAGGACACTGCAAGCAACCAGGACCTTCCTCCACCATCTCCGTCAACTGATTCAATCACTGTAAGTGGTTTTTGGCGCCTGCGTCGGTCTTCTGGCCTACTGTGCCACGCCGGGCAGGACGCCCCAGGACAGAGGCCTCAGACCGAACCGAACTTGTGACCCAACCGATTGATAAATCTCCGAACGAGGAATCCATTGGTGGGGTCACACGTTCGGTTCGAGTCCCATTCAGCGACTCTGAAGCTCAAAATCCGACCGGGATTTTGACCGCCTCAACCTACAGTGCGGGGCCTTGTGGTCCGCGTCGGCATCACATGGCGGCCGGATATGTCTTCTTGGACAACTTGTGTTATATCCAGTTAAGAAATTGACCGTTTCCACGCTTACGCTTGCGCCAGCGTGAGCGTACGCTTGAGGAGGGGATGGACGGGGTGGGGGGCAGGCGGCAGAAATTGGAAACAAATGACGACGCGTGATGACTACTAGCGCCCCTTGCGGCCCCAGCGGGAGAACGCGAAACAAAAGAACTGAACTCGGAGCCGGGTGCTGTCTGCTGTCGTCTCCTCAACTCCTGACAGCGACAGGATAGACGCGATAGCAGCACTGAATTAAAAATATTGGTGGCAAAATGGCCGAGCAACCTGCAATTGCTGCGGCAGTTGGAATGGTCATCGCTTTAAGTAACGAGGAAAAAGATGAAGAAGAGATGGTGCTTATGTCATTGGCAAAGATTGCTGTTGAAGAGGTCATGCAGCTGGAGGAAGACGGGTTAGGTACGTCCACACGTCTGTCCATTACGGTTTTGGTTGTTGTTGTTGAAGTTTATTGTCATCTACATTCTTTCATTTGAAGATGGAGACGAATCCTGTTGGAATCCAATCACTGTATTTATTGACGAGTATCACGGTATGGAGAATGCCTGTTTTAAGATGCATTTTCGTATGGACAGGAGCATTTTTGAGGTAAGAAAGTGTGTCTTGTGTTTAATTTCTTGCGGCCTTGTTATTGTGTGATCTTGGATCTATTTACAGACTATTGTAGGAATAATAGGTCACTACCTTGTGGAAAAGGGGAGATTGCGAAGAGAGAGGACACCTTTACGTGACATTATGCTAATGGTGTTATGGTTGATGGCAACTCCTGATAGTTTCCGCAGAGTGTCTCTTCGGTTTGGAGTGCGGCCTAGCACACTGTGGTATTTTTATTCATACATCATTGAAGCGCTCAGAGAAATGTCCCCAACCTTCATCAGATGGCCAGATGCCCAAGAGAGAGAGGTCATCAAGAACTACTTCTACAGAAGTACAGGATTCCCAGGCATTGTTGGGAATATTGACTGCACCCATGTCTACATCACTGCTCCTACTGAAAATGCAGTGAGTTACCGGAACCGCCACCATACTTACAGCATCAATACTCAAATAGTTGTGGATCATAATCTATTAGTGAGAGAATTACACGTAGGAGAGGTCGGGAGCATGAATGACAGGCGCGTGTTTAGAAGAAGCTCCCTCTGCCATGGTTTGCTACAAAGAGGCGAGAACCAACTCCTAAATGCAGATGAGCATATATTGGCTGATGGAGGGTATACTCTGACCGATTTTGTGAGTGTTCTTTTGTTGTAAGGATGTTTTGTTTATCTTTGTCAACACAAGCGTGATTACTGTGACATTACTTTCTTTTCCTCATTTCAGATGTTGATTCCATTCGTTAACAACGGCAACCTCAATCCATTGCAAAGAAACTTCAACAGAAAGTTGTCTCAATGTCGAGTGCGTGTGGAGAACGCTATTGGAAGAGCAAAAGGAAAATGGAGGCGTTTGAAATTTCTCCATGCAAGGAACTCTGCAATAGTTGTGGACTACATCACTGCTGCCTTCGTGCTACATAATATGGTCATTCTCAATGGAGGGACTATGTGGGAGGTACAGTATTGCAAAAGGCATTTATGATTATTGAAAAGTTTTTTTTTTTTTTACATTGATAGTGTACTTAATTCTTTTGCTTTTACAGGATGGAGAACTTGAACGTCCAATTCGTGAAAATGAAGTACTGGGAGGTATGGAGCAACAAGTTGATGATCCCGATGACCCAAACGATCCCATCTACCAAGACCCAGAGTACGCAGCTGACGAAGAGCTACTTGTAGCTGCAGAAGATCGAGGAATCGAGAGGAGAAATTTCATTATGGACCATATTCTGGTCTTGGAGGAAGATGAATAGATTTATAAGACAATTTTCATCATCTGTCTTGTTTTACAACTTACAATTTGTACCTTAAAGTGAGTCCTTGTGTGCACTGGCCATGTTTAAATTTCAATGATGTTATTAAATAGCAAAACAAATTAAATTTGAATCCTTTTATTTTGCATGTTCACATGACAGAAACAAATAAAACAATTAAATTATGATGACAAAGAAAAAAAAGTATTTTTAATACTTTTCCACAATCACATTAAAGGAACATTTGTTACGATAATTCTAGGTTCATATCACATGGATAACTAGAGAGGGAACAATTCGCTCTAAGTCTAATGTGAGTAACGTTCATTGAGATCAACATGTAGGATAATGGAGGGATTGATCTGTTGCACTGAATAGCAACACTCCTTTCACTATGAAATAAATGCATGGCACTCATTACTAGATATATAGGAACAAATTAAACTGACAACATAAATAAAACGCTTCTTCCAGTTGAGGAGCAAACAGGGAAACACATCATAAAAATAAAACTTAACTTTCTCATAGGATGAGCACAAATAATAGTAACACAGAAACTGACTACCAATTACTCACATACAAAAAATTAACTTCCAAATAATTGGAACAAATCACTCTTTCCTACCAGCAGAATACTTTATGGCTTCAGTCATAGATTGCTACTGGACATCTCTTCTCTCATCTCTTTTCAAAGAACTGCCTCATTAGACGGAATTCTGTTAATACATCAGTCCTCTGCTGCAGCTCCTTCTCCTTCAATTCCTGAGCCCAAGATTTGAACACAGCTTTCTTTGCACCTTTCCGCACCCCTTCCTCTGAACTGCAAGATGCAGCAGAGGATGCTTTGGAAGATGCACTCGACCTACTCCTGGAGGTGTTGTTGCGTGGTCGGCTCTCTTCACCAGACTGTGAATATTTAAGGCCTCCTGTACCAACAGAAACTCCAAATGGTGGATCCAGTGTGGCACTCTTATGGAAAATCTGCATCATGTCTTCAAAGAGGGGCCAGGTACTGGGGCCTTGACCTGTTCCTTTGGTCCTGTCATGCTCTCTTCTCAACATATCAACCAGAAGATTCCACTCTAATTTGCACTTTTTGTAGTCACAACGATAGCCACATTCTTGTACTTCCTGAGCTATTAGACTGAACAAAAAATTGTGGCGCAATGCAATTTTATTTGATTCAAACAGGTGTTGCTTCCCTTTGTAGCAACCTATCAGTATTTTAGTTGCTGCATCATCCCACTCACGCAATTCTTGGTCTGAAAGTAGAAAAGAAAGTTATTTAGCACATGCAAACCAATCCAAAACCTAACAGCAAAAGTTTCAAATGAAGAGTGAGTCGAAATGAAAACGTACTTTCTTCTTCACTGGAGACCAGCATGCTGTACACATCGTTTGGGACATCAAAGATGGAACAAAAATCATCATAGTGTGGCCATTTCATTCCTGCCATGATTCCTTCCGGAGGAATTAAAGTATCAAGGAAAAATTGCTTCATTATATCATATTTGTCTCTGCACGTTTGCCAATTAACATTTCGATTGTTTAAGGTTTCAGCTATCTCCTTCCAAATTTTCAATGGAATGCGCTCACCACGCAGTTCTGACTTCTTTGCTACACATAGTTTCACAAATTCTTCAGTGACCTCTTTCTGCCACACCAATTTAATCTTTGGCACTTTGCGTGGAGTTGTCTTCTTCACCGTTGGAGACTGCATTCTCACACGAGCTACCAAAAAAATTTAGAGTTTGAGTGCGACTGACTGAATCCACAAAGCGATTACTTAATGCTCACATGCAGCATCACATCTTACCGTGACCTTCAATGTTCTTGCTTCTTTTCTTGGCTGGTGACATGACCACCCATGTAGGCCTCACTGCTGAATTATGTCCCAACTCAGCCATTGTATCAACTTCAGGGCCTTCATTACTGGCTCCTGCACCTGCATTGCTTGCTTCATGGTCAGCAACTGCAAAGCAAACAGCACTTGGTTTAAAAAAACATTATTATAATGGTAGTTATTAATCGATACTTTGATTTGTAACACACTCACCAGTGATCATGGTGCTGGAGAAAACAGGTGATGAGGGCTTAAATTGATGAATGGACAGTCCGCCGATGCCAGTTTCATTAAGAAAATCTAAATGTGAAGCATCCAGCACTTCTAAGTTTGAACCTGGATGCTCTGCTACAGTGGGTTCTTCAGGAGATTCTGCTACACCTGCAATTACAGATTTATGTTACTGAGGTCCCTCATTTGATAAAATTCTTCATTACTTGCTCAACTTACGTGGAGGAGTGGTCATAAACATGCTACACTGGTCATCAGCTGTAGGCACATCTACCATGCCACTCTGGACATCAGATGTTACAGAGGCTAAAGAACCGAAACAAAAACATCAACAAACATTATTAAATTGTAAACTTCATAGGGAAATACTTGAACATGTAGAGCAGGAACTAACCAGATGGTGCAAGTGTCACATTGCCCGGCACAATTTCCTCATCATAGATGTAAACCATGAGCCAGTAATGGTCCCACTGTGTTCCTCCATTCAATCCAAGTTTGGCATTCTTGAAAGTACGCTTCAGGTTGCGAATCCTCTCACGTATCTGTTCCCAGCTGTAGTCTAATGGTGGGTCCCGTTCATACAGCTTATCAGAAATATCTTGCCATGTTGATGGTGCAATAACATCAAGCCTCAGCCACTTTCGGAATGGCAGGCAGGTATTCAGCATAGCAGTGGTATTCTTTTCGCCCCACTTCGCACCTTTCTTGCCAGTGGCTCGACCTGTAAAACCAACGTGTGTGACAGTGCAAGCACCAAGTCCAATCTCTACAGCCCTGATTAAATGAAACAAACCTGATGCTGTAACTGGCCGCGTTGGAGGTTTCGGTGGTTCACGTTTCCGTCCAACAGGCTTCTTTGCAGGCTCTGGCACCCACACAGACAGAGAACTTGACCCGGCAGCCTCGTCTGTGCGCTCTTGCGCTGCGAGGGAAACATCCTATGACGCCACAGGCTTCACATTTTTGTCTTTTGACATCTTTAAGAGGCGGTGTCTTTCAACGTGATCTGAGAAAAAACGTAGATGAAGTCTAAGACACCTTCTAATGCAAACTTGGGACAAAATAACCTTACTTACCCATATTGTACACGGCCTCCATGGACTTCGGTATTTGCAATTCGTAAACAAAACCATCGTCCACGTCAATAATTTCATACATCATTAATTCTTCCTCCATTGTTGTTCACGCTGCATGAGCAGCTAACCACCAACCACCCACAGGTGCCTTGCCTACCGAACCGAACGCCTATTAGGCGAGGAACGCCGCCGTATGACCTGTGTTTTCGCGGGTATTTCGCGTTCTCCCGCTGGGGCCGCAAGGGGCGCTAGTAGTCAACACGCGTCGTCATTTGTTTCCAATTTCTGCCGCCTGCCCCCCACCCCCTTCATCCCCTTCATCCCCTTCTCAAGCGTACGCTCACGCTGGCGCAAGCGTAAGCGTAAGCGTGGAAACGGCCAATTTCTTAACTGGATATAACATTGGTTGCTTTGTTTTAATTTTAATTTCTTTTTTAGGAAGCAGCTGCGCTGTTGGAGGAGGCGGATATGCACCCCGTGATGGTGGTGGTCGGGCCACCGAGAGCCAGGACACCGGCTGTGAGGTTGAGGCATGCCTCGGTCCCTCCAACGGCTCCGATGCTACGGGCAAGAGCCCCAGTGGCGACCAACCGGCCAATGGTCAGAGGAACCCTTGCTCAGGTTCAGTTCATCTCGCGGAGCTTCGAGCGGCCGGCGCCCTTCCAGTCACGCTTTCTGCGACCTCTACGAACCAGAGGACCGGCACCCAGGCCCAGGACAGAGCTCCCATGGACCGAGCGGTGGACATCCTTCACGTCTCTCAACCTGCCGCTTCGAACCCGAGGCCCGACGCCAGCCGCACAAGTGTCTGCACCCGACGGTTCGCAGCCGCGAGGGTCGTCGCCACCAGGCTCGCCACCACCAGGGTGGTCGCCGCCACGAGAGTCGCCGCCATCACGGACACCGCCACCAGGGCCGCGCACCTGGGCCCTAACGGGTATTGAAAAACACGATTTTTTGAAATTCATACCGGCGCAAGCGGAAAATTGTTCTTTTATCTATTTGATGAGCCTACACTGAAACTGAGACTGGTCAAATAATATTTAGGGGTCGCCAATGTTTTTTTAAGGTCCAATTTCGACCCTATTTGGCTGAAATCCATATATGATTGCGTTCTGAGTTCCAGAGGAACTGGGACGAGACCGAGCACCCCGGACCCGATTGTTTCTCTTTCTACTAAAGAGGGCGAATCTAACGAGCCCTCGTGGGGTCCGATCGGACCTCTCTGGGCAAATTGGTAGCGTTGTTTTCTTTTAAAAAGTGCGTTTTATTCACTTCTTACAAGTTTGGAATTTTTAACCCGGTTTATGGCTGCAAAGAAATATATGACCTCAACGCAATGTTATAGTTAAAAGTCTCAGCTTTCCAATGCCGTGTCGGAAAATGCTCTACAACCCTTCGTTTGAGAGATACAAGCTCTAAACGAATGACATATCACTAAAAATTGCAGTAAAAATCATGTTGTTTTTTTTTGGTTAATTACAGTTAGTTCTAGAGTATTAGGGTACATCGGCGTTGGGTAAATGATTGAAATATTACTAAATGTTCAAATTTCAATTCGAAAGCAAGAAAATCTTCATGTTGCATCAGTTGAAATGCCATTTAAGATGAACAAACGTTTTGAAGCAAAAGAACCCAAACAGCTGCCAAAAAGGTTTTGACCGTGACCGAACCCCTGCTGGTTGCAAACCATGACCAGCAAGCAGCTGAAAGGACTGGGGACGTTGAAATTGTTTTGACAGATTTGCCTACTGTAAAGCGCAATGCGTGCACAATGTCCTAGACTACAAACTGAAGTATGGCCGAGTATGGCGCGATAAAAAAAAAAAAAAAAAAAAAAAAAAAAAAAGAGCCTTATTGCCACTTTGAAACGCAGGAAAAAAAGCCGAAGAACAAGACAAAGGCACAATTCGAGTACTGCATTATTCAAAATAATTGTCAAGAGAGTATATTTGCTACTTCGCAATAAAAGAGAAAATGACAAAGGTTGTTATGATTCAAAACGTTTGTTCCCCTTAAATGGCATTTCAACTAATTCAACATGGAGATTTTCTCCTCGGAAAACATCTTATGTAAGTTTCCAAGAAAAAATTTAAACATTTAGAAATGTTTCAATCATTTATCTGAAGCAGATGTACCTTGATACTCTAGAACTAACTGTAATGAACAAAACAAGCTAAGGCCCGCCTTTCCAACGAACCGAGTTGCCAGCTTTGCTTTGCTGCGCGGGCAACATGGTTCGACAGGGGGCAGGACCAGCTTGGCCTGCCAGCGGCTTCTCCTCGGACCTTCGGCCCTCGCGTCACGTCAGACGTCGCAGGCTATGTCTCGGGTTCCCCAGACCCCCGGTTCTAAGTGGTCTAAAAGGTCTAAACGGATTTCATTTTCGTCATCAGCACCTTCAAAAACATCCGAAGTTATGTATAACTTCCTACAGCGTGTAAAATTTCTAAAAAATTGCATTTTTCTGCCGTTTTTTTTTTTCAGTATTTTACGTTAGTATGACTGAATGGGATTTTTAGCATGTGGTGAGCCAAGGAGATACCTGATAACCCTACAAAATGTCAGTCAGATCGGCCGAGCCGTTCGGGAGGAATGGTGCTGACAGACTGACAAAGCTTTCCAACCCTAGTGGTTTAGCTGGCTTCGCTAATCGCGCAGGCAAAATTTTTTTAGTCGGTCGACCCCTTCTGATCCTGATCTGGTCAACACATGAGAGCAGCCGATTGTGTTCAGACCAGGTCCAATCAACTTTTCTCGTCGCCCCGATTTCATGCAGCAGCCTTTCTGCGGCTCGGACAGGATTTACCCCACCGTATTGTTTGTCCGGACGGCACTCCTTAAGTACCCTCAAAATCTGGTTACTCTAGCTCAACTTCTTTCTTGTGCACAGACGCCAACGACACATAGACACAAAGGTAAATGCATATGCCATCCCCTATTTTTTTAAGTAGAAAGGCGGGCCAAAAATATGACTTATACTGTTATTTTGACTGATATGATATTCGTTTAGCGGCTGTATCTCTCAAACTAAGGGTCGTAGAGCATTTTCTGACACGGCATTGGAAAGCTAAGACTTTTTACTATAACATTACGTTGAGGTCATTGCTGAGCGAAGCGAAGCACCCTGTTGGGGGATTTAGACATGCCAACTGTCCGCCCCCCCCCCGGATACCTTTAGTTTCCTAGAGGTATCTTATTATTGATCTTAATCCTATATTCATATATACATACATAGTCCGAGCTATATAGGCCGAGCTACATAGTCCGTGCTAAATAAGCCGAGCTAAATAGGACCAGATCCATAGGTAAAACTCTATAGTCCGAGCTCCATAGTCCGAACTCCATAGTCCGAGCTCCATATTCCAAACTCTATAGACCAAGCTCCATAATCCGGCTCCACAATCAAAAAGTCCATCCCTCTGGGAGATTTTGAATAGACGATTTGCCCCCCCCCCCCCATGGATACCTTAAGATCTGTCGCGAGTAGCGTAAGATCTGTCGCGAATAGCATAAGATCTGTCGCAAGCCCGTTAGGTTTGGTTAGGATAGGTAGGACTAGAGAGGTAGGACGTGATAGGTAGGTTTTAGAGATTTGTTGCGGCGAGTAGCGTAAGATCCGTCGCGAGTAGCGTAAGATCCGTCGCGAGTAGCGTAAGATCTGTCGCGAATAGCGTAAGATCTGTCGCGAGCCCGTTAGGTTTGGTTAGGATAGGTAGGACTATTTAGTTTTAGACATCTGTTGCGGCGAGTAGCGTAAGATCCGTCGCGAGTAGCGTAAAATCTGTCGCGAGTAGCGTAAGATCTGTCGCGAGCCCGTTAGGTTTGGTTAGGATAGGTTGGACCATTTAGTTTTCAGAGCCTCCCGTCGGTCGCGACGGCCGCCCTCCCCTCCTTCCCCGCCCCTGCCGCTCGGTACTTAACCCAGCCCTTCTGCATGCGCAGATCCAGGGGGTGGGGGGGCAAAAGGACAATTGCCCCCCGCCCCCTTGACCCCTACATAACCGCCTGAAAAGTAAACAAAAAGCAACACTTTGCCCGTGTAAATAGGCAAAGGTTAGGTTAGGTCTCATTATCTTCCACAATAAACGTTTTTCTAAATAAAATATACCTCCCGCAACTTGAACACCAAAAACATTACACCAATCCATATATTTTCCTAATTTTTCAAAATAAATAATTCCCAATTTACTACTGATGCAAATGCAATTTCATCTGCAGCAACATGCAGCTCAGCATCAAGGCCGGAGGCCTTCCCCTGGCTAGTATATTTCTTCGCAGCCATAAACCAGGTAAAAAATTCCAAACTTGTAAAAAAAGAATAAAACGCACTTTTTAAACGAAAACACGCTACCAATTTGCCCAGAGAGGTCCGATCGGACCCCACGAGGGCTCGTTAGACTTGCCCTACTTAGTAGGAAGAGAAACAATTGAGTCCGGGGTGCTCGGTCTCGTCCCGGTTCCTCTGGAACTCAGAACGCAATCAGAAACGGATTTCAGCGAAAAAGGGTCGAAATTAGACCTTAGAAAAACATTGGCGATCCCTAAATACACTCCCGACAAAAATTAGCGGAGCACTTTTTGTCCCTGCGATATTTTCTAAGTCTTTTGAGCCAGGAAGCTGAAATTTGGTACACGCGTGCCCCCATTACTCTTCTTGAGGCCTGCGAAGCTCGCGGGCCGTGCGCCCACCCTTACGGACGGCACCCACCCCTAAGTGCGCAAGGGTGTAAAAAACGATGAAAACGCGGCGTAAAAACCACTTCAAATTTTTCGGAAAGTCAAAATTTTTGGTGGACCGACTCAAATGAGTCTCCCCTTTCCAACGGTGCAGGCGGAATTCAATTTGGACCAACCCACCCCCTCCTGCAGCCACCCCCACCCCTTAGAGGGGGTGGATTTTGAACACATCCGAATTTTGCGCCAAATGGCTTGGGGGCGTCCCCCGTACCAGGCAAACATGTTTTTTCGCGGTTCCGACCAGCCCCGGCGGAACCACCCCCCGGTGAACCCCACCCCCTTTCGAACGACGGCTGACCGGGACCCTTCGGTTTGTGAAAAATGCGAAAAAACTTTAGGGGGCATTCCTACAGTGTCCAAGAAGACGCCTCAACCGAGAAATCGAACGCCGGACCATTGCAACCCCTGCGGTAAGGGTGTTCACCCCCCAGCGCCCCTGCACGCCCCTGGAGGGGATGGAAGCCCTCTGATGAGTGGTCTGGGTGAAAAAGAGACGGCAGAAACGATCCTGAAGTTTTCAAGATGATCCAACAAACCGTTCGCCTTCCAGAGCGAAAAAAGCGCCATTTCAAGTGAAACCACCCCCTGACTTCCGCCCCTTCCAGCGACTTACTGAGTAAGGGTAGCAGCCCCTACCAACGTCGCCTCGCTCGGCCCAGGCATCATTTCGAAGGCCAGCAAGTTTCAGACCGATGCGACAACGAACGCGACCGTGGGAGCGACGCAATGAAGGCCCTGCACTCCGATGGCGCGCGGCGCGGCCAGTTTAGTGGCACCTTGCGCCGGTGATGTAGGCAGCGGAGCGATCCGGAAGCCCGATGGCCTGCCTACATCACCGGCGCAAGGTGCCACTAAACTGGCCGCGCCGTGCGCCGCCCGAGTGCAGGGCCTTCATTGCGTCGCTCCCACGGTCGCGTTCGTTGTCGCATCGGTCTGAAACTTGCTGGCCTTCGAAATGATGCCTAGGCCGAGCGAGGCGACGTTGGTAGGGGCTGCTACCCTAACTCAGTAAGTCGCTGGAAGGGGCGGAAGTCAGGGGGTGGTTTCACTTGAAATGGCGCTTTTTTCGCTCTGGAAGGCGAACGGTTTGTTGGATCATCTTGAAAACTTCAGGATCGTTTCCGCCGTCTCTTTTTCACCCAGACCACTCATCAGAGGGCTTCCATCCCCTCCAGGGGCGTGCAGGGGCGCTGGGGGGTGAACACCCTTACCGCAGGGGTTGCAATGGTCCGGCGTTCGATTTCTCGGTTGAGGCGTCTTCTTGGACACTGTAGGAATGCCCCCTAAAGTTTTTTCGCATTTTTCACAAACCGAAGGGTCCCGGTCAGCCGTCGTTCGAAAGGGGGTGGGGTTCACCGGGGGGTGGTTCCGCCGGGGCTGGTCGGAACCGCGAAAAAACATGTTTGCCTGGTACGGGGGACGCCCCCAAGCCATTTGGCGCAAAATTCGGATGTGTTCAAAATCCACCCCCTCTAAGGGGTGGGGGTGGCTGCAGGAGGGGGTGGGTTGGTCCAAATTGAATTCCGCCTGCACCGTTGGAAAGGGGAGACTCATTTGAGTCGGTCCACCAAAAATTTTGACTTTCCGAAAAATTTGAAGTGGTTTTTACGCCGCGTTTTCATCGTTTTTTACACCCTTGCGCACTTAGGGGTGGGTGCCGTCCGTAAGGGTCGGCGCATGGCCCGCGCGCTTCGCACTCCTCGAGAAGAGTAATGGGGGCACGCGTGTACCAAATTTCAGCTTCCTGGCTCAAAAGACTTAGAAAATATCGCAGGGACAAAAAGTGCTCCGCTAATTTTTTTCGGGAGTGTATTATTTGACCGGTCTAAGTTTCAGTGTAGGCTCATCAAATAGATAAAAGAACATTTTTCCGCTTGGGCCGGTGTGAATTTCGAAAAATCGTGTTTTTCAATACCCCTTACTGGGCCCCGTCAGCATCGGACCAATGGTCGCCGTCTAACCGTGAGGCCAACGCCCTGGACGGTGTACTGGCCGTGGAGCGCGATCAGGGTCGGCGGGACCGTTGCGTAAGGGCACGCCGTGGCGATCGGAACGCGGACCGTGCCGAGCTGCATGTGCAGCAAGCAGCTGTCCCGCGAGGTAAGCCACGCCATCCGCAGTGGGCCAGAAGACCGGTGGGGGCGGTCAAAATTCCGGACGCGTTTTGAGCTCCAGAGTCGCTAAATACTCGAACCGAACGTACTGCTCGTTCGGAGAGCAATCCATTTGTTGGACCACACGTTCATTTTGAGTGCAGAGACAGTAGAGCTCAGAACACGTCTAGAGTTTTGGCCGCATGCGCCAGTCTTCTTCAGTTTGGGTGTGTACTTGAAGCAGGCATGTTTTAACCTTATTTTCTCTCGGAGGTGGGGCCCACCGAGGTGAAGGTGGACAAGAGGGGGCGTGGCCGAGGCCTGGGGGTTCAACGCCAGCGGCGCGGCAGCGCGAGGAGGCCTTGCAGCGCGGACGCGCCGAGCGCAGAGACCAGCTCGACGAGGAGGAGGAGGCCGCAGAGGACGACCCCCGGCGTCGGGGCGGTGCCGGCCGCCGTCGCGATCGAAGGCAGCAGGACGGCGACCAGGACGTGCCGGCACTGATCCAGGGCCAGGGCCGCCTCCTGGAGGAACTTCGGGTCATGGACCAGAATATGATAGATACCGTCCGGGCAAACAACGGCCCTAACTATCATTTCGCCATGTCCATGTACTTCCGCCTGGAGGCAATGGAACAGGCCAATCCGGAGGAAGGCCGGACGGCGCGTGAGGTGGAGGATTATGGAGCTGGTGGACGGTCCGCGACCCGCGCCAATGCCCCGCCATCCCTGACTCAGTCCTACATCTTGGAGGCCTACCAATACAAGCTTGTTCACAAGAGAGGTGAGCTCATGGCCCATGTAGATGCTTTGTCCCGTCTCCCTAGTAATGATGTTTTGGAAGAATCTGCTTTTGCTGTTAATATCTTACCAAATGAGTTTTCTGTAAATGTACCCATGGTCGCTGCTGAATCATCCAAAGACCCTATCTTAAATAAGGTCATGTTCTTTGTGGTCCAAGGGTGGCCTCGGCACCCCCTCTGTCGATAGTGTCTTGTCTAAGTTCTATGAAAAGAGGTTTCATCTTTCTGTTGAGTAAAAATGTCTGGTGTATGGTTCGGCTGTGGTTATCCCTGAGTCTCTCAAATCTTATGTACTTGGAGTCCTACATCAAGGACAGATGTCAGATGTCGCATGCTTGCAAAAAATTCTGTGTGGTGGCCTGACCTAAACCAGGACCTCGATTTGTTGTGTAGTAAGTGTACTCCCTGTGTCATTGTTGGCTGAGCGATTAGCGAAGCCAGTTACTTCACTGGGGTTGAAAAACTTTTCCTGTCTGTCTGTGTGTGTGTCCGCACTACTCCTCCTGAACGGCTCGGCCGATCTGGCTGAGATTTTGCAGGGTTATTAGGTTTGTCCTTGGCTCGCCACACGCCGAATTTCAGCTCTCTATCTCAAATAATCCAGTCGTACCAACGAAAAAACACTAAAAAAACGGCAGAAAAAGTGCAACTTTTTAGTGACTTTATATTTTAGAGACATTTGTACATGGTTTCGTATGTTTTAGGAGGTGCTGATAACGAAAATGAAATCAATTTCGACCCCTGACCAAACTTTCAACTTCAAATTGGCTACCTCGGCCCGAATTTACTAACATAATGAACTTCGACCCTTAATCTTAAAAAAAAGGGGGTCGACCGACTAAAAAATTTAATTGCAGATTTCGATAGGTCTCGGCAAGACCTTTTCAAAGAGGGGTCGGAAGGGGGGTCTAGGAAAAAGGGGCAATATGCCTGAAATGGGCTGTTTGCCATCCTGCTCCATTTGCATCAAATTATTCAACGTCCGAGGTATGTGAGACGCCTATTGTCTCCAGGCGACCCACGTTCATGCCCACTGCTCTGTCGTTTTGATTTTTTTTCTCCATAAAGTCGCGGTACTTGTTTTTGCCAGCCTCTGTATTAGAGGCTAAGATGGGCCGAGGAGAATTGCCATTTTTGCACTAAACTTCCCTCTTTTCACCCCCAGCTTTGACGATTGGCACAATTTGATAGTTTTTTAGGGAAAGTAGTTCAGCCTCACAGTTCCCTACATATTTTTGTATGTGTGATGCTCCATTTTACACATCAATCCCCAAGATGATCGTCAACCCTATTTACTAACATAATGAACTTCGACCCTTCATCTTAAAAAAAAGGGGGTCGACCGACTAAAAAAATTTATTGCAGATTTCGATAGGTCTCGGTGTCGCGCCGACTAGCTCAAAAAGGGTGGTGGGTGCACACAAAGGTCTCACAATCAGTCCTGATGTTACATCAATAAGTTTGCGCTTTACCTCCAAGGGGTGTGAGGTGCGAGGACCGAAGGCCCGAGAGCAGCCGCCGATTGGGCCAAGCCAGGTCTGTTGCGAGGGCCGAAGAAGGCCCGAGAAGAATCCGCCAGCAGGCCAAGCTGGTATCGGCCCCTGACGAACTGAATTGCCGGCGCAGCGAAGCGGAGCTGCCTACTCGGTTCGACGGAAGGGCGCGCCCCAGCTTGTATATTTCGACCATTTATCACGTAGTGCACAACTCATTGCCTCAATGAACCCTTAAAACAGCTTGCCGAAGGCAAGCAGGAAGCGCCGCAGGCCAAGGTAGGTGTAACGCCAGGCGTGGATTGTCGAAACTGGCGCAGCATCGCGAAGCCTGTTACGACAAGACACGGTCTGGCGTAAACCTACCTTGTTAATTTCAGGCGCTCAAAAGAGTTTGTTCCTTGGCAAAGCGCAAAATCTCCCTTTGAGCGAGTACATGTGGACTTCTTTCACCTCAAATCAAATGCATTCTTTCTCTATGTTGATTCGTACTCTAAATGGTGTCACATTGTTATTATGCAGTCTACAAGTGCTCCAGCTGTTATTGCTGAACTAGAGAGTATTATGTGTCTCTTTGGTGAGCCCCGTAGAGTGGTATGTGATAACGGTCCACCGTTTGATTCTCAATTGTTCAAGGATTTCTGTACCTCTAAGGACATTATCCTGTTCCATTCTCCAGCTTATCACCCAAAATCTAACGGGATGGCGGAGAGGGCAGTTCAAATTGTCAAGAAGTCGTTGGAGAAAATCATGTTGTCTCAATTGCAAATTCCCTTGTCAAGTGCTGTTACCAAGTTTCTGAGTACTTACAGAAATACTCTTACAACTTCAACAGGTAAATCTCCAAATGACATGTTGTTCTCTTTCAAGCCTCGTACTGATATCTCGAGGTTGAACCCAAGATCTCATGTGTCTCAGCCGTCAGTGTCATCCTTTAAGGAAGGTGACAATGTGTTTGTAAAGTTATCCAAAAAGCATCCTGTCATTCCTGGAGTGGTGGTTCGCCAATTGGGAATTCCCTAGTGTTGGTGTCTGTCTCTGGTGTATTGAAGCATGTTCACATCAACCGATGTATTGTTGTCTTGCAAAAAGTCTCTAAGTGTTGTTAACTTCTTTATTAATTTTATGTGTGTTAAATTATTTCTAACAAATTTTATGTGTGTTAAACTATGTAAACATTGTAAGTCAGTACTGCATCTGTCGTTAAGCATTGTCATATGCGTAAATTGTTGTCTACCTCCAGTGTCAAGAGAGATTTAAGTAATCATGTTCATGTATAGTCAAAGTAAAGAAACTAAAGTATGGTGGGGAAGGATATTATGTTATCAAGTTGGTACTCCTGTGTTCACCGCTTTTTGTGTTGTTCTCAATATGAATCTGAATCTGTGTCAGCATGTGTTCATGTATTATCAAGACTAAATAAAAGTTAAGTTATTTCCGTTATTTCACGTTATTCCCGTTATTACAAGTTATTTCACGTTAATTCACGTTATTTCAACGTCATTTCACGTGATTTCAACCTTATTTCACGATATTTTACTCCATTTCAAGTTAATTCACAACCATTTAACACCTTCACGCCGGTGCCAGAACCATGTTCTCGTATCGGATGAAGGTTAGGTTAGGCTTTGGCGCGTGTTCAGGTGTTTCCAACCTATTTATACGTTATTTCACCAATTTCATCGAGCTGGTGCCTTCTTTTTAGACCTTTTTCTAATATGTCATTTCAGCCATATGCTTGTACCAAGAAGCAAGTGCCGTGCGCTAGATTTTGTCGCTTCGGGAGTTGCTTTTTTTTTTTTTTTTTTTTTTTTTTTTTTTTTTTTTTTTTTTTGTTGCTTTTGTCTGTTGTGTGAACGGAGCGGGGGTTCGATGAGCCACCGAGGCGCGCCACGTGGCAGTCGCGTGGCGTCTATGTTGACGGGCAGGTGCAGCCAGCATGCGCCGCCACGTGGCGACCTCGCGGTCCTCTCCTCGCACCCTGGTGCCGTTCTCAGCAGCAACAACAACACCAAAACGCGAGTTCCCTGCACTTAAGCTAGTCGCGTGAGCACTGGCTTGTTGTTGTTGCTGTCGATGTTGTTGTTTGATTGGTTTGCACCTTGCTTTAAACAAAGCATCAAAGCGAGAGGGGAGGGGAAGATGGTTTGCAACCGTGTTAAGAAAGCATGTATTCCGTTCAAAGCGCTTACTTCTTTTCTTTTCCTTCAGGTTGAAGAGCAGTGGCCTGCACGACCGGAGGGTGGCGAAGAGGCCTGTGCTTAGGGCGCATCACCGGCTGCAGTTCGCACTGGAGAACATTGGGCGTCCGTTAGAGTACTGGCGCTCAATGATCTTCTCAGATGAGAAGACTTTCCGGTCTGACGCCAATGGCATTTTCCGAGTGTGGCGGGAGAATGGAACTCGGTAAGCCTTACTCTGAGTTAATAAGCCCTTTTTTAACAACAAAATTGCGTTGCCCTTGTTTTTCTAAATCGTCTGATCTGTTTGATTGCAGCTATGACGGCGAGAACGTCCAGGAGGTGGCTGCAAGCGGCCATGTGACATGCGGGTTCTGGGTCTGCATCTCGGCGGAGGGAGGGGCTATCGCCTGCACGGAGATCCCGCCCCAGATGGACCGCTGGGGCTACATCAACGTCCTGGACGCCACCATGCTGCCTGCTGTGCGCCCCCTCCGCCCTGATGGCAACATCGTCTTTATGCAGGACAACGCCCGCATCCACACGGCGAGGGACACCCTGGACTTCCTCCACCCGAGGGCGTGGAGGTCATCTACTGGCCGGCCTACTCCCCGGACCTCAACCCCGTGGAGCACATTTTCGCCATGATGGTCGGGGAGTGGGACGGCCGGCAGGAAGCGACGAGGGCTGCGCTCGCCGCCCACGTGCAGGACGTCTGGCGGACCATCGCAAACCGCCAAGCAGTCATCACCAGGCTCACCGAGTCGATGCCGCGGCGGCTGCAGGCCGTCATGGACGCCAACGGCGGCCACACTAAGTACTGATGGATTTGTGACCCCTGCAATTCCCTTGGTAAGTTTGCTTGCCACTCCAGTGGCGCTCCGTTTTGCATGCCAAAATTTGGCATTCTGGGCCGGATTGGCCTTTTAAAATGCCAAAATTTGGCGTCCAAGTTCACCGGAATGCCAAATTTTGGCATTCAAAAGAAGGCCAAATTTTGGCATTCAAAACAGAGCGCCACTGGAGTGGCACGCAAACTTACCAATCGAAATGCAGTGCCGAATTGTTTGTTTCTGTGACAAAATATTTTTTTTTGTAATACTTATTGGCTGAGCGATTAGCGAAGCCAGTTACTCCAGTGGGGTTGAAAAGTTTTGTCTGTCTGTCTGTCTGTCTGTTTGTCTGTCTGTTTGTTTGTGTGTCCGCACTACTCCCCCCAAACGGCTCGGCTGATCAGAACGAGATTTTGCAGGGTTCATAGGTATATCCTTGGCTCGCCACACGCCAAAATTCAGCTCTCTATCTCAAATAATTCAGTCGTACCAACGAAAAAACACTAAAAAAAACGGCAGAAGTGCAAATTTTTTTGTGACTTTACATTTTAGAGACATTTTTACATGGTTTCGTATGTTTTTAAAGGTGCCAATGACGAAAATAAACTCAATTTCTACCCCTGACACTAGTTTTAACTGCGAATTGGCTACCTTGACCCGAATTTACTAACATAATCAACTTCGACCCTTCATCTTGAAAAAAAAAAGGGGTCGACCGACTAAAAAAATTTATTGCAGATTTCGATAGGTCTCGGCAAGACCTTTCCAAAGAGGGGTCGGAAGGGGGGTCTAAGAGCCCGACTCCACCAGTTGGCCGAATCAGGATCTTGGGAAAAGGGGGTCGACCAACTAAAAAAATTTATTGCAGATTTCGATAGGTCTCGGCAAGACCTTTTCAAAGAGGGGTCGGAAGGGGGGTCTGTGAGCCCGCCTTCATGTATTGTGAAAATTGGTGCAACGGCCATGTTTTACACATTAACTTTGGCACAGTAGGAACACAAGAGCGGGCCTCAGACCTGATGTTACATCAATAATGTTGCACTTGACTTCCACGGGGTGTGAGGTGCGAGGACCGAAGGCCCGAGAGACGGCCTCCGATTGGGCCAAGCCAGGTCTGGTGCGAAGGCCGAAGAAGGCCCGAGAAGAATCCGCCGGCAGGCCAAGCTGGTATCGGCCCCTGTCGAACTGAATTGCCGGCGCAGCGAAGCAGAGCTGCCTACTCGGTTCGACGGAAGGGCGCGCCCCAGAATGAACCCTTAAAACAGCTTGCCGAAGGCAAGCAGGAAGCGCCGCAGGCCACGGTAGGTGCAACGCCAGGCGTGGATTGTCGAAATTGGCGCAGCATCGCGAAGCCTGTTACGACAAGACACGGTCTGGCGTAAACCTACCTTGTTATTTGGGACTGGAGTCATTCTGTTCTTGTGCAATTATATTTGTTGGCTAAGCGATTAGCGAAGCCAGTTACTCCAGTGGGGTTGAAAAGTTTTGTCTGCCTGATTGTCTGTCTGTTTCTGTGTCCGCACTACTCCTCCCAAACGGCCCGGCCGATCGAGATGAGATGTTGCAGGGTTGTAAGGTATATCCTTGGCTCGGCACACGCCGAAATTCAGCTCTCTATCTCAAATTATTCAGTCGTACCAACAAAAAAACACTAAAAAAACGGTAGAAAAAGTGCAACTTTTTAGTGACATTATATTTTAGAGACATTTTTACATGGTTTCGTATGTTTTTGAAGGTGCTGATGACGAAAATGAAATCAATCTCGACCCCTGACCAAAGTTTTACCCGCGAATTGGCAACCTCCGCCCGAATTTACTAACATAATCAACTTCAACCCTCCATCTTGAAAAAAGGGGGTCGACCGACTAAAAATTTTATTGCAGATTTCGATTGGTCTCGGCAAGACCTTTTCAGGGAGGGGTCGGAAGGGGGCTTTAGGAGGCACGTGTGTGAAGGTGGCCACCAAATTGGTGGCCACCAAAGCCACCACAGCCACCAAAGTGCTTGTTCTTCAAAATCGGACCTATACCAGTCAATCTAATCAAAAAACCTAAAAAATCAAGAATAAGTCACATTTTGCGTTTTAACCACCAAGGGAAGTTCTATTTACGGGTAGCTGAATTTAGAGCGTTGTACCAACTTAACGCCACTGTACCTCACAAACTACACGTCCCACCGGGGTCAGCCTGGTTTTAAACGAAAGAACTCGTCGAGGACAACAAGATGTAGTACTCGTTTGAGTTTTAACCACGAGATAGACTTCATGTAAAATATTTCTACAGCATAAAAAGTTCACTTTTAAGTATCCTAAAAGGGGACAGGAGCAGCTATCAAAGCCAAGGACAACTCACCCAGTACAATACTCCCAAATTCCAAAAGTATTTTGGAAATGGCATTGTTTGCCAATGTACACAAAAGGAAAAGAAAAAAATACGATTTCACGAAATCCTGGTAGTCACGAAGTTAATTTTATTTACGTTCTGGTTTAACAAAAATTCTTGAGGCTAGAACTGCGTTAAGTGGAGTTTAGTTCATGTGTGGTACAGTGTACCAGTGTCAATAAAACTAAAACTTACGTAGAGGGCCAGCTGCGTATTAATTCGTGTCGAAAATAGATATTTATTGCAGTTCTATGATACCTGAAGGTCAGGTTATTCACAGAACGTGCAGTAAAATAATTCATTTCACCCAGTTTTAAATGATTTGAGGTAAGGAAAGTTCACAGCCGCCGTGTCTAGATCGTTTCGTCTTAGATTCAGAAGTACCATCAAACCTCGTTACAAGGAGTAGCTACACGCCCATTGTTTTCGGAAAGGAACTTATAGTCACACTCAAACTACACAAGGGAAAGTTTATTTACAAATGCATGTGCGAAGACACGCAGTATGATGACTTATTTAACTCCGATTCAAAGAGTATTAAACGTTTGGGGTTGGCATTTCCGAAAACAACAGGGCCTGCGCGCAGGCGCGTGGGACACTCTGGCCAACAATCACCGACCGACCGGCCGATCCAAATGGCCACGCTCGGAAAACAACGTCTATGCTATTGTTGGAGCTCTTCTAGCTGCAGTAAAAGACAATTTCGATTCGAACGCGCTTTTTCAGGGGAGCGAGCGTTTTTGGTGTAAGCTGTACAGAGGCGAAAAGGAGCGCTGCCATTGGTCGGATTCCATTTCCGGTGGCTCGGCTCCCCCCTCTCCCTCTGTTTTTCGCTGACGAGTCGAGTTTTGCCATGGAAACGGCGATTTCAACTCAAAATTGCTCAAAATTGGCCCTGCACTTTTCAACCAGATTTCACCAATGAAATCAGGGTACAAAGTTCTACCTCTCTGCCAAGTCTCATCAGAATCGTATAGAGAATTTCGAAACTGCATAAGGGGCCAGACTGGAAATAAAAATTAAAAAAAAAAAAAAAAAAACCAACCCCGGCGAGGCTATAAGGCTACTTCGTGCCTAAAAAATAGGTGTCTATATGATTTTGTCAGAATTAACGGCACCAACGCTCTATAAAATGTGGACTTATGCCAAACAATAACATTAAGCCATAAAAGGTTTGTTTTACAATTGTTGTTTTTAATGATTGCAGCTGCTGCAAGACCTTCAAAGCAACTTGCTGCTGCGTGTTGATGGTTGCCCTTGTGGTCGTCGTAGTGGCGAGTATAAGTAACACTTCCCTTATGCTACATTTCCACCCCTTCTCAGAAAACCGTCTGTACTCGCCCGGGCGCTAGGAGACCGTCATAACTCGCCGGGGCGCTACAAAACTAGGAAATGACAAAGATAGTCTCCCGGCGCCCGTGCTAGTTATGATAAGCGCCCTGGCGAGTTATGACGGTCTCATAGTGGCTGGGTGAGTAAAGATAGTTTCCTCGGAGGGGGGGGGGTCGATTTAAGGATTCTGCCTAGGATTACGTGCAGCTGAAAGATTTTCGGTTTCATACTGGAAAAAACCTGCGATTTGTGGCCCTTAATTTGAAAATTACTTTCAGGCAAGTGGTTACTTTGACCTTTCTCTGAAACGGACACTTACCCTTACAGTCGTGCTTAAATGGGTTTCGGCTTCCGTTATCTTGAACAGAATAACGTACTTTGCAGTTTTGAACGCATTGCATTGCACGGAATTGAGCATACGTTTCGAAATGCACGAATTCGTGCGAAGCGAAGCATGAAAACGTGCATTGTTATGCAGCACCCTGTGCGTTTGTGCGCACAAGTTCGTGCATTTTAAGCGTAACCTCAATTCCGTGCAATTTTATTCACGAAAAAACTGCATAGTAAGAGTGAATAGAAGAAAAGTTACTGATAACTGGTTTTCCTTGTTTTGTCATATCTTCAATTCAGGGCATTAGGAACATTGAGTTTGCAACAGTTTTAAAGCTGTAGTGCTGCCAATTAAACCGCATATACTTTGTTGGGCACTTCATAAAAACTGAAATGAAGATTTTCCACGTTACATTTCAACACAAATGAACAGTAGAATGTTCATCGGCATGGTAGTCAATTAATAGCTCCATAATATTTATTGGCTGAGCGATTAGAGAAGCCAGTTACTCCAGTGGGGTTGAAAAGTTTTGTCTGTCTGTCTGTTTGTCTGTCTGTCTGTGTGTCCGCACTACTCCTCCCAAACGGCTCGGCTGATCGAGACGAGATTTTGCAGGGTTGTTACGTATATCCTTGGCTCGCCACATGCGAAAATTCAGCTTTCTATCTCATTCCATTCAGTCGTACTAACGAAAAGCCACTAAAAAAACGGCAGAAAAAGTGCAACTTTTTAGTGACTTTATATTTCAGAGACATTTTTACATGGTTTCTTATGTTTTTGAAGTTCCTGATGACGAAAATGAAATCAATTTCGACCCCCGACCAAACTTTTAACTGCAAATTGGCTACCTCGGCCCGAATTTACTAACATAATCAACTTCGACCCTTCATCTTGAACAAAAGGGGTCGACCGACTACAAGGTAGGTTTACGCCAGACCGTGTCTTGTCGTAACAGGCTTCGCAATGCTGCGCCAGTTACGACAATCCACGCCTGGCGTTACACCTATCTTGGCCTGCGGCGCTTCCGTGCTTGCCTTCGGCAAGCTGTCTCAAGGATTTTTGAGGCATTGAGTAATGCACCACGTGAAATCTGCAATAAAATTTTTTAGTCGGTCGATCCCCTTTTTGCAAAATCCTGATTCGGCAAACTGATGAAGTCGGGCTCCTAGACCCCCATTCCGACCCCTTTTTGAAAAGGTCTTGCCGAGACCTGTCGAAATCCGCAATAAAAATTTTTAGTCGGTCGATCCCCGTTTTTCAAGATCCTGATTTGGCCAACTAATGAAGTCGGGCTCCTAGACCCCCCTTCCGACCCCTCTTTGAAAAGGTCTTGCCGAGACCTATCGAAATCTGCAATAAAAATTTTTAGTCGGTCGACCCCCTTTTTTCAAGATGAAGGGTCGAAGTTGATTATGTTAGCAAATTCGGGCCGAGGTAGCCAATTCGCAGTTAAAACTTTGGTCAGAGGTCGAAATTGATTTCAATTTTTCAGGAACTTCAAAAGCATAAGAAACCATGTAAAAATGTCTCTGAAATATAAAGTCACTGAAAAGTTGCACTTTTTCTGCCGTTTTTTTTAGTGTTTTTTCGTTGGTACGACTAAATTATTTCAGATAGAGAGCTGAATTTCGGCGTGTGGCGAGCCAAGGACATACCTAACAACCCTGCAAAATCTCGTCTCGATCGGCCGAGCCGTTTGGGAGGAGTAGTGCTGACACACAGACAGACAGACAGACAAACAAACAGACAGACAAAACTTTTCAACCCCACTGGAGTAACTGGCTTCGCTAATCGCTCAGCCAAAAATTTTTTATTGCAGATTTCGATAGGTCTCGGCGAGACCTTTACAAAGAGGGGTCGGAAGGGGGGTCTAGGAGCCCGACTTCTTTAGTTGGCTGAATCAGGATCTGAAAAACGGGGATCGACCGACTAAAAAATATTATTGCAGATTTCACGTGGTGCATTTCTCAATGCCTCAAAAATCCTTAAGACAGCTTGCCGAAGGCAAGCAGGGAAGCGCCGCAGGCCAAGGTAGGTGTAACGCCAGGCGTGGATTGTCGTAACTGGCGCAGCATCGCGAAGCCTCTTACGACAAGACACGGTCTGGCGTAAACCTACCTTGTATACTTCGACGATTCATCACGTAGTGCACTACTCATTGCCTCAATGAACCTTAAAACAGCTTGCCGAAGGCAAGCAGGAAGCGCCGCAGGCCAAGGTAGGTGTAACGCTAGGCGTGGATTGTCGAAATTGGCGCATCATCGCGAAGCCTGTTACGACAAGACACGGTCTGGCGTAAACCTACCTTGATTAAAAAAGGAACATCTGCACCTCAACACTTCTATATATCAATGAGTGGTTTGAGGAAAAATTGAATGGTGTGTACATCCCATGTCCTTGCCAACAAATTCTTGCGAATGTAGAGAGGAGTGTTTTGCCCTGCGGTGTAATGAGGTGGAATTCCAAATAGCTTCTCAACTTCTGAATAATAGGGATGTCCACGTCCTCTTATGTCATCACATACTGGAAATAAACCACCTGAAATAAAAAAAAGAAACAGGTGATGGTGTTATTAACATATTTATTACAATTGGTATGATTGGCTGAGCGATTAGCGAAGCCAGTTACTCCAGTGGGGTTGAAAAGTTTTGTCTGTCTGTCTGTCTGTTTGTGTGTCCGCACTACTCCTCCCAAACGGATCGGCCGATCGGGACGAGATTTTTGCAGGGTTGTTAGGTATATCCTTGGCTCGCCACACGCCAAAATTAAGCTCTCTATCTCAAATTATTCAGTCGTACCAACGAAAAAACGCTAAAAAAACGGCAGAAAAAGAGCAACTTTTTAGGGACATTTTTACATAGTTTCGTATGTTTTTGAAGGTGCTGATGACGAAAATGAAATCAATTTCGACCCCCGATCAAAGTTTTGACTGCGAATTGGCTACCTCGGCCCGTATTCACTATATAATCAACTTCGACCCTTCATCTTGAAAAAAGGGGGTCAACCGACTAAAAAATTTAATTGCAGATTTCGATAGGTCTCGGCAAGACCTCAGCAAAGAGGGGTCGGAAGGGGGGTCTGTGAGCCCGCCTTCATATATTGTGAAAATTGGTGCAATGGCCATGTTTTGCACATTAACTTTGGCACAGTGGCGCCACAAGAGCGGGCCTCAGTCCTGATGTTACATCAATAAGTATGCGCTTTAACTCCACGGGGTTTGAGGTGCGAGGACCGAAGGCCCGAGAGACGGCCTCCGATTGGGCCAAGCCATGCGGGGGCCGAAGAAGGCCCGAAAAGAATCCGCCGGCAGGCCAAGCTGGTATCGGCCCCTGTCGTACTGAATTGCCGGCGCAGCGAAGCGGAGCTGCCTACTACGTTCGACGGAAGGGCGCGCCCTAGCTTGTATACTTCGACCATTCATCATGTAGTGCACTACTCATTGCCTCAACGAACCCTTAAAACAGCTTGCCGAAGGCAAGCAGGAAGCGCCGCACACTGTTCCTGATCAAGTTGTAATTTTACGAAAAAAGTCCTGTTAATTTTGCAACACAGCGTGGTAGTAAAATAACAAAGAATTTTGTAAAATTTTTGAGATTTATTATTGAACGGCTCTACTTGTTCAGCTTGTCTCGTGCGAAAGAAGGATGAAAACACATGTTTTAAAATGTTACAGTTTTTACGAGTTTTGTTGTAAATTTCACATTTTTTCTTGTAAGATAACGTTTAAATCTCTGTTTATTATTTATAACGATCACCTTGTGTTGCAAAATTAACTGCACTTTGTTCGTAAATTTACAAGTGTAGTCATCAATTCACGAATATTGTTGTAAAATTACAATTATCGTTGTAAATTTACAAAAGTTTCGCTGTAAATTTACAATTATTGTTGTAAATTTACGACTATCTTCGTAAATTTACAAAAATACAGGTGAAGACACCTTTCGTTTTTGCTACAATTAAAAAAACTTGTAAAACTACGATTTTACTTGTGAATTTACAAGAAAATTTTGTCATTTTACAAAGCTATTCGTGACGATTACAGTCATCATTTCACAACATCTGTTTACAGTGTAGCCCGAACAGCGGCTTCAGGAGTTAACCTATCCTCACGTATTGACTGCACACACAAAGAAATTTTTTAAAAAAAATGTGTAAAAATTTTAATGTGTTTCGAAGAAGTTACGGTGGGAGAGGGGTAAGGGGAAGTTAAGAAATCGACCAGCACTGTATTAAAACAAGGTAGGTTTACGCCAGACCATGTCTTGTCGTAACATGCTTCGCGATGCTGCGCCAGTTACGACAATCCACGCCTGGCGTTACACCTACCTTGGCCTGCACTGTAAACAGATGTTGTGAAATGGAGAGGGCTTCACTTGCCCTACGGTCATTCGACCGAAATTGCATTTTTAATGATTAATTTAATTAATATCGAGTTTTAGGGCCAAGTGTCGTATGGGCGGGGATGCGTTGACCGAAATACACGGTAAATTAATTAAATAAGTTTTGAATTTTAATGATAATGTTTTGATTTTTTTTTCGTTGCGATTCCCGGCCATATTCAACCCTTTCGTAATAAAAATAAATTTTATTATAAATGAATATTATCTAAATAAAATATTTTTTTTGGAAGAAGGTGGAGCGAGACCCGCTGGCTGGTCCCGTAGTCTGACGGTCCGACGCTAAGTCCGTCCTGATTTCTCATATTTTCGACACTAGCCTCGTAGCGAGGTGCCGCGCCGAGACACACTGGAGGGACTTCATATTTCTCATATGGAGACACCGGCTGTCAATGTGAATGAGTGATCCCTCACCAAAGAACCTTTCAATCAATCAATCGACTTGCGACCATTTGGATTCTAAAGCATCGCAATTCAACAGTAGACTTAGAATTGGGACAAAAACAAACACAAGAAAAAAAGTAAGACCCCATTCATTTATTTTGCCCAGAACGCCTCCAGAAAGAGAAAATATGGGCAAGCCATGTCACAATGGAATCACAGACAGTCTTTCCTCTTTTTGACTTGATACAACTTCACATTAAAAGACAACTTCTACTAGATTATACTATTTGTTAACATAACTTTGCTGTTATGGATGTGGGTTCCTTCAATAAGTTCGATAGTATATGCAGCGCTTGCTGACAGGAAGTATTGCACGTTTACTTAAAAGGTCTATAGCTACGTTTGAGGTGGTGCTGGTTTAGTTGCTTCAATTGCATGTCACCAAGGAGCTTCTGCGCACTGCTGTACCTGATGTGGCTTTCCCCAACTGCCCCTCTGTCCGTCCAGCCAGCTTTATCTGAATGCTTTCCTCCGATGCCGGAACACTTCTTTTTCACCTGTAATAGAAGATGCCAACAATGAGAAATGAAACTGTTTTCTTGAAACCCAATGAATCGAGGTGTAATTCAGTTTAGAGATGTATATACTACCTCTCTCAGTTTTCTCTTTAGTACAAATTCTTATCCTTCACTCTGGCAAGTCCACTCTAGTGTGCCGAGTCACATGAAATATTGTAAGACAAAAACTTTGGGACGACTTGTTAGTCTGGCCGGAATTAACGCCTTTGATGTTCTATTCTGTTAGGACAATTAATACACGCATTCACTTAATGACCAGTAAATCCTCCATGCAAACTTAGAAAAGCGTGCCAAAATTTTACGTACCCCAGTCGCACTGGTGTTGAGAGTTGCAGAAAAATGAAACTGAGGAACACAACATGGGAAGTCAGCCACCCAATGAACCAAGCAAAAAGTGGCCCTTTTCCATCAAAAGTCACAGGTTGTAATTGCCAGTCGGCAAATACAGAAATGTCAGCTCTCAGGCTTTCCAGCACAAACACACACACACACAGACACCTGGAGAAAAGATAAAGAGGTCAAATTTAACAACCTTGTTGACGCGTCGAGCTGAACTGCCGGCCTAGAGGTAGAGGTTAGGAAGGTAGTCAGCATGAGATAGAACGTTTCGAATGTATCTAAAATTGAACCCGTCCGAGTGAACTGTACTGCATATCGAAAAAGTGGACATTTCGGGCATGCGACGAATAGAATTTAGTCGTTACATCTATTGCTAATTAAAAACTGGAAGCTGACGGTTGGCCTGAACTGCGAGCCAAGGGGAGGAGAAGCGCTAACTACATTTAGCATCAGAACCACCCCAGCCACAACGATAAATAAAATGTTTCAATAGAGTTCAAACGTTAACCTGCTGCTCACAATCTGCTCCAAATCGCTGCACAAGAATTCAACATGCGAAATACGACAGACCCAGCGGTAGGCTATCGGACTCTATGGAAGTTGAAGGTGTTATAAATGCTAGCGATATAATTTATAAGGACTGTTCCAATTGAAACGACGTCATCTTCACACACTCATCATAGCAATTATTGATGTCCATCATGAATTCTCATCTTAATTTTCTTATCCTGTTTACCTTGGGGAGAGGGCAAGCAAACACGGCGGAGGGGAGCGAAACGAAAGCAGACGACAGACTCGACTCGTCCGTCCCGTCACGCCACTGCCTGCTCGTGTTATTTGCACCGCGACCTGTAAACAACCACTATTCACTCTTCTTCACGTGCATTTAGGCGTTTGTGTGCCGTCCACATGAATGTACCATTGGACCGTTGTTTTTCTCTTTTAATTTACATTTTCGCACATATCATGTTTTCAAGTTTCAAACGTGTGAGCTGTTCACGTTTTCATTCGTACTTGGGACATGTCGATGCTTAGCCCGACCGAACAAGTATCATCAGGTAGGTCTTTGGTTAGGTAAATATTGTGCATCGGACGACAAAGCTGTTTTATCCTCTTTCAAAGTTTTTGTTTCATTAGCATTTGTTGTCTACAGGCATTTAAAGATGTTTCTTTTCGTGCGGCAGTAAGATGCTTCATGCACCAGTGGTGGGCACTGACCGTTGGTCGATGGGCATGTTTCAACAACTGCAGATTTTGTGTCTGGAAGGAAACCTGTCGTTCTAAAGAAGATGCAGGTTTATTGACCATTTTATTTCCATAATGGTTCACTATTGTTCAGTTCCACAATGTAGAGGAAAATGGTGCCATACCTCTAAGCAGCTGAGATTTCATGGCTTCCCCCAAAATGATGAGACTCGCTTATTGTGGCAGAAGGCCATAGGTTGTGTTCGACCCCCATCCAAGTCGATGAAGGTTTGCAGCAGACATTTCAAAGCAGATGATTACCAGACGGTTTTGTTAGGTATGTTTTTTTTTATGCTTTTTTTTTTTTTTCGCATTAATTTATTGTATCTTGGTGTTGTTGAATCTCTTTTGTTTGTTTGTAGGCTGCAAACGTCTCAAGAAATGTGCTGTCCCATCGTTGTTTTTACCATCAAAGGTTGATGCCTTTTCACAAACCCTGCCTGATGATGTGAGTGTGATTATCCCTTTTTCTGACTTTTTAGTAGAAAAATGGTAATATTGATGGATGAGGACCTGTGCATTGCATGAGCTAATGGGCTGCAGTGATGACGAGTGGGCTATCTGATTCAGCCGCTATTGGAAGTCTAGTCTCAAACCTTGCACTTTGAGTCGGCACAAAGCTTGTTAAAGTCAAAAGGGCTGGCAAAGAGACGTCTAAACTTTCTTGAAGAGGGTTGCCTGTGGTTTTTCAGACGGAAAGGCATTATAATGACTCTCTTGTTCTGTTGTCCAGGTGTCTGTCACTGCATCACCCTTGGGTCAGGTTTATTTTTCACTGGAAGTGGGAAGTGATTCATTCAGACGGCCAACAGCCACTCCCATTCCTCCTGCATCCAGAGAGGAGAATGTGGTGCTGGATGTGGACATCAAGAAAGACTTGGACTTGACTGGTGCGCTGCATACTTGCTCAGAATGGTATCAGATGTTAAACGAATGTGAATTGGGCTACTTCAGCGGTGTACCCAAGGGTTGCTTTGAAAGTCTTTGCACCATGTTGACTCGGAAACCCCTTACGCTGCCTTCTTGTAATATGACTCCTCGTGACCAGCTGTTACTTACTTTGTGCAAGTATAAGCATAATTTCCCATATCCGCTTTTATGCATAATTTTTAAAATCAAACCTTATGATGCACTTGCAGTGTTTTCATTTTGGACTTATCATATGTTTAAAACACTTAAATTGTATTTTGGTGCTGAAGTGAAAGCTGAGCAGAACAATCAGCACTCTGTCAGTGTAGGTGTTGTGACAGTTCCAGTATTAGATCCAACTCTCCACTGTGCTCTTCATTCCGGTCACTTTGACACTAAAGAAATTTCTTCTCTCAAATCACTTGTAGTTATTGATCATGATAATCAATCTGTGTTGTACTGTTCCAAGCTTTATAGAACATTTACAAGCAATGACTGCTTGCTGCAAGACTTGGAATTTCAGCAGTGTGTTGCCTCCAGTACGTCAATCAATGTACATGGATCCTTGAATGCATCAAATTTATTCCCAGACAAAGATATCCAGGTCATCTTATCACACAATGTTGCTCAATGCCTATGTAGTGAAGCAGGAGATTGTGGTGCCCTCTCATCTTTTCTGCTCACCAAACGTTTCCAATGTTTAGTGGATTTTTACAAAATTTTATCGGATGGTTTACCCTCTAGTCTTTTAATCATGGCGTCTGAAATTTTCTTTAATTGCATGATGATTTTGAACTTTTCTAAAGCTTGCAGTGAGCCATTGTAGTGTCTGACCGTATGCTATTTGGAATCCAGATATCAAGTTGGGTTTTGTGACAGTGGTGTTCCAAACATATGCAACATAATATGATGTAAAGCAGAAGAAGGGAATAAGTGGCTTCTCTCTACTTTGAGATTTTATTATTATGTGCCTGTGAATGGTTTACATCATTACATGAAAACTAGTTGACTCCATCAGTTTAAAAGGTAATATTTGTTGAAAAAGGGTATTAGTCAACTCGACCCCTCTTATGGTCTAAATTTCTATGGAAAATGGAGGTAACTCGACTGATGTCCACTTGACTGTTGAAAAAATTGGCAAAGGAGATAACTCAATTTGTATTTTTATGAATGTAATATAAAAATGGAATTTAACTCTTCCCTTTTGTTTTAGAAAACTAGCTGGATGACAGAGAAAAACGCCACAGTAATCTACACTGTCTGGAGACTTAAAATTTCTCATGCGTTGTGTCAGAACTCTACCTTGTTTGGAAGAACTCCGTCAACTTCTCTATCTCAAACTTGTCCAAGTATTTAGTAACACAAACCTACCAAACTTGGAGATGAATTTGGAAATAAAAAGAGATCATCACTGTCACTAATTTATTCCTGCCTTTCCTGCTGTTTCACACCTATTTCTCCAGCACATCCTTTTATGTCCTGCAGAGTAATGATACACAGAATAAATTATGCAGACAACTTTTATGAGGTACCACATTCTGATGAGACACTTGAATAGCCAGCAAGTCCCAACTCCCAAGTCAGCTTGTGTTGAGTCAATTCAGTAGAGCCACATAGTGAAACATTTGGTAACCTCTGTAGAAATGGCAAGAGGGGAACATAAATTTATTTGTCCTCTGTGTTAATGGACACAAGACAATGAATTTCCATCATGGACTCCCCCTTCCCCCTTCTTCGCCCTTTGCATTCGTGAAACAACACGACATTTTGATTAAACATAAAAACAAGTCTAATAAAACGCCGTATTTCATGAAGCATTACCAAATTTCTTGCCCTACCAATAAAAAAATGATTAAAAAATTTAGTTAAACATCTCCATAAGAACTGCGCAGCTTCCTGTGCAAAGTGTTCCAACGTTGGCACGGTAAACACCAATCACCCTACCCCCACCCCTCTACCGCCCCCTCCCCCCGCTCATCAGCTGAGCTGTTCGCCTACGCAGTTCGCTAGTCCAGTCAGTCCAGTTTGCGGTTCAAGTCGCCAAGGCTTTTTCGTGACGATGGTTGCGCCAGCTCGCACCGGAATGGCAGAATCAGGAGAAGGTGAGTTTATATTTTACGGATGTACACTGCGCAGCGGTTTTCTTTTCCTTATGCCTTGGGCAGAGTGGACCTATGCTCGCGGCCGCAGTTGACTCGCTTGATTTGTTGACGGCAGCGGGTGGTGTCGCAGCAAACCCGTCCCTTGTTCAGACGTGATTGTCATCGCCCAGCGATTTTCGGTTTCTTTTACCCGCACTCCGATACTATGGAATGGAACTGGGCGCCGGGCTATGGCAACAAACCAAACCTCGGTGCGTCCCAGCGCGGTCGTGTCTAGTGCGTCCGGCCATTTGACCGCAAGCAGGCAGGGCAGCAGTGTCCCAAATTCTCGAGCGATTACCAAACCAGAACCTAACTCGATACTGCGACGGGGTCACTACGCGCTCCTTAATGTCATACCTGATCTTTCCAGCCTTATGCCTCCGACTTTGCTTGTGGCCAAACATTAATGTGTGAATTTGTAGGTGCTGATGTTCCTGTCTCCCAACCAGATGACTCATGGACGTTCAATATCAACATGATTGGACCAAGTAAGCTTGTGCCTATCTACTGTTGATTAATGAAATTCTTTGGCGTAGACTGATATTTTTTGTTTTTGTTTGTTTGCTTAGATTGTGATGAGCTAAGGAATGCTCTACAGGGGCTTCTCTCTGCCATAGCAGTTGGTGCTGGGGCACCTGTATCACCCCAGGCATCTCCACATGAGCCTTTGCCTGCTCAGGCTTTGCCTCCGCAGCCTTTGCCGGCTCAGCCTTTGCCTCCGCAGCCTTTGCCGGCTCAGCCTTTGCCTCCGCAGCCTTTGCCGGCTCAGCCTTTGCCTCCGCAGCCTTTGCCGGCTCA
The DNA here is from genome assembly GCA_030522485.1 of Stenchaetothrips biformis. Classification (NCBI taxonomy): domain Eukaryota; kingdom Metazoa; phylum Arthropoda; class Insecta; order Thysanoptera; family Thripidae; genus Stenchaetothrips; species Stenchaetothrips biformis. The sequence continues at coordinate 5,676,571 of CM060089.1, read as the reverse complement.
GCCTTTGCCTCCGCAGCCTTTGCCAGCTCAGCCTTCACCCACCCAGCAGTTGCCTGCTCAGCCTTTGGCTACTCAGCCTTTGCCTACTCAGCCTTTGCCTACTCAGCCTTTGCCTGCTCAGCCCATGCCAGCTGCTGGTTCTCCTATGATGCCTGGCTCCCCTATGATGTTGGGGAATATGATGCATTCTCCAATGATGCCTGGGTACATGACCCCAACTTGTAAGTAACAAGCCAATTTTTAAATTGTTTGCTTGTTTTATTTTTACCCTTGGTGTTTGCGTTATTTTAATTAACATCTCATTTTGCTTTGTTGCAGTACCTAGACGAAAAGTTGGGCGGCCTTCTAAGGCTGAGACGCAAGCCCGTTTGATGGCTTCAATGCAAATGCAGCAGATGCAGCAGCAAATGCAGCAGCAGCATCTACAGCAGCAGCAACTGCAGCAGCAAATGCAGCAGCAAATGCAGATTCCCCAGCAGCAACAGCAGATCCCACAACAGCAACAGCAGATCCCACAACAGCAACAGCCAATCCAGCAGGTTGCAGCACACGATCAAGCTCAGGGTCATAGTCAAGCATTCACCGGTCTTCAGTGCAAGGTGTGTTTCCAGCTAAAGGCTGATAAAGTTATATCATCTTGTGGGCATTTTGTTTGCTTTACTTGTGGCTGCATCCACATTGCAAATCATGGGGCATGCCCAGCTTGTGGGCGGCTGGCAACACTTGATAATCTGCACACTGCTCGCACCTAATTTTTTAATCCACATTGCCGTGTTGCCTGCACTCTCAAAGGTTTCCTTGTGCTTGATTTTTCTAATTTGTATTTGTACACTTTTTTGTATATGCCAAGTCTTCAATACCTGATGCTGTGTTCATAGAATTGTTTTTTACACCTATCTTTTTATTCGATTTTTTTCTTATGTGTTATGTCAGGGTTACATTGGTCTATTTTCAGATGAAGGCTTGATAGTGTTATCACTGACCTAATTTTGTAACCCACATTGCCTGTACTCGCAAAGATTTGCTTGTGCTTAATTCCTCATTTGTACTTGTGCACTATTTTGAAAACATTTCATGTTTTCAATATCTGAAACTGTGTTCATGGAATAGTCTTAGCACCTATTTTGTATTATTTGATTTTTTACTTGTGTTATGTCAGGGTTTGCCACCCCTACTCATTGGTCTACCAAGATCTGTTTTCAGCTTGCTAGTATTATCACTGCTTGTGATTTTCTCTTTGCACTTAATGTCTCTCATTTTGTGTTGTCTTTTTTTTTCAAATTGTAATTGCCCATGTGCAATGCAGGTCTGTAGTCCTGCTTATTGAAGTTTATTCTTCTTTTCTTTGGTATCTCACCACCTGGGCCTCATGTTTCATTTTATCTATACAACCACTTTTATTTGGAACTTTATTTAAAATCAGAACCTTTCTAATATGAATCCTTTTGATGACAATTTGTTTCAAAATATTACAACCCCTTTCAAAATATTGACCAACTGTGTTAAATGTCGTTTTATATATTTCAGTGGCTTTGTTCTTGCTGTGTTCCTACTATGCTTTACTTACGTTTTTATTTGTTCTGTTTCTACTAAATCTTTTTCTTTAAAGGATTTAAGTGAGATGCTCTTTCATTTGCTTGGCTGGGCATCATTTTTTTCATTTCTCAATGACGTCACAGTGCAGCAGTTTAAATTTTTACAATAAAAACATGGGAAGCAACAATGGTTTGTTATTCAATACCTGTGCTCTTTAGATCCAAGAGAAATGGACTGAACAGATTTTACACAACTTCTTTTGGTTTACATTTATTAATGAATTCGATGCAGTTCAATGGCTTCTCCGTAGTCCAAACCCTGATGAGTCACCCCTGAACTTGCATGCTGTCGAGATGATGCATTGCAATCCTGTAATGTTTGAGGAAATGGCTGCTACTTTGACAAAATATTTTGCAGGAGGTAAATTTTAGCTACACTGTTCAGAAACTTTTTTAGAGATTTTTGAGGTGACAGTTTTTTTTTTTTTTTTTTTTTTTTTTTTTTTTTTTTTTTTTTTTTGTTGGTCCCTAAATGGGCAATTTCAGGAGACCACTCAATTTCTCACATGGAGAAAAAAGTAATGCATCTGAGGACTGTCAAGAACTGGAGTGAAGAGAAGTGTCTGAAGACCCTCTCTGAACATATGTGGGGAGTGGAGCATGTGCTGGAATAATATCCTGTCAATGTTTTTCTGCTCAGTTTATGTGTTAGAGTGGTAATCCTTCTTCTGTTTTTCATGACCAGTTGATGTTTCTATTTATCTTGACCATGATGATCAAGTTTGTGTTTCTTTTGTATGTTATAACTCAAACTCAAATTTGAATAATATATTGTGAAAGAACATTAAGCAAGTGTGTCAAGATTGATTCCTCACCTATTTATTTCCACTTAATGTTTCCTAGCTAACACTGAAAATGGATAGATCAAATTGACCAAAAACAACAAGCGGGTGTTGAAAGGAATTTTTTGCAGTTGAAACTCGATTATAACATGAGAAACATTTTTTAACACGTCAATACTAATGATATTTGAACATTTGATCAGTAATTGCTATGCTATGGTCAGACGAATAGGATATTGCGATCAGAATGATTGTTATGACTGACTAGTCATTAAAAAGAATTAATGGTTTAAGTGACATTTTCATTGCATTCACTTTATAAGTTTTATAATCACTATGAAAGGACAGTACAAATTCTGGTAAGAAAATAAAAAAAGAAGCCATACAAGCTACAAACAATCTCCTACAAGAAAGAACATCCTCACTTGCTTATTCAATCCATATTAATTGGGAGTACATCATCCACATCCACTTCTTCATGCAGTTCATTTTCTTCATTTGGTACAAGTCCGAGTGCATTGTTCATCACATTTTCAACAGAGAAAGCTGCAGCATTAAGAAATTGCAAAATGTCTTGATCAGTTGGATTTGGATTTGTCAACAGCGCTGCAGTGAGACCTTGAATTACTGCATCATTGCAAACGGATGATGATTTGCGATGCCTGTTTGGAATAAACCCAAGTTCCAAGCTCATAACATCATCTATTGTGGTGTCTTCGAACTCATTCACATTTCCTGAAATTGAAAGACAGGGAAGATAGGTAGAAAACTAAATTTTTTCCTTACTTTGCAGCAAGTATGGTAGATAAAGATGCTTCAACAGTACTCACGCATAAAATGGTAAACATTAGGGTGGTTAACCCTTATGCGTAGATGCATTCTGTGGTTGTTGCTTTCACTGTCCAAAACAACACCATAGGTATAAATACTACAAAACAAGCCAAAAAACCAATCAAAATTTTTACTTTTACTCACCTTGCATTATTTGTTCTATGGTCACTACCACAAACTGAAAGGGTGCGCCCTCTATTGACATGTTGTAGCCAATCAAACCGAACATATTCAAGGAACGGTTGCACCAAATTTAGCACCCATGGACCCATGTTAACTGCTCCCATCCAAATTGCATTGAAGCCTCTGTGCAACAGGTATTGAGGAAGCAAGGGCAGTACACAAGCCTGCCGTACCACTTGATGCACTTGAGGAAACATAACCAGAACTGCAGCTGTCAGAGACGTCTCAGCCCAACTGCTCACAGACTAGAAGAAATAAAATAGATTTAACCATGGCATTCAATGCGTTAACGAGATATTACAAACACAAAATAGTAAAAACTAGAGACATTGACGTAATGAAAAAGGCATCCTTGAACTTCCACTCCAAACACCGCTTCAACAGAATTTATGATAGCATCCTCATAATCTGATACAGCAATTCGGAAGTTCCATTGCAAGAGACGGGCTCGTATTTGGAGCAGTACAGACGTGTAAGCAATCTCAGTTTTTGAATCCATCAAACACCAAGCCAAAGGTATCACCTGAAAAATATTGTTTGTGTAAAACTGAGCTGAGCATTTGTGCAAAATTGATTGGACTCAGTAGTAACGATCACTTACAGTGTGTGAAAAAACTGTCACAATGGTAAAAACCTGGAACAAAATATATTTTTAACAAATATGCAGCATTAGATGAATTAATTTGAAAATAATTGTCCTCATACCTGGTAGCAACCAGATACAGAAGGGCTAATTTTAAAAGTGCCATCTAAAAAAATTATAGGGGCTTGACGGAGGAGTTCAAGACACCTTTCGCTCAAGAAAATTATACTGTGCGATCCATCTTCACCATTCACAGAGCTGAAATAGATGGTATCTTCGTCATCCAACGTTTTAGTGAGAGGCTCCCATTGAGGATTTTGTAATGTTGCTGTCAACTCCCACATTGTTGCTGGAATGTTTGGATATGCATGGGACCTGCTTCTCTGCATGGCTGAACGCAGTCTGCGGTAGGTCAAACGTGCCCTAATCTCACGATTTTGAATCCTGTAAAATCAATTTAGCTTTTGATTGAACCTGACAGCAATGGACCTCCAAAAGTTTGTAATTAAAAATTGAATGTAAAATACATCTTGTAACCCCTCCCACTAAGTGATAAATGATAAAATACCTGCGCCTTTCTTCTTGAACAATTTCCGCAAAAGAAACATATTTAACAGAAGCAGCACGGTCAATTATTACTCTCCGTACAGCTTGCACAGTGTGGCGAGTTGGGTCAGGTGGATGATTGTGTTGCTGTGAGTGATTAAAGGCAGCACCCATTTGGAGGATTGCTGTACCAGAACAGCTCCGAACAGAGCATCTGAACCAAATCGTAGTCCGATTTCCACCATTGTAAGTGTAATAAAATCCATCTCCAACATGATAAATTAAGGAGTTTGGCTTGCTTCCTGGTTCGCAGGTTACCCTTGGAAGCTCCATCACGTTGCTAGGAAAAACTGGAAAAATAAGTTTTCGAGCGAAGCAAAGATTAGGTACGTCAAGCACAGACTTGGCACAGAGCGCGTAAACGCTCAAACAAACAGAAAATCATTTGGACTGAGGCCGAGGAGCCGGGCAAGTACCCAACCTAACCAAAATATGACTCACGACTGGCTGCAGAGAGAGCAAGAGAGAGTGATTGAGAGAGGGGTGTGTGTGTGTCTCGCTGGTCTCCCCCCCCCCACCCCCACCCCCTCTCTTCTCAGAGGCTGAGGTGGGGGTTGGCCCGCACGAGTCCTGCGAGCACTAGCACAGCTTGAGCCGGGGAATTCTGACTGGCTGCAACTGCTGCACTGCTGGGGAATCGCCACAAAAGTACGACAGAGAACGACGAAAGCACTGTTCGGAATCGCAAGGGGCCATGCCCTACCCCCTCTCCTTTCCCATCAGATCTGGTAACCTCCATGAAGGTAGGCAACACGCACAACACTCCACCTGAAGGCAGGCAACATGTGTATCTTAGCCCCCGCCAGAAAGAAAATAAAAAGTCTAGAGCCGCCCCTGTGACACGGTACTGTATACCCGCGCGCACACCGGTGCAGGTGGGCATGGGGCCGCCGGTGGAAGGCACACGCGCACCCCAGGAAAAGAGTCGACCCCGTTTCAGACTGGAACTTGGAACGGGAACGGAGCGGAACGGGATGCTGACCGCCCGGCTAGGTAGGCCGCCACAGCACGCACGTGTGCTAGCGGGTTGGCCGACCCTCCTTCACACAGGCGCTCAACACGCTCAAAGTGTCCATCATTTTACGGCCTGCTCTCCTCTGACTCCTTCCATGTCACTATCTTAATACCCATTCATTTGATAGTTGGGTTATGCATGTTGCATGGCTGGGGGGGGGGGGTTACTGTGGCTCGTTGTTTGTACACGGTCCCTCGCCTCAAAGGAAAGGGGGCTTGCTATCGTCCCCCTGGGCCCTGGGCCGCCCGCTTGGGACTTCCCTTCTTCCCTTCGGCTTTCTATTGGCGGCACCGACAGCCGCGGCCTGAGATTGATAAAAACTTTGCCTGCCCACCTCAGTCTACAGGTGCTGCAAAATCGGGGGCAAGCGCCAAAAGGCGCCAACTTTCAGAGCACCCCTGAATGGCAGTGTAGGTAGACAGCAGACGGCAATTATGATTCCGAGAATCGTTTACGTCGCTCCGTCAGGCACTCATGGGGCGTCCCATATAACTGCGAGAGAGACAGCGACGGAAAGGACTCCCAGAATCATAATCTGCTGCCCGCGGTCTCTCATGCGGCCTGGCTAGAAAGAGACGTGGACAACGTGAGAGCAAGGGAGCGAGGGCATCCGTGTGGCCCGTCATTATGTGGCAGCCATGGCCGCCACACCACCACCCAACTAACAGGTTGAAACCCTGAAACTGCACCCGTCTCAACCTCAGCAAGTGCCCATTGTTCGCCAGAAACAAAGAACACAAGCGTGGCTGTGGTTGTCAGGCGCGGCAGCGGTAGTGTAAACGGTGAACCACGCACGGAGAATTGGCCAGCAACACTGACTGATGCCACTGCCGGGACTTGCGCAGCTTATAACGCATACCGCATGCGAGGAATGGTTAGAGGTTCGTATAGTGTTCTAGTTTGTGGGGTAAAGCACGCTGACAAAGGTTTTCGCAACCGACACCGGGCGTTCCGGGCGCTGAAACGCTGTTGACCGCCGCGACGCCGCGACGGGTAGCGGACACCGTCGTCGGCGCGAGATCAAGCATAGCCGATGCTGTCGCACAGCAGCAGTTGAGTCGGACCGCTCCGTCTCTCTGCTCACTTCGGACGCACACGGGCGTTTTTACCAGCCTGACGCCGGGATCTGCTAGACGGGATGGCCCTTCCTTGGGGTGGGGGCACTGCCATTTGAAAGAAGTTTAGCTGGACACCCGAAGCGGTTCCAGCCTTACCTAGAAGTACCAGGCGGTCGGCTTACGGGCGAGCCGGTTGGGTTGCCTACCTCTGCAGGCGTTCCCAGCTTTCGTTTTTCGTGGGGTGGTCAGGGCACAGTGGGCCAGAAAAAGGCGCAAGCGGCCAAAACTCTAGACGCGTTATGAGCTCCAGAGTCGCTAAACAGGACTCGAACAGGACGTGTGACCCCACCATGGATTGCTCTCCGAACGAGGAATCCATTGGTGGGGTCACAAGTTCGGTTCGAGTCCTGTTTAGCGATTCTGGAGCTCATAACGCGTCTAGAGTTTTGGCCGTTTGCGCCGTCTCCTGGCCCACTGTGCAGGGCACTTATGCAAACAATTTCGATTGCACCTTTCGAAAAGCAAGCTGCTTTAAATGTTTCATCCTGTTAAAAAGACGCGTCTGTTCAACGCCGCCCACGCCGCGTGAAGCCCGTTCCAAAAGTGCTGTCGGAGGGCGCACTTTGGGAAAAAACGCGAATTTGACTCCATCCTTCCTTGCATTTTAGGAACTAATCGAGGAGTCAAGACAAGAAGAGCGAGATCTCCAAGCTCGACGAAGGATGCTTGAGGCGACGTTGAATTACGTCCGAGATGCAAGGCGTGAGTAATGATTCGGGAAAAGGTGGGGCGAGGCGAAATGTCAAGAAATCGTTCCCAAAGTGGCAAGCGTGCATAACTGTTTGTGGTCACGAAGTTCCTGAAACGGCCGTCCGTCTTTCGGCCTGACCTGTAGCACATGATGGAGGCCTACAGCTAGGCCTACAAGTAGGACTCCAGCGCACCTGACTGTCCTGGGACACTTTCTATGAGTGTGCACGCTGTCCACGAATCCGGCCTTCTGATTGGTCGAGAGTATGCTGGGTGAAAGCCGCCCGGTGCGAGGCCAGAGCGGAGGTTGAGGGGGAACGCCGCCGCACAGTGGGCCAGAAGACCGGCGCAAGCGGCCAAAACTCTGCACGCGTTTTGAACTCCAGAGTCGCTAAATGGGACTCGAACCGAACGTGTGACCCCACAATGGATTGCTCTTCGAACGAGGAACCCATTGGTGGGGTGAGACGTCCGGTTCGAGACCCATTTTAGCGACTCTGCAGCTGAAAACCCGTCCGAGATTTTGACCGCCTCCGGCCCACTGTGCGCCGGGCCGGGAGCCTCGTAGTGCTCGTTTTACACGGGGTGAAAATCCCCGTGTTTACTCCAGCAGTCGGGCATGCGCATCTCTCATAGAGGGGGGCCCGACAACGAGTCCCGCAACGCACCGGTGTTGATATGGTGGCCTACCTTCCTGGGGTCTGGTGGGGCCACACACGAGAACACACGGGGTGTTTTGCTTGGAGCATGGCAAAGCTGACACGAAGGTTACTGCTGACGTGCAGTTACGCTGTAGAGCCACGATCGATTGTGGTCTAGCCTTTCAAGTTCAACAGTTCAATAGCCTCTTTTGCAGAGGCAAGGAAGGCCACCGTCTTCACATCGGTGTGTTGCGGGACTGGTTCCTTGTGCAACTCGGTCTTTTTAACCGTTCCTGTTCTTGTGTAGCCACTGTACCTTGAAGCACAAACAAGACGCCACTCTCGCGAATCCCAAAGGCTAGATTCGATCGACTGGAGACACCGATCTACAGTACAATGGAATATGCGCCTTCCCTTGTTGACGGGTTCCCAGGTTGTGAAATAGTCAGTGGAAGGCTGCCTGCGATCACGCTGCAGCCTGTGCCAGAAGTTCCAAGGAATCCTCGGACGCTTCACCCTGTGGATTACCCTTCACACTCTCGGTCGGGGAGGCATCATTCTACTAGGTAGGTTATGGACATGGGTGGCTTCGTTAGACGCATAGCATAACATAACATATGTTTCTAGGGATCCGGCCGCCTCGTCCGGCCCCAATCCATTCTCCAGGAACAGAACTCCAACCTTTCCACTCCTTCCTGGGTCATTCCATGTGAAATCGACAAGGTTCAAATCGACCAGTGCTCCGATTTTGATGAAACTTGCAGCGATTGTTGGTCTTATGGTCCCATTGAAGTTGCCAAAATATTTTGGTCGAAATGTCAAAGGGGTCTGAGTAGTGCACGATTCAATTTTTTTCACTTTTTGTGAATGGGTATCCGTTTTTTGCGAATATCTCCGGAACTATTCGTCGTACGACAAAAATGAGTACACCGTTGGAAAGAGGAGAAAAAACTGAATAAAATCAAAAAACAATTTTTTTTTTTTGAGAAAAAAAATTTTCTCTTTTACTAAACTCAAACTTTCAAAGTTATGTTTGAAACTGTTCCCCTTCATCAAAATTGACATGCTATGGCTCAAAAAGTAGCTTAACCCTTCCCCTAAACGAAAATGTCAATCATACAAAGTACTTTTTTTCGTTTGGGAGAACGAGCGATTTCCGTGGACCTCTGCACTGGATCCGGGCCTACCCTCTGCCTGAACGGTGCACAACGGCCCGGCGCTGTGGCACCGCGGTGTCCTGCCACCCACCCCCATCCCTTTCCGCAGTTCCCAGAGCAGAAGTAGGGGCGCCTGGAGGGTAGGCCGCACCCCGCACGCCGCCCCGGGCTCCCAGGGTCACCGCCCAGCAGGTAGGCAACCCTTCCTAGTCACCCCGAGCCTTGCTTCGTGGCGCAGCCGAAGTGCAGCCGAAGTTGATGCGAAAACGGCATTCCCCCCGACGGTGCTGCCAGTGTTTGGGCTGCGGCGACAAGACGAAGTTGTTGTTGTTCCTTTGTCTTGGTTTGTTTACTTTCTGCACCGACTACTTGTTGGAGTAAATATTTTTTGAGCATTGACTTTGAGTCGATTTTATGCCCTGAAAAGGTCCGTTTTTCTTGTTTACGAGTTCTTTCTCTTTTTTTAAAAAAATCTGATATTATAGGATTGTGCTTTGGTTTGATGACGCTTCTTGTTTTATTTTGAGGTTTGGTTTCTTTGTGGTTCAGGTTCCCCCTACACAATGGGCCGAGCAGACACCAAGAAGTGCTTCCTGAGAAAGGTACAACATCTTCCTGATGTTGGTGCCTGCTCTGGGGATTTCACTGCAAGAGCCAGCCTATCTCCAGAAAGGATTCGTTTGCTCAAGATCAGAAGTGGCTGCAGGAAGAGTTTGCAGTATGTTTGTGATGGACATTTCACTAAGTTCATTCACCGCTTTGAAGCACACCAGAAAAACTGCTGTCTTCATCAGTCAACATCTGTTCATGATGGCCCTCCAGCCAAAAAGAAAAAAACTGGCACTCCTCAATTGCATGTTATTACACTCCAAATGCGGGACAGTGCCAAAACTATTGGACTTGCTTTGGTGCCCGGCAAGAAAGTGTGTGTCAAGTGCAAGATTGACCTGAACGCTAAAATCAAAGCTGCTGCAAAATCTGCCGCAGAAAAGGCTGCTCAAGAATCTTCAAGCAACGCTCCTGACCCGGCTTCAATTTCCAATCCTCCTATATTTTCATCACCTAGTGTAGGGTCAACTTTGGTCCCCAGTGATATTACAACTCCCACTGTACCTGCTGATGGAAAGGCTTCTCAAGAAGAGTTTTTTCAGGAGAGTATTGATGGATTAAATACTTGGCTGTCCTCTCTTGGATTCTCTCCTGTTAATGAAAGGAAATTAAAGACTCAGAAGAGCTATGGGCGTAAAGTTATGAAGAAAATAAGAGCAGCGCTGACAAAATTTTCTGATCAACAACTAACTGAGGACGAAGATGCAGCATACTTCAGAGAAATAATAGGCCAACTACAGCAATTTATTGATTGTCATCCCCAGCCCGATAAAAAATTATTAGCTTTATCAGTTGTACCAAAAAGTTGGAGCATTTCCAGGATTGAAAGCACATTTGGGGTATCCAACTACATGGCGAGGAAAAGCCGTCTACTAGTGCAAGACAAGGGTATTCTGTGTGGCCCGGGTCCTAAAGTGGGACGCAAACTTTCACCTGAGACAGTGGCGCTGATCACCAAATTCTACTACAGGGACGATGTGAGTCGGCCTCTCCCTGGAGCCAAAGATGTACTGAGTGTTTTAGTGGACGGGAAGAGAGTGAAGAAAACTAAAAGACTAGTGCTGTCTACTCTCAGTTGCTTGCATCAAAAGTACAAAAAAGAACACCCTGATCACAAAGTCTCTTTAGCTAAATTTTGTGAACTGAGACCAAAAGAGTGTGTATTAGCTGGTAGTGCCGGGACTCATGTGATTTGTGTATGCACCTATCATCAGAATCCAGAACTTATGTTTGAAGCGGGAAATCTAAGTGAAGCTGGATTAGAAAATATAAAAGCGTGCAAAAAGTTGCTTTTATGCTCAGAGCCTAGTGAAGACTGTTTTTTTCGAAGATGTAATGACTGTTGTGATTCCACTGTTTTACAGGAAAAATTGGAAGTTTATTTTGACTCAGAAATGATTTCCACTGTGGTTTACAACCAGTGGGAGTCCACAGACCGGGCAAATATTGTAACTTTAAGTAAATCTACTGATGATTTTATTTCTGAGTTTATATCGCAGATTGAAAGTCTCATACCCCATGATTTTATTAGCAAAGTGCAAGCAAATTTCTATAAGGAATCAATTGAAAATTTAAAAGATGGTGAAGTTGTTGTTAATGTTGACTTTGCAGAAAATTTCTCCTTTGTTGTACAAAATAGCTCCCAGGGGTGGTACTTTAATAATAAACAGGCGACATTGCATCCCTGTTTGATTTATTATAAAGATGCAGAGGGCAAAGTATGCCACTCAGCATTTGTTTTGATATCAGATCACTTGGACCATAGTACTGCTGCAGTGCATACATTTCAGAAAAAATTGATCCGTCATATAACTGAGGACCTCAAGATAAAGCTGGCTAAAGTCAAATATTTTTCAGACGGTTGTGCTGCTCAGTACAAAAATAAAAAAGCTGCCGCCAATGTATGGTTTCATGAAAGGGATTTCGGAGTACCTGCAGAATGGCACTTTTATGCTACGAGCCATGGAAAAACTGCCTGTGATGGTGTGGGCGGCATGATCAAACATACTACAATGTTGCATTGCCTACGCTTAACAGCAAAAGACCCACAAATTACAATTGCCTATGATTTCTATGATTGGGTGTCTAAAAACATTCAAGGAGTGACTGCTAAATGGGTTCCGAAAGAAGAAGTTATTGAAAATGAAAAGGCTTTACTTGTGAGATTTGAGACAGCTTTTGACATTGATGGAATCAAATCCCACCATGCTATAATTCCTAGAGTGCCATCAAAGGATATCTTACTTAAGTTGTATTCACAAGATACAAAGTTTAATATTAAGAAGATATGTACCAAAGAATTTGAACTAGACTATAGTGAGGTAAAAGGATTTGTAACATTTACAGAAGATGAAAATTCCTGGGAGCTAGGCTGCGTATCTGAATTCCATGAAGAGGATGAAAACTTTTCGGTTGAAGTTATGGAAGCTACTGGACAACCAAGAAGTTACAAGTTTACTGATATTGTTATAGTTGTTAGTCTACATGACATTGTTAGTCTAGTTAATCCGTACTTTCAAGCCAAAGGGACAATTGTGAAACTTCGAGTAAGTGATGCTAAAGCAGCAGATGTAAAATTAAAATCTAGGAAAAAAAATATGTTTTGAAGCAAGGTATAACTTGCAGCTACAGTTATACTACTTTAAAGGTTCAGAGGAAGGTCAGATAATTTTTATGTATAAAAACAACTTTGAATAAACACCCAGCATTTTAAAATTTGTGTTCGATTGAAATTTCCTAACAATTTGAAAGAAATCTCAGTCTGGTAACAAACATTTGACAATGTGCAACACAAACTCTCGCCTATGGCCATACTGAAAATTTGAAGGTCAAGAAGGAGATGGAGTAGGGGGAGGGGACAGGGGAAGAGAGGTAGTCACGTAGGATGAGTTGCCTACCTGCTGGGCGGTGACCCTGGGAGCCCGGGGCGGCGTGCGGGGTGCGGCCTACCCTCCAGGCGCCCCTACTTCTGCTCTGGGAACTGCGGAAAGGGATGGGGGTGGGTGGCAGGACACCGCGGTGCCACAGCGCCGGGCCGTTGTGCACCGTTCAGGCAGAGGGTAGGCCCGGATCCAGTGCAGAGGTCCACGGAAATCGCTCGTTCTCCCAAACGAAAAAAAGTACTTTGTATGATTGACATTTTCGTTTAGGGGAAGGGTTAAGCTACTTTTTGAGCCATAGCATGTCAATTTTGATGAAGGGGAACAGTTTCAAACATAACTTTGAAAGTTTGAGTTTAGTAAAAGAGAAAATTTTTTTTCTCAAAAAAAAAAAATTGTTTTTTGATTTTATTCAGTTTTTTCTCCTCTTTCCAACGGTGTACTCATTTTTGTCGTACGACGAATAGTTCCGGAGATATTCGCAAAAAACGGATACCCATTCACAAAAAGTGAAAAAAATTGAATCGTGCACTACTCAGACCCCTTTGACATTTCGACCAAAATATTTTGGCAACTTCAATGGGACCATAAGACCAACAATCGCTGCAAGTTTCATCAAAATCGGAGCACTGGTCGATTTGAACCTTGTCGATTTCACATGGAATGACCCTCCTGCCTGGCCGCGACGTTTCTATGCCACGAGGACAGCCACCTGCCTACCAGTGCGATATGCTCTGTGACTATGGGGTATGTTTTCAACGCGGGACGCGGTGGTGCCGCTGCGCCCGCGCGGTCACTGCAGGCACACGCGTGTCTTCCCCGCCTTCCTCGCCCTGCTGGACGCTAAACCACTTCGCGGGTCGAGTATCACCGGAACCTCGTCAACGCGGCGTTGCGGAGCTGGCAGCACGCGTTGCACTGACCTGAAGAAACTATTAAGTCAGAGCGGCCCGCTGGACCTGACTCCGCTGGATTCGCAAAGCCGCCCCACGCTGCATCTCCTCCAGTGCTCATCGAGACCCACCCCTGTCCCGGGCAGTCGACGAGCTTGATGCTGTGATGTCCTGACGTGCCACTCAGCGTGGCTCTCGTCAGGGACCCTCCAGCAGGGTCTGTCATCGTCCCCCGATGAGGACAATGGAAAAAGGTGCCAGCGATGTAAGAGACCAAGCTCTAGCCGCGACTTATCTCCCCACCTCACTCATTGCGGACGAAAAAAAATTGAATTCTTTTACTTAGCTCACGACATAAACCAGGCAGGCAAAACATAAAAATAAACAAAAACGAAAAACAAAGTTGGTCTGGTATCCCGAGTCTCTCTAGGATGAGCTCCAGGCGACCGCTCCAGCCCTGTAACCAACTGAAGCCAGTAGCGGATCCAGAGCCAGCCTAAAAGAGGGGGAGTAGCACTCACTGCACTCACTGGAGCAAAGTGTTTCTCTTTGCCTACCATTCAAGCAGCTGTCTAGGGGAAGAAAGGGGAAGGGGGGGGGGGATTTACCCCCACCAAGCACTTATCTGGCGGTGACATTCTTAAGACCTATTTGATAGTGGACAACGGTGCGGGGAAGACCACAGGCGATCCGGTGTTCGGTCACTAGCTCAGTCCCTCCACTGACCTCCAGTGACTGCCAGTCACTCAGTTGCTCCCATTTGGTAGATAAATGCACTGTAACGGACCCTATAGCACATCTCTGTTTATGGCCCCTTTGGCTGCGACAGCCGCACTCTCCTTGAGCAACACACCGATGTGCAGACGGTGACCAACTTTGCCCTGCCACCGTCGTCTTCATAGGGGCATGGCCACCGTCTCCACGCCGGTGTGCTGCTGCGTATTTGTGTCGTTCTTGGTGGTGCCCAAATTCATACTGGAAAGGGGTTTCAAAGTCAAAGCACGATAAGTGACTGAAAACTGTGATCCGGTAAGCCGCCAGCACCACAGCAACGCGCTAAACTTTGCCTTCGAATGCGAATCTCGCGCCCCCAGTGTTACCACTGCCAACTTTACATGAGTGAAATAGTTACAATGTTCCCGTTGAACGAAACCGAAAGAAACCATTTATCTCCAAAACTAATGCACCGGTGATTCAAGAGTGTTGCTGGAAGAAATGGGAACCGTTTTGTAGCTCACAAATGCTCTGAGCACAAACACTCTAGCTGGAGATGTTTTATGGTAAGCATGTTGTCTGCATGTGGGCCTCGCCGTCGCCGTCGCTCGCCGTCCGTCTGTCGTCTGGTCTGTCGTGCACACACGACTCTTAAAGGATAATTTTTTCTCTCTCGCCCTCTATCCGTCATGGTTTTGCCATCACGAGAGATTGGGGTGCGAAGGGCATCGCATTTTTATAATGGGAACGATGGGTACTACTACCATAAATACAAGGAGGTTCGGCAAGTATGCTATTTCAGGTGCATCCTTAGAAGTTGCACTGCTCGAGGTGTAATGAGGTTAGACTTTGAGCTACGGACCAATCATAATCATGAACCCAATTTGCAATATGCTAATTTTCGGCGAGAGCGCCGTATGATCATGGATGAAGCTGCCTCAATGATTCATTATCCTATGAGAGATACCATCAATTTTATCAGGTACTCATTGATCTATCTTGGGTGGAAATATATCTTAGAATTTTATTGCATAACCCAATAACATGTTTGATGTGCTCTTCTGTACAGAAGCAACATTGGTGAATTTGCTGGTATACTAACTTATGATTACTTAAGACCTGCTTTAAGAAGAGCAAGGCTTGCGCCTTATCCTAAAGAACCAGGGACTTTAAGATTGCTCATAGACATTTTGGAAAATCCATTGTATGCTTCATTGTGTGCTGTGACGGACATGGATTCGCTCTACGAAGGCTTCATTGAAAGTCAGGATGGCTTTGTTGCTTTGTTGCTGATGACTAAACGCTGTGCGGAGGTCCTCAGATGGGCTCCATGGCTCTATGCCTTTACTCTGCCAGTAAGAGGTACACATAATCACTTTCAGGTATTGTATGAAATGACTTATTTTAAGTGTGCTATTTTAAGTGTAATAGTTCAAGTTTTGATAAATATGACAATCTTACAGATTCATATAATTGGAACAGTGCTGGGTAAAACTGTGAGTGTCAAGTAAATTAATTTGGTGTTGCTGTTATTAAATTAACTTCCATCTATATATATTTTAAAATATCTTTGTAGTCGGTGCCTCTTGCGTGCCTTCTTCTGGAGAGCGGTGCATTAGAAGCACATGTGGCCGGTCTCTCAATTCTTAGAGCTCGACTTGTTCACTGGAATTTCAGAAAATTAGTTGCTCGTGATGATGGTGTTGAGGCAGAAGCCTACCAGCAAGTTTTTGGTGTCGCAGTTGAATTCCCTTATGACCAATTCCTTCAGGTAAGTAATGTGAAAACATAAATTTAACTTACTCATAACATTCAAAACAGTATTGTCCCTTTTCTAATCTTGTTTCTGACGAACCTTTTTTTCATGTTGCGTTCAAGAAAAATCACTCCTGTCCTTTCCATTTCTATTCAAACAGGATATCGGAAAACTTTGGAAGTCCTTGATTCAAGAAGAAAACTTTTGGAATCATCCGGATGTGGTTGAAATCTTAGACCTGTGTTGTGGGTTGCCCATGATACCACAGAACATGTTAATGTTGTCATTTGCTGTCATCAAACAGAAAATTGATGTACTAGATCATCAGTTGTTAAAGCATTGCTTATGTGTTCTGCTTTTTAACATTGAAATATATTGGATAAATTCTCCTCTAAGAAGTTACAAATTCTTTATTTGTGGAAGTTCTGAGAGAACTAATTCTTCATTGTAAGTATTATTGACTGAAATGTTATTCTTAGGTGTGTGTTCTAAATTAGTTTCAAAAAGTGCAATTATTCTTAATTTCAGTGAAACTACTCAAGAGAGGTTTAAACGGAGCCTGGGTCGAGATGGCATTGGCTTGTATGCTATTTTAGGTATTGTGTCAAGTTTTGGGCATTTAGATGCATTTTTTCCCTGCTTTTATAAATTATACACCTTTTTATTTATTTTTTCTTGGCTCAGGTCATCTTAAAAGAATTGAAAGTGTTTCAATGAAGGATGTCGCAGACATCAACTGTGGAAGAGAACCACGTACCACAAGAGCAACCAACTCATTGTCCGAAGACACACAGATTGTGGTATTGACGCGAGCACTAGTTCGTTTGCGTCCAAATTTGCCTTCAGACCTCATTAATTTAATGATGGTCGCAAGCTCCAAGAGAAAGCACATTTTTATGAGAGCCTTATTGCAGGTCTAATTGTTTTCCTTGTAGCTAAAAGATCTTTTAGAACCTGCCATGAATAAAGTAGTTTTTCTGTTTATAAATGCTAGTTTCTCCTTCTGTTAAGTGCACCGTCCCATGGAGAAAGTGACGACCAAAAGTCTGTTAAAACTTAACTGAAACTGACTTATTGTTGTGTAGTAGGTTAAAACTTTGTTTGAAATTAATTTTTTGTAGTTTTCAAGATCTAGAAATTGGTACATCACTAATTGTGAATTTTCTAGATCTTGAAAGCTATAACCAGTTAGAGTTACTCTGTGTATATTTGTAAGACTCCTGAAGAGAGATTAAGTAAAACTTTTGCTTAATTTGGTCACTCATGATCACTAAAATTCATTTGTATGTTTACCGAAACTTGTTTAAACTTTTTGGTCACCCTCTATTGAAGTAACTTGTTGATTTCCACATTTGAATAAGTATATCAACTCTTTGGTGGCTTCAGTAATTGCGATCTGACTCAGTTGAGAACTGTGCCCTCAGTTTCTGCTTTATTACTTTCCCAAGAAGTCAAGCAGGGTTACTGCTGGATGATTTATTGCCTTGGTTTGAGGCATAAATTTTACTTGTTCTCTAAGCAAATTTGGGTGTCACAATTGTTGCCTTGGTTAAAGGCAATTTTTGTTTTATTCTCATTTTCTATCTGTGTTTGGATTTTGTATTGTTCAGAGAGGAGAGCTCTCTTCTTTCTGTTCTGAGACATCCCTCCTATTTCTCTGATGTTTTATTAATTTTGCCAAATTTAAATTTTCTGGCTGGGAACGTTCTCCTGTCAAAACCTACCCTTCTCTTTTCAAAATAACAATCCATTGGTTTATGAAACCTTTGATTCCTAATGTCTTGGTGGTGGTTTGTTCAAAAATGTTTCTCGTTGAGGCGATCGTCTTATGAGAGAGAATTAACTGCATAAATAAACTGCTTAAATGGTCTTTGTGGTTTTTTTTTCCAATTTGATGTATCAGTTAGAATTTTAGTAAAAATTCAGAGGACAAAATTGGGTACCAACCATATTGCACGAGGAATTCATCAATAACAACACACTGCCCAATTTTTTCCAAAATATTATTCAAATTTGACTGTTACATAAGAACAGATCAGAAACATGGGTAGGCCAATATTATGCCACATATTCCAACTCCCACAGGTGCTGCGCCAGGGCATTCAAGCACCTCTTATCACTCCATTTACTCTTTAGACTCTTCAAAAGCATCAACTTGTCTTCCATGTGAGGAACCGAACGGTCTCCTGCAACAACAAATTTGAAGATATAGCCATATATGACAGAGAAAACAATAATACATTAACTGTCCACAAAGCATGCAATGAAGATCTGAGCTGCATAAAGGATAAAGGTAACCAAGCTGTGAGCTACAAATTACCTCCTGCAAAATGTTTTGTGTAAGTAGTGGCAGTCTCCTCAAACATCGATCGGTTCCTTCTCATCATTCGACCAGCATACACATTCAGGGGCGACTCAGGGTTTGGGTTTCGAAGAAGTCCTTGAATAGCTTCAAGAGCGCCTTGCAGAGTAATGGCTGGGCACCTACATAACCAAACGAAATGTTAGCAAAGTACTAAAGGGGCAAAAAAGGAACAGAATTAGGTATGCAATTTGATATTGAATAACTTACCATTCATCACCAAGTACGTCCAAGCAAATAAGCCCAGTGTCAGCAACATTTGGGTGAAACACAGTAGTGGTAAACCTTATCTGCGAAAATTAAAAAAAAAAGTACCAAATGAAAACAGTTTTGTGTTTTACCAAGAGACAAGACACCAGTGATGTCAAGAACCATACCTCAAGTGGCTTGATGGGAAATTCGTTAGGCACAGTTACATCCAATGTAAAAATTCCACTTTCATAGGGGCTATCCACAGGCCCATAGATAATAGCCTCGAAGCGCCTGATGTCATCCACTTCACACAGAATTATCCCATCAGTTGGTTCCTAGGGCAAAGAAGAAACTAATTTGTAGTTCCATACATCATACTCATAACCTATTCACATGCAAGAACACGTGTGCAAATATGGCAAAAAATGTGGAGTGAATTGAAAGATGGAAAGACCCAATAAAAACAACACATGTATATGATGAGCACAACTGGGAAAGTAAAAACTACATTGTTACTAACGCGAGATTGAAAGAGGGGCTGGGGCTATACTAGCAAAGACCAACCCAACTAAGCAGCAGAAAATTAGGTAAAGGACGGTCACCTTCAGCATTAACGCTATATCGTGCAAAATTCTGTCACTGGCCATCATCTTGTCCAATACTGCTTCTATAAAATAAGCGAAATGAGAAAGAAAGAAGTCCCACGCTGGACCTGCGTCGCTTTCGTCAACCACAGCCGAGTAGAGTGGGGAGAGACGGCGCGAAGCGATGCAGTGCTACCAACTAAAGCACTGACAGTAAGGCCAAACTTTGAATTTTGATGATGCAGCCTTCACTTTACGTTTATTCATGTTTATTGATCATGTAAAATTCGTAGCCTTTCATTAATAAATGTAAACCAAAAGAAGTTGTGTAAAATCTGTTCAGTCCGTTTCTCTTGGATCTAAAGAGCACAGGTATTGAATAACAAACCATTGTTGCTTCCCATGTTTTTATTGTAAAAATTTAAACTGCTGCACTGTGACGTCATTGAGAAATGAAAAAAATGATGCCCAGCCAAGCAAATGAAAGAGCATCTCACTTAAATCCTTTAAAGAAAAAGATTTAGTAGAAACAGAACAAATAAAAACGTAAGTAAAGCATAGTAGGAACACAGCAAGAACAAAGCCACTGAAATATATAAAACGACATTTAACACAGTTGGTCAATATTTTGAAAGGGGTTGTAATATTTTGAAACAAATTGTCATCAAAAGGATTCATATTAGAAAGGTTCTGATTTTAAATAAAGTTCCAAATAAAAGTGGTTGTATAGATAAAATGAAACATGAGGCCCAGGTGGTGAGATACCAAAGAAAAGAAGAATAAACTTCAATAAGCAGGACTACAGACCTGCATTGCACATGGGCAATTACAATTTGAAAAAAAAAAGACAACACAAAATGAGAGACATTAAGTGCAAAGAGAAAATCACAAGCAGTGATAATACTAGCAAGCTGAAAACAGATCTTGGTAGACCAATGAGTAGGGGTGGCAAACCCTGACATAACACAAGTAAAAAATCAAATAAAACAAAATAGGTGCTAAGACTATTCCATGAACACAGTTTCAGATATTGAAAACATGAAATGTATACAAAATAGTGCACAAGTACAAATGAGGAATTAAGCACAAGCAAATCTTTGCGAGTACAGGCAATGTGGGTTACAAAATTAGGTCAGTGATAACACTTTCAAGCCTTCATCTGAAAATAGATCAATGTAACCCTGACATAACACATAAGAAAAAAATCGAATAAAAAGATAGGTGTAAAAAACAATTCTATGAACACAGCATCAGGTATTGAAGACTTGGCATATACAAAAAAGTGTACAAGTACAAATTAGGAATCAAGCACGAGCAAATCTCTGCGAGTGCAGGCAACACGGCAATGTGGGTCAGGGCAACGCTCTTGAACCCGTAACCAATGAGTCATGCATGCTAAGTGGACAAAGTGGCCGCAGGTCAGAATCATGCGATCAGCATTTGGTTTGAAGCAAATCTTACAAGCTGGTCCTGCAGACTGACCTGAGGAGGAATCCACAGCAGCCTCATTAGCCGAAGGACCCCTGGCAGCTTGACTGGTTGAAGCAGCCTCATTAGCTGAAGGGCCGCCCATGGCAGCTTGACTGGTTGAAGCAGCCTCATTGGCCGAAGGGCCCATGGCAGCTTGACTGGTAGAGGCAGCCTCATTGGCCGAAGGACCCATGGCAGCTTGACTGGTTGAAGCAGAACTGGTGTAAGCCCGGCTGGTCGAGGGAGTACTGGCGGCAGCCTGGCTGTACGAGAGAGCACTCGCAGGAGCCTGCCTGGTCAAGGGAGCACTGGCACCACCCTGGCTGGTCGAGGGGGCACTGGCACCACCCTGGCTGGTCGAGGGGGCACTGGCACCACCCTGGCTGGTCGAGGGGGCACTCAAAGCCTGACTGGTTGAAGAAGCACTCAAAGCCTGACTGGTTGAAGGAGTATTCACAGCCTGGCTGGTTGAGGGAGCACTGGCACCAGCCTGGCTGGCCGAGGGGGCACTCACAGTCTGGCTGGGTGAAGGAGCACTGGTCGCAGCCTGGCCAGTAGAAGGAGCACTCGTAGCCTGGCTAGTCGAGGGAGCACTGGTTGAAGGTGCACTAGCCGCAGTGTGCATGACCTGCATAACAATCGCAGTTGAATCCTCGACACCTGTAAGAAAAAAATAATCAGCAAAACAATGTTTAAAAAAAATAAGTGTTAAAGCATAACCAAAACGCTTAACTTCAGTTCCTAGTAAAGAGTCACTCTGCTTGATAGACAAAGTTGCAAGCTCAGACATTTTGCATCTGAAAGTGCAACTCAGCTAAGAACAATTAAAGAAGCTGAAGGTCATTAAAACCTTAAAATAAAATATTTTAAAAATCTTGTACTTACTGTGCCCAATCAGGTTTATGTTGATCGTAAAGTGCCTATGCAGTCGATGATAAGGCCTCAGTGGCGTAGTGAGCTGCTCAGGAAGCCCATTGCGCTGACTCGGAGTCCGATTCACGGACACCTGAATATCCTCCACAACATCTAAAACATAGAAAAGTTCATCAAAATCGTATCCACCATCCAAAACAATAATGCCTCTACTACAGAAAACGCAGGTTCAATAAGAGCGCGACATCGCAGTATCGAGTTCAACTTAGGTTCTAGTTTGTTGAAGAACACATGACAGTTAAGGTCACAGCTCAGGCCACAGTGGGCCAGAAGACTGGTACAGGCGGCCAAGACTCTAGACGCGTTTTGAGCTCCAGAGTAACTAAGGACTAGAACCGAACGTGTGACCCCACCAGTGGATTGCTCTCCATACGAGGAATCCATTGGCAGGGCCACACGTTTAGTTCCAGTCCCATTGAGCGACTCCATGGAGCTCAAAACGCGTCCAGTATTTCGACCGCCTCCACCTGTCTTCTGGCCCACTGTGCAGGCCCTGCCTGCTTGCGGTCAAATGGCCGGACGCACTAGACACGACCGCGCTGGGACGCACCGAGGTTTGGTTTGTTGCCATAGCCCGGCGCCCAGTTCCATTCCATAGTATCGGAGTGCGGGTAAAAGAAACCGAAAATCGCTGGGCGATGACAATCACGTCTGAACAAGGGACGGGTTTGCTGCGACACCACCCGCTGCCGTCAACAAATCAAGCGAGTCAACTGCGGCCGCGAGCATAGGTCCACTCTGCCCAAGGCATAAGGAAAAGAAAACCGCTGCGCAGTGTACATCCGTAAAATATAAACTCACCTTCTCCTGATTCTGCCATTCCGGTGCGAGCTGGCGCAACCATCGTCACGAAAAAGCCTTGGCGACTTGAACCGCAAACTGGACTGACTGGACTAGCGAACTGCGTAGGCGAACAGCTCAGCTGATGAGCGGGGGGAGGGGGCGGTAGAGGGGTGGGGGTAGGGTGATTGGTGTTTACCGTGCCAACGTTGGAACACTTTGCACAGGAAGCTGCGCAGTTCTTATGGAGATGTTTAACTAAATTTTTTAATCATTTTTTTATTGGTAGGGCAAGAAATTTGGTAATGCTTCATGAAATACGGCGTTTTATTAGACTTGTTTTTATGTTTAATCAAAATGTCGTGTTGTTTCACGAATGCAAAGGGCGAAGAAGGGGGAAGGGGGAGTCCATGATGGAAATTCATTGTCTTGTGTCCATTAACACAGAGGACAAATAAATTTATGTTCCCCTCTTGCCATTTCTACAGAGGTTACCAAATGTTTCACTATGTGGCTCTACTGAATTGACTCAACACAAGCTGACTTGGGAGTTGGGACTTGCTGGCTATTCAAGTGTCTCATCAGAATGTGGTACCTCATAAAAGTTGTCTGCATAATTTATTCTGTGTATCATTACTCTGCAGGACATAAAAGGATGTGCTGGAGAAATAGGTGTGAAACAGCAGGAAAGGCAGGAATAAATTAGTGACAGTGATGATCTCTTTTTATTTCCAAATTCATCTCCAAGTTTGGTAGGTTTGTGTTACTAAATACTTGGACAAGTTTGAGATAGAGAAGTTGACGGAGTTCTTCCAAACAAGGTAGAGTTCTGACACAACGCATGAGAAATTTTAAGTCTCCAGACAGTGTAGATTACTGTGGCGTTTTTCTCTGTCATCCAGCTAGTTTTCTAAAACAAAAGGGAAGAGTTAAATTCCATTTTTATATTACATTCATAAAAATACAAATTGAGTTATCTCCTTTGCCAATTTTTTCAACAGTCAAGTGGACATCAGTCGAGTTACCTCCATTTTCCATAGAAATTTAGACCATAAGAGGGGTCGAGTTGACTAATACCCTTTTTCAACAAATATTACCTTTTAAACTGATGGAGTCAACTAGTTTTCATGTAATGATGTAAACCATTCACAGGCACATAATAATAAAATCTCAAAGTAGAGAGAAGCCACTTATTCCCTTCTTCTGCTTTACATCATATTATGTTGCATATGTTTGGAACACCACTGTCACAAAACCCAACTTGATATCTGGATTCCAAATAGCATACGGTCAGACACTACAATGGCTCACTGCAAGCTTTAGAAAAGTTCAAAATCATCATGCAATTAAAGAAAATTTCAGACGCCATGATTAAAAGACTAGAGGGTAAACCATCCGATAAAATTTTGTAAAAATCCACTAAACATTGGAAACGTTTGGTGAGCAGAAAAGATGAGAGGGCACCACAATCTCCTGCTTCACTACATAGGCATTGAGCAACATTGTGTGATAAGATGACCTGGATATCTTTGTCTGGGAATAAATTTGATGCATTCAAGGATCCATGTACATTGATTGACGTACTGGAGGCAACACACTGCTGAAATTCCAAGTCTTGCAGCAAGCAGTCATTGCTTGTAAATGTTCTATAAAGCTTGGAACAGTACAACACAGATTGATTATCATGATCAATAACTACAAGTGATTTGAGAGAAGAAATTTCTTTAGTGTCAAAGTGACCGGAATGAAGAGCACAGTGGAGAGTTGGATCTAATACTGGAACTGTCACAACACCTACACTGACAGAGTGCTGATTGTTCTGCTCAGCTTTCACTTCAGCACCAAAATACAATTTAAGTGTTTTAAACATATGATAAGTCCAAAATGAAAACACTGCAAGTGCATCATAAGGTTTGATTTTAAAAATTATGCATAAAAGCGGATATGGGAAATTATGCTTATACTTGCACAAAGTAAGTAACAGCTGGTCACGAGGAGTCATATTACAAGAAGGCAGCGTAAGGGGTTTCCGAGTCAACATGGTGCAAAGACTTTCAAAGCAACCCTTGGGTACACCGCTGAAGTAGCCCAATTCACATTCGTTTAACATCTGATACCATTCTGAGCAAGTATGCAGCGCACCAGTCAAGTCCAAGTCTTTCTTGATGTCCACATCCAGCACCACATTCTCCTCTCTGGATGCAGGAGGAATGGGAGTGGCTGTTGGCCGTCTGAATGAATCACTTCCCACTTCCAGTGAAAAATAAACCTGACCCAAGGGTGATGCAGTGACAGACACCTGGACAACAGAACAAGAGAGTCATTATAATGCCTTTCCGTCTGAAAAACCACAGGCAACCCTCTTCAAGAAAGTTTAGACGTCTCTTTGCCAGCCCTTTTGACTTTAACAAGCTTTGTGCCGACTCAAAGTGCAAGGTTTGAGACTAGACTTCCAATAGCGGCTGAATCAGATAGCCCACTCGTCATCACTGCAGCCCATTAGCTCATGCAATGCACAGGTCCTCATCCATCAATATTACCATTTTTCTACTAAAAAGTCAGAAAAAGGGATAATCACACTCACATCATCAGGCAGGGTTTGTGAAAAGGCATCAACCTTTGATGGTAAAAACAACGATGGGACAGCACATTTCTTGAGACGTTTGCAGCCTACAAACAAACAAAAGAGATTCAACAACACCAAGATACAATAAATTAATGCGAAAAAAAAAAAAAAGCATAAAAAAAAACATACCTAACAAAACCGTCTGGTAATCATCTGCTTTGAAATGTCTGCTGCAAACCTTCATCGACTTGGATGGGGGTCGAACACAACCTATGGCCTTCTGCCACAATAAGCGAGTCTCATCATTTTGGGGGAAGCCATGAAATCTCAGCTGCTTAGAGGTATGGCACCATTTTCCTCTACATTGTGGAACTGAACAATAGTGAACCATTATGGAAATAAAATGGTCAATAAACCTGCATCTTCTTTAGAACGACAGGTTTCCTTCCAGACACAAAATCTGCAGTTGTTGAAACATGCCCATCGACCAACGGTCAGTGCCCACCACTGGTGCATGAAGCATCTTACTGCCGCACGAAAAGAAACATCTTTAAATGCCTGTAGACAACAAATGCTAATGAAACAAAAACTTTGAAAGAGGATAAAACAGCTTTGTCGTCCGATGCACAATATTTACCTAACCAAAGACCTACCTGATGATACTTGTTCGGTCGGGCTAAGCATCGACATGTCCCAAGTACGAATGAAAACGTGAACAGCTCACACGTTTGAAACTTGAAAACATGATATGTGCGAAAATGTAAATTAAAAGAGAAAAACAACGGTCCAATGGTACATTCATGTGGACGGCACACAAACGCCTAAATGCACGTGAAGAAGAGTGAATAGTGGTTGTTTACAGGTCGCGGTGCAAATAACACGAGCAGGCAGTGGCGTGACGGGACGGACGAGTCGAGTCTGTCGTCTGCTTTCGTTTCGCTCCCCTCCGCCGTGTTTGCTTGCCCTCTCCCCAAGGTAAACAGGATAAGAAAATTAAGATGAGAATTCATGATGGACATCAATAATTGCTATGATGAGTGTGTGAAGATGACGTCGTTTCAATTGGAACAGTCCTTATAAATTATATCGCTAGCATTTATAACACCTTCAACTTCCATAGAGTCCGATAGCCTACCGCTGGGTCTGTCGTATTTCGCATGTTGAATTCTTGTGCAGCGATTTGGAGCAGATTGTGAGCAGCAGGTTAACGTTTGAACTCTATTGAAACATTTTATTTATCGTTGTGGCTGGGGTGGTTCTGATGCTAAATGTAGTTAGCGCTTCTCCTCCCCTTGGCTCGCAGTTCAGGCCAACCGTCAGCTTCCAGTTTTTAATTAGCAATAGATGTAACGACTAAATTCTATTCGTCGCATGCCCGAAATGTCCACTTTTTCGATATGCAGTACAGTTCACTCGGACGGGTTCAATTTTAGATACATTCGAAACGTTCTATCTCATGCTGACTACCTTCCTAACCTCTACCTCTAGGCCGGCAGTTCAGCTCGACGCGTCAACAAGGTTGTTAAATTTGACCTCTTTATCTTTTCTCCAGGTGTCTGTGTGTGTGTGTGTTTGTGCTGGAAAGCCTGAGAGCTGACATTTCTGTATTTGCCGACTGGCAATTACAACCTGTGACTTTTGATGGAAAAGGGCCACTTTTTGCTTGGTTCATTGGGTGGCTGACTTCCCATGTTGTGTTCCTCAGTTTCATTTTTCTGCAACTCTCAACACCAGTGCGACTGGGGTACGTAAAATTTTGGCACGCTTTTCTAAGTTTGCATGGAGGATTTACTGGTCATTAAGTGAATGCGTGTATTAATTGTCCTAACAGAATAGAACATCAAAGGCGTTAATTCCGGCCAGACTAACAAGTCGTCCCAAAGTTTTTGTCTTACAATATTTCATGTGACTCGGCACACTAGAGTGGACTTGCCAGAGTGAAGGATAAGAATTTGTACTAAAGAGAAAACTGAGAGAGGTAGTATATACATCTCTAAACTGAATTACACCTCGATTCATTGGGTTTCAAGAAAACAGTTTCATTTCTCATTGTTGGCATCTTCTATTACAGGTGAAAAAGAAGTGTTCCGGCATCGGAGGAAAGCATTCAGATAAAGCTGGCTGGACGGACAGAGGGGCAGTTGGGGAAAGCCACATCAGGTACAGCAGTGCGCAGAAGCTCCTTGGTGACATGCAATTGAAGCAACTAAACCAGCACCACCTCAAACGTAGCTATAGACCTTTTAAGTAAACGTGCAATACTTCCTGTCAGCAAGCGCTGCATATACTATCGAACTTATTGAAGGAACCCACATCCATAACAGCAAAGTTATGTTAACAAATAGTATAATCTAGTAGAAGTTGTCTTTTAATGTGAAGTTGTATCAAGTCAAAAAGAGGAAAGACTGTCTGTGATTCCATTGTGACATGGCTTGCCCATATTTTCTCTTTCTGGAGGCGTTCTGGGCAAAATAAATGAATGGGGTCTTACTTTTTTTCTTGTGTTTGTTTTTGTCCCAATTCTAAGTCTACTGTTGAATTGCGATGCTTTAGAATCCAAATGGTCGCAAGTCGATTGATTGATTGAAAGGTTCTTTGGTGAGGGATCACTCATTCACATTGACAGCCGGTGTCTCCATATGAGAAATATGAAGTCCCTCCAGTGTGTCTCGGCGCGGCACCTCGCTACGAGGCTAGTGTCGAAAATATGAGAAATCAGGACGGACTTAGCGTCGGACCGTCAGACTACGGGACCAGCCAGCGGGTCTCGCTCCACCTTCTTCCAAAAAAAATATTTTATTTAGATAATATTCATTTATAATAAAATTTATTTTTATTACGAAAGGGTTGAATATGGCCGGGAATCGCAACGAAAAAAAAATCAAAACATTATCATTAAAATTCAAAACTTATTTAATTAATTTACCGTGTATTTCGGTCAACGCATCCCCGCCCATACGACACTTGGCCCTAAAACTCGATATTAATTAAATTAATCATTAAAAATGCAATTTCGGTCGAATGACCGTAGGGCAAGTGAGCCACCCCCGTGAAATGATGACTGTAATCGTCACGAATAGCTTTGTAAAATGACAAAATTTTCTTGTAAATTCACAAGTAAAATCGTAGTTTTACAAGTTTTTTTAATTGTAGCAAAAACAAAAGGTGTCTTCACCTGTATTTTTGTAAATTTACGAAGATAGTCGTAAATTTACAACAATAATTGTAAATTTACAGCGAAACTTTTGTAAATTTACAACGATAATTGTAATTTTACAACAATATTCGTGAATTGATGACTACACTTGTAAATTTACGAACAAAGTGCAGTTAATTTTGCAACACAAGGTGATCGTTATAAATAATAAACAGAGATTTAATCGTTATCTTACAAGAAAAAATGTGAAATTTACAACAAAACTCGTAAAAACTGTAACATTTTAAAACATGTGTTTTCATCCTTCTTTCGCACGAGACAAGCTGAACAAGTAGAGCCGTTCAATAATAAATCTCAAAAATTTTACAAAATTCTTTGTTATTTTACTACCACGCTGTGTTGCAAAATTAACAGGACTTTTTTCGTAAAATTACAACTTGATCAGGAACAGTGTAGTTTCAGGGTGGCACATGAAATTGCACTGAAAGGAAAGCCCTTCACAGACGGAGAGTTCGTGAAGGAGTTCATGAACGATGTGGCTGAGGTTTTGTGCCCAACAATGGTGCCCAAATTCTCGTCCGTGGCCCTGTCACCATCGACCATTCAGCGTCGAATCGCTGAAATGGCTGATGATGTGAATCAGCAGCTGCACGCCAAAGGGAAGACCGTGGTGGCGTTCTCCGTAGCTGTGGACGGGAGCACGGACGATTAGGGCTGGGCGGTTAACCGGTAAATTTTCCGGTTAATTTCACTAACCGTCCTTGTTAGCCAGGCTAACAAGGACGCATTCATGGGGCGATAAACGAAGGAGCCGGGACAAGCGCGGGGACATCCCAAGAAAAACGCCCAGTCAGAACCCGCAAGCCTAACCCCAAGTACGTCCACTACATGGCATCCTTGAACAAGGCCAGGCATGATTTTTAGGCGTGGATGCAGACGCGGCGAGAGGAAAACCGGAGCATCCCACAACAAATCTACCGCCCCGGAGAGGGCACAGCCGATACTCCTGCTGCCCCACAAGAGGGCCCAGCCCCAGCACCAAGTGCTTCACAGCAAGGCCCTTTTCACAGGTCGGAGGGGGAAGGGGGGTTCCATAGGCAGCGAGACCGGTATTATTTCCGGAGGGATGCCATGGAGGAGGAACAAATAGAAGACGACCGTTATTCGGACTAGTGAAAACGTAAAAGAGGGGAAGATGATTCCCTCGCAAGATGCCCAATAGGGGCCAGAGACTAAGCCACAAAAAAGGGGCAATCTCCCCTCCAAAGTGGCCCTACTAGGGCTCGGGACGATCAGGACCCTAAAGGGGTTGTTCTGTGATTAAAAATAATAATGAATGTAATGTCCCTTGCAAAAAGGAAAATATATGGGCAATGTATGGTTGACATATATTACTGACAATATATGGGATTTATATATGGAACAGATAATTAAGGGAGATACTTTTCAGATATAAATAATGTATGGAAAATATATAAATCTCATACATTGAACAATAATAGGCAATGCAGTCTATTAAAAAAAATATGAAACTTGACAAAGACTCGAAAGCCTTTGAAGAAAGGATTAGAGGGCACGCTATTGGTCAAATCAGGTGTCGTGCCTAGCATCTTTTTGCGCTGCACCCAAAAATGATGTTCAAAATTTTCTAACTGTTTCACTTCACTTGGTACATAGGATTTCTCAAAATTTGGTGGAGACTTAAACGCATGGGAAAGAACATTTTACTTGCTCAATATATGACTTCAATATATTTCACAAGATAATATTATCTGGCGTAAAAAGCCAAGATTTATTCAAGTATACAGACCATATATGGCTTCAAGATATTTATATCTTGAGAAATATATTGCGGAGAACCAAGATATAACAAAAGTACATTGCAATATATAATACATATATTGGGCCATATACTTGCAATGTATTGAACAATACATAATTATATTGAAAATATATGAGCCATGTATGGAAAATATACGAACCATATCTGGGGAATATATTGCCCTTTTCGCAAGGGGTACAGCTACCGGCTCAATGTGTGTAAATGTAAATCGACAAGTTATAAAAGTTAACTGTATGATGACGTTGGTGTAACTATTGTTAAAAAGCCAAGAGCGAATGAAGACGTATTTTATGTACTCAGTGTTTTTGTACAATAAATTGTGTAACCCTGTGTCCTTTTGGGGGGAGGAAGCGTAGTGTACGCAGGGTTACTGCCGATAGCGCTACACTAGCGCTACCTGCGGTAGCCCTGCCAAGCACTACCCCGTCTCCGCTCTCCTCGAAGACAGAGCGAGGACTTGTGATTCAGCCCTCGATGGTGCAGCATTATATCTTCCCTAACTATTCCCGACGTGCGAGACGCGCTCAGAGATAGAGAACATAACATTTACCAACATTGCAAATTTCAAAATTTGATGGGAAAATTCAAAACTAAGTCGTAAAATTGTCAATTGGTGGTAATGTTCAAATCGTGTTCTGAAAATTACGAACAGTCGAGTGTTAAATCTGGTACAGAGTCTTAATTTTCCTAATGGGATCGTAAATTTCATAACTGGCCCAGGAGGCGTGGCCAAGGAGCGCGTGCAGAGTCATCAGGTAGCTGACCCTCCGCTCACGTGGGACGTGGTAGCACAGTGGTAAAGAGGTATAAATCCCGGGTTCGAAACTGGCTGAGCAAAATTAAAGTTGGGTTCAATAGACCATTCCGCTGGATCTACTTCGATCCCTCGAAAAAACAAATGCACCGGAAGTCAGGTCGCGACAGCCAATCAGAAGCCTTCTTTCATCAGTGGTAGCGCCTACCCTTGATGACAGGAGGCTTCTGATTGGCCGACGCGACCTGACTTCCGGTGCATTTGTTTTTTCGAGGGATCGAAGTAGATCCAGCGGAATGGTCTATTGATGTGATACGGTCGAATATGTGTTCATGTACTTGAAGCGTCATTTTGCTCACCTGCCGTGTAATGACTTCGCAAACAACGGATCTGAATTTTCATAACATGATTGTAAAACAATTTACAATCATAAGTGATTTTAGTTTTCATAACAAATGTTTGTGAAAAAAAAAATGCCAACCGACATTATGACAATTACAACTCATAATTATAACAAAGTGGCTGAAGCTACGAGTGATAATCCAATGAAGGAATTGTAAGTTAGACCGACTGCATAGCACGATCCGGCTGTAGGGTAGGCCAACTGCCATAAATGTTGCTTACGCATGCCCGCAACATTGACGGCGGTTGAGTTGCCTACCTACACGGTAGCTTACCACCAAAATGGCAACAAGCACTGTGTCTAATCATTTCCTCTAAAGCTGCAGGCACATCGACAGACGGACAGGGTGAAATACAAGAATACTGAAAGAGACAGCGCGACCGCTTCGACAGCGACGCTGAAACTCCAGAAGACGAACCTAGCAATGATGAGATGACCCGCACGCTTAAGAATTTGATTGAAACTGAACCCACAATGTTAATAAAATCTTGTTAAGTAACGAGTGTGTGATTAATTTTGTTTAGGAGTCTATCCGTAGAGTTACGATTAGGTCAAATTGTTACTTAAACATCAATTTGTCGTTACTGTTTTCAAATTTATTTAAAAAAAAATACGATTTCAAGAAATTCTGGTAGTCACGAAGTTAATTTTATGTTCTGGTTTAACAAAGATAGCTAAGGCTAGGACTGCGTTGTGTGTAGTTCTGTTGATGTTTGTCAGACCATTATAAATAATACTAAAACTTACGTAAAGACCAGCTGCGTATCAATTTGTGTCAAAAACAGACATTTAAGACAGTCTCATAATACCTGAAGGACAAGTTATTCACAGACACGTGCAGTAAAATAGTCCAGTTCACCCAGCTTTAAGGTTAGAAAAAAGCACAGCCCCGTGTCCACATCGTTTCGTCTTAGATTCAGAAGTACCACTAGCGAAAGGCACGGCCCTAAGGGATTGGGCTTCGGCGGTGGCGGTGGCGTTCAGGTAGTTTCAGTTAGAGTAGCTAGTTGCGGTAACTCGTTGCCAGTGTGTTCTCTGGATTTAGGTGGCGCTTTTACCTCAACTCAGGTGAGCCCGCTAATTACAAAAAGCAAAACGAGTACGAAGGAAGTGATTTTTCTGTTTGTCTCTCTGTTCTTGCTTTGTTTTTTTGTCTTTTTCATTCGAAGAGGGTAATAATCTTAAAGATCATTATTCCTGCATCTTGTTCAATTCAAATGAGTAGGTGCCATCACCTTTTCTGCTTTATGTCCTTTGTTCTTTGAGAAAGGAGAAGAGATTTGTTAATGTCTTGGTTAAAAATGTTATGCAAATTGCATTAAATTTTAGAAAAATTCATGCTTAAAAAAAGATATGAAACGATCTTGTGTAAAAATTATTCTTATTCATCAGTCAACAGTTTTACATGAACGACACATTTTCCTTTCATTTTCCAAATATATTTTCAATATATTTTTATTCTTAACTTATGTACTATTACAAAATCACAAGAAGCACTTACACAATAGTTTAACATGGCAATTTCTAACAGTTTCATATATTTTCAATATATTTTGCACTAAATATTAACTTTTATTTTTACAAAATCACAACAACCAGTTCTGGGAAGAAAAATAATCTTTGAACTGAACCAAAAATGCAACTAACCTTTCTCTAAACTGAGATCACATTGTAGTTATCTAAATCTGCTTGAATAATTTACTCCTAATTGGCTGAGCGATTAGCGAAGCCAGTTACTCCAGTGGGGTTGGAAAGTTTTGTCTGTCATTCCTGTTGAACTGGTTGTTCCCAGTTCTGTTTGTTTGTTTGTTTGTTTGTCTGTCTGTCTGTGTGTCCGCACTACTTCTCCTGAACGGCTTGGCCGATCTGGCTGAGATTTTGCAGGGTTATTAGGTATGTCCTTGGCTCGCCACACGCAAAAATTCAGCTTTAAATCTCATTCCATTCAGTCGTACTAACGAAAAAACACTAAAAAACGGCAGAAAAAGTGCAACTTTTTAGTGACTTTATATTTTAGAGACATTTTTACATGGTTTCCTATGTTTTTGAAATTCCTGATGACGAAAATGAAATCAATTTCGACCCCTGACCAAACTTTTAACTGCGAATTGGCTATCTCGGCCCGAATTTACCAACATAATCAACTTCGACCCTTCATCTTGAAAAAAAGGGGTCGACCGACTAAAAAAATTTATTGCAGATTTCGATAGGTCTCGGCAAGACCTTTTCAAAGAGGGGTCGGAAGGGGGGTCTAGGAGCCCGACTTCATTAGTTGGCCGAATGAGGATCTTGAACAAAGGGGATCGACCGACTAAAAATTTTATTGCAGATTTCGATAGGTCTTGGCAAGACCCGTTCAAAGAGGGGTCAGAAGTGGGGTCTAGGAGCCCGACTTCATTAGTTGGCCGAATCAGGATCTTGAAAAGGGATCGACCGACTAAAAATTTTTATTGCGGATTTCGACAGGTCTCGGCAAGACCTTTTCAAAGAGGGGTCGGAAGGGGGGTCTAGGAGCCCGACCTTATCCGTTTGCCGAATCAGGATCTTGAAAAAAGGGGATCGACCGACTAAAAATTTTATTGCAGATTTCGATAGGTCTTGGCAAGACCCGTTCAAAGAGGGGTCAGAAGTGGGGTCTAGGAGCCCGACTTCATTAGTTGGCCGAATCAGGATCTTGGAAATAGGGGATCGACCGACTAAAAAATTTTATTGCAGATTTCGATAGGTCTCGGCAAGACCTGTTCAAAGAGGGGTCGGAAGGGGGGTCTAGGAGCCCGACTTCATTAGTTGGCCGAATCAGGATCTTGAAAAGGGATCGACCAACTAAAAATTTTTATTGCGGATTTCGACAGGTCTCGGCAAGACCTTTTCAAAGAGGGGTCGGAAGGGGGGTCTAGGAGCCCGACCTTATCAGTTTGCCGAATCAGGATCTTGAAAAAAGGGGATCGACCGACTAAAAAAAATTATTGCAGATTTCACGTGGTGCATTACTCAATGCCTCAAAAATCCTTGAGACAGCTTGCCGAAGGCAAGCAGGGAAGCGCCGCAGGCCAAGGTAGGTGTAACGCCAGTCGTGGATTGTCGTAACTGGCGCAGCATCGCGAAGCCTGTTACGACAAGACACGGTCTGGCGTAAACCTACCTTGTAGGCCTAAATTGACAGCAAATAGAGAGAACATAAATTATATAGTTCAAACTTAACTCAAAGAGTGGCACATTAGAAATCTGGTATTTGGTATACGAGGGGCTTAATCCTCAAGATTTTCAGCTTCATCATTCAAAGTCTCCAAAAACTTCTCGAATTTGTCAACCACCTTAGTCCCATATGCTATGTCAAATGCTGATCTCTCCTGAGTCTTCATTTGTGAATCATAGAAATTGATCTTTGCCATCGCTGATTGAAGGTGAGGGTCCGAATCTGACACTTTCATGCCCTTGTAGTAGGACGTCTGCTTATCATTGGCCAACTTGTGCTTATTTTGAAGCTTCCAAGCCACCGCGGTCATCATTGGGTAATGCCGCGATGGTAGGTTCGACTCCACGGACGGATCGGTAAGGAGTTTGCATAGTGCATACTCCTCCCCAAACTGCCCTAACATATTAAGTGCACCCGTCAGATAAGGTAACTCACCACGAAATTCAGATATGGACAATGCATCTCCTCGCTTGATAACGAGTTCAGTAATAATTGTTCTTAAATGAGTACATTCTGCCCATTGGAGCAAATTAAGTGTCCATTTGGCCATTGCACCAAGAAACCCTTCTTTGGTTTTAATAGACTGAAGGTGTTGCACCATAACCTTTCTAACTGTCCAAAAAGCGGGCGATTTCTCGTACACCGCTTTTAAGGCCGACACACCTGGACAAAGGCTGAGCAAGAACTCCTGGTCTTCTGGAATACCTAACTTTGCTGTTACGCCTCTTAGGCGCGCTTTGATCCAGGGATCATAGTTGTCAGACGAAAGGTTCTTTGCGAGACATAGGACAAAAATCCCATACAAAGCAATTACATGTCTGAAATCAAATCTATGGCCAGCATTAACAATCTCAGTGACCATCTCCCTGGAGATCCTTTTCAAAGCATTCCAGTTATAATCTCTAATGTCAATGTTATGAACTCGAAACTGGGCGATAATGCTGGGTCTCAACCCCGGATCGACACCTACAAAGTACGAGAACATTAAAGAACAGGCCATATCTTTGTCAGAATCTGGCTCCAAATCTCTCAGTGTCAGCACAAGCATTAAAAGCTCATCCAGCAGTTCCCTCTCATCGTCCGAGCAGGTATACAAATTGTTACGCACATGTCTTGGGACATACCTAGACTCGACAGCAGGATGATCTAGTTTGACTTCGACACCGGCTTCCGTCTTCTTGACATAGGACGCTGCTCCGGACAAACAAGAACTAAGAGATCCACCTACGACGGCCCTCACATCAGAGGTGGTCTTATTAGGTCGAGCCTTAACTCTTGATCCTTGTGTGGCGAGTGTGACTTGAAATGGATAGTATGTTTTAACAACTAGACGTACTAAAGACCATGGGTTCTTGGTTCTTGAGCCATGGAGGCGGCTTAGGGAAGCGTGACCACAGGACCACGCGCGACGCTTACGTTCCCGACCGCAACAAACACACACACACACGCAGCGTGCTTGCAAAATTTGATTCCGCCCAGAGTCGAACTGGGGACCCTCTGCGTGTGAAGCAGATGTGATGACCACTACACCACGGAACCGGGATGAACTGCTACCGACGCGTGCGTGCCGTGACGGCGTGAGGACGCAATGCCGCTCCGGTGGGCGCACAACGATGGGTCCTACGAACATGTCACTTTTCCCGTTCAACAAAGACCGATGTCTCTGGCTCCCGTTCAACAAAGGCCGATGTCAGAGATACGGGCTACAAAACCTCGCTCATTGCAATTTTATTTTCCTTCCTAAACCCTATCCTGGCGTTATATCAATTTTTCGTGTGTTTGATCGGTTCCTAATACTGAACAGAAAGTTCGGTTCACGAAGCATTAAGGTTGCCGCGAACGTTTTCTTAATATCGCAAGTGACATATTGACTGCAGGCCCAAGATTGCGGACAAGCGGCTAACATCGGTCTGTGTTGAACGGGAGGCAGAGACATCGGTCTTTGTTGAACGGGTGCCAGAGACGTTGGTCTTTGTTCATAGGACCCATCGACAAGCCTTGGAAAGTCACTGGCAGGAGTCAGCAAGCAGCAGAGTGGCGCAGTGGAAGCGTGCTGGGCCCATAACCCAGAGGTCCGGGGATCGAAACCTTGTTCTGCTATCTCTCATTTTGTGTGCAACGTTTCGGATAGTGACGACGAAGCACCAAGGTCCCCATAGAAGCGTCCGACGCACAGATTGCCTCGTCAAAACGCAAAACATGCAAAACAACTCAGTTGCAGGGGGCACCCCGGTTAAACCGGGGAGGTCTCGATCTGCAGTCGAATGCTCTACTACTTTTTTTTTTCTTTTTTTTCTTAATATGTCTTTCATGACGTCATGCAAGAAGAACTTAAATCATGTAGTTCAGCCTTAATTCTAAAATGGCACATTGCTACTTTGGTATGAGATATGCACAAACTTAGCCCTCTGGGTTCTCTGGTTCTTTCTCCAGGTTTTCCAAGAACTTCTCAACCTTCTCAACCACCCTTGACCCATACGCAACATCGAAGGCTGACCGCTCCTGCGTTTTCATTTGAGAGTCATAGAACTCTATTTTAGCCAATGCTGATTGCAGATGCGGGTCAGAATCTGCCACCCTCATTCCTTTATAGTAGGAGGTCTGTTTGTCATTTGCCACTCGGTGTTTATTTTGCAGTTTCCATGATACGGCGGTCATCATAGGGTAATGGCGGGACGGGAGGTTTGACTCTACCGATGGGTCGGTGAGAAGTTTGCATAAAGCAAAGTCTTCTCCGAATTGTCCCAACATTTCCAGCGCACCAGTCAGGTATGGTAGTTCCCCTCGAAACTCAGATATGGAAAGCACATCACCTCTTTTTATCACGAGTTCGGTAATTATAGTCCTCAAATGCGTGCATTCGGCCCATTGAAGCAGGTTCAATGTCCATTTGGACATTGCCCCCAGTAATCCATCCTTTGTCTTGACGGACTGAAGATGCTGCACCATGACCTTTCTGACAGTCCAGAATGCAGGAGTCTTTTCATATACAGCCTTCAAAGCCGAAACACCCGGACATAGCCCACGTAAGAATTCTTGATCCTCCGGAATTCCCAGTTTAGCTGTGATTCCCCTAAGGCGGGCCTTTATCCAGGGCTCATAATTATCAGATGATAGATTTTTAGCAAGGCAAAGAACAAAGATTCCGTACAAAGCAATCACATGCCGGATGTCGAACCGATGACCTGCATTAGTGATCTCATCTACGGCCTCCCGCGCAATTCCCTTTAGGGCGTTCCAATTGTAATCTCTGAACTCTATGCTATGTACCCGGAACTGATTGACAATGGAAGACCTAAGACCGGGGTCAACTCCCACGAAGTATGAGAACATTAGTGCACAAATTGTATCTCTATCGGAATCCGGTTCTATATCTCTTAGTGTCACTAAAATCATCAATAGATCGTTCAGGAGTTTAGGCTCTGCTTCTGCACAGGAATACAGATTGTAGCGTACATATTTGGTCACATACCTTGATTCGACGGCTGGGTGATCAAGTTTCACTTCAACCCCTGCCTCGGTCTTTCTGACATATGAAGCTGCCCCAGATAAGCAAGCACTAAGGGATCCACCTACCACTGCCCGGATATCTGCAGCTGTCTTGTTATGCCTAGACATAATTCTCAGTTGTTAAATGTCAATCAATGACTGAACAAGATAACAGCGTAGTTAATGGAAAGCGGAAAAGCAGATCAGTTCTTGGCTACTGAGCTACAACCCACACCCTGAACAAGTGACGATTCGGGAAACGGGATTGGCGTGGGCTGTGTTGCGATACGAGCATGCGCACCGACTTGACTGTGGCCAAAAGTACCGACCGGCAGCACTGCCACAAGAAGAAAGGTCGGTCCCACCGAGACTTGAACTCGGATCACTGGATTCAAAGTCCAGAGTGCTAACCATTACACCATGGGACCGAGCGCTGCCACGGATGCTGTCACGGACCCATCTGTCCTACGTCTGCACGATGAGATGACCTCACTAGAAAGTGACGCGGCTGCGAAGGGCCAGCAACATGTCAGGATGGCCGAGCGGTCTAAGGCGCCAGACTCAAGTGAGAATCTTGCCCGGCTTCAGTAACCGGGTCCGAGTGTTCTGGTCCTCGAATGAGGGCGTGGG
This sequence comes from Stenchaetothrips biformis, assembly GCA_030522485.1. Taxonomy (NCBI): domain Eukaryota; kingdom Metazoa; phylum Arthropoda; class Insecta; order Thysanoptera; family Thripidae; genus Stenchaetothrips; species Stenchaetothrips biformis. The sequence goes on along the minus strand of CM060089.1, from coordinate 5,638,160 downwards.
TTCAAATCCCACTTCTGACATATATTTTCCTCCCCGCCTCTGCATTGACTCTAACGAGTGTCAATTCAACCGAAATATTTTATGTCGGCACGCTTTTGGAAAAAGAAAAAAACAGGGTTTTTTTACTTTTTGTTTTGAGGACTTTTTGACTTTCTTTATTTCAGATGACGACAACGTAACCAAAACGAGAACGTGCACATTAGGAAAGATTAAAATAGAGCCGAGTGGTGTAGACACAGCCTAATACCCCTGGAGGGACTCGAACCCTCAATCCCCGGCTTAGGAGGCCGGTGCCTTATCCATTAGGCCACAGGGGCTGACGACAAACGTTTCGGACGGCGGGCGCCCGCGCACCTGCCTGTTCTTCCGCGTATTCTTGGAAACGTGCCCAAAAATGTCCCAAAACATCTATCGCACGCTGCCTCCAGGAGGATTTGAACTCCCGACCCCCGGTCTACGAGACCGGTGCTCTAACCACTGAGCCATGAAGGCGGCTTAGGGAAGCGTGACCACAGGACCACGCGCGACGCTTACGTTTCCGACCGCAACAAACACACACACACGCAGCGTGCTTGCAAAATTTGATTCCGCCCAGAGTCGAACTGGGGACCCTCTGCGTGTGAAGCAGATGTGATGACCACTACACCACGGAACCGGGATGAACTGCTACCGACGCGTGCGTGCCGTGACGGCGTGAGGACGCAATGCCGCTCCGGTGGGCGCACAACGATGGGTCCTACGAACATGTCACTTTTCCCGTTCAACAAAGACCGATGTCTCTGGCTCCCGTTCAACAAAGGCCGATGTCAGAGATACGGGCTACAAAACCTCACTCATTGCAATTTTATTTTCCTTCCTAAACCCTATCCTGGCGTTATATCAATTTTTCGTGTGTTTGATCGGTTCCTAATACTGAACAGAAAGTTCGGTTCACGAAGCATTAAGGTTGCCGCGAACGTTTTCTTAATATCGCAAGTGACATATTGACTGCAGGCCCAAGATTGCGGACAAGCGGCTAACATCGGTCTGTGTTGAACGGGAGGCAGAGACATCGGTCTTTGTTGAACGGGTGCCACCCGTGTGAGACGACTGGGCTGAAAAGAAGCTGGATCGCGTCTGAAACTTACGACCGGTTTCAGACCGCGGTCAGACCTCAGCCAGCCTGGGCTTAGACGGCGCTCAGACAAATCAGACCGCCTTCGGTGCCTGAACCTCGTTTGACGAGCGTCTGAGTGGGGCCTCACCGTGCCCTGAAAGTGGACCGAGTTCCGTCTTAAACTCAGTGGAAATTCAGACCGCTTTCAGGGCCGCGCTCAGACCGTTTTCAGTCTACTGGGAAAAGGCGTGAATGGATGAGAAATTCGAAAGAACGATTATGGACGCCTGCGCCACCGTCTCAACCCCGTCTTAAACCGTTCAGACCGTATCCAGGCGCGCGGCTGGTCGGCGGAGCCGCACGGGCTGCATACCTTTCGGCGCTCCAGCGCCGCCCGAGCACGACTGGTTGCCTACTCGCACGGCGGCAGGCTTCTCCGGGGGTGGCGCGCGGCCCGTCCCTCTGTCACTTGTCAGTGCGTGTGCGTAAGGGCAGAAAGGAAAAAGCGAACTTAAATAATCTCTCACTCCATCTCTAGTTTATTCGAAGTGTAGTTCGTTGTGTTAACAAAACAACAAAAAAAAAAGAAATTGAACAAAACAAAACTTAACAAATCATGTCGGACAAGGAAGGTAGGGAGTCATTGCTGAAACAGATTTGAATATTATCACTGTTTCCAACAGAAATCGCAGTGGACCGGGAGAAACCGGGACCAAAAGTGAAGCAGGGAAATTGAGAGAATGTGGCTGGGGTTGTGGGTCACAAAGATGTAGGATCTGAGGTGAATGCTGAAGGAGTGTGGGTTTTTGAGGTTGGGACTGTCTGGGTGGGTGTGAGTGTGACTGTCTGGGTGGGTGTTATGACTGAGTGAGTGTGTGGGGGTGTGACTGAGAGTGTGTCTGTGGGTCTCTGGGGGTGTGTGGATGTGACTGGGGCTGGGATTCTGAGAGTGGGTGTGAGTTTCAGAGATGAACTTGATGATAATGAAGCTGATGAAGGACCTGCTCTCGCCCCTGACTTCATTTTCTCCTTTCCCTGATGAAAATGGAGTGTTACTCGGAGCGTCAACGAAGTGCGCTCGGAGCGTTATCGAAGCGTAAGAACTTGGTTGCTACTCCGCTGACACTCCAGTAACACTTGCCTGCTTTGAAGGAAGCGTCAACGAAGAGGCCGTACCCCTTCGTTTACGCCCCGTGGCCTGCCGCCCCGTGAACGCTCCGCTGGCGCTTCGTTGGCGTCTCCCAACGAAACGGCAAAGACGGAATTTGAACTGAGAACCTGGGGACGCTGCACTGCAAATTGATTCCGTAGTGCGTTTTACTGTCCGTTTCTGTCGCTCCTCTACGAAAGGCCCCTAAGCGCGAGTAAAGAAGAGTGACGTGATGTGTGAAATCAGTCTACTTGGGATAAGAAGGATAAAGAGATAATTAGTTGATTTGCATTCCCTGTATTTTATTGGTTAACACGAATGAAAATAGTACAACCAAGTGTTAGAACTTCATTTCACAAAAATTAGGCCCTATAGCGATTGTAGTTAATGTAACTAATATCCACTCCAACACCCAAAAGGTACTTCACAAAGGTAGCTGCCTTCTGTGGTACAGCAGTACATTGCAACATTGCGTATTTTACTTAAAGGTGCAACGAACAATTCTCCCTCTGCAGTTATTGCGTTAAATGGTAGGAAAGTTTTAGGAATCATAAAGTCATCAATTCTGACTTTTCCCACTTCAAAAAGTTTTATGAGAACATAAACCCTTTTGTTATCAGTGAAGATCCCTCTGATCTGTCCAAATTTACTGCCTGAAACTAACACATATGTATTATTGCGTTTTTTATTAAAGGCAATTTGTTTTGTTGGCTGAGCGATTAGCGAAGCCAGTTACTCCAGTGGGGTTGAAAAGTTTTGTCTGTCTGTATGTTTGTGTGTCCGCACTACTCCTCCCAAACGGCTCGGCCGATCAAGATGAGATTTTGCAGGGTTGTTAGGTATCCTTGGCTCGCCACACGCCGAAATTCGGCTCCCTATCTCAAATTGTTCAGTCGTACCAACGAAAAAACACTAAAAAAACGGCAGAAAAAGTGCAACTTTTTAGTGACTTAATATTTTAGAGACATTTTTACATGGTTTCGTATATTTTAAAAGGTGCTGATGACGAAAATGAAATCAATTTCGACCCCTCACTAAAGTTTTAACTGCAAATCGGCTACCTCGACCCGAATTTACGAACATTATCAACTTCGACCCTTGATCTTGAAAAAAGGGGGTCGACCGACTAAAAAATTTTATTGCAGATTTCGATCGGTCTCGGCAAGACCTTTTCAAAGCGGGGTCGGAAGGGGGGGTCTGTAAGCCCGCCTTCATGTATTGTGAAAATTGGTGCAACGGCCATGTTTTGCACATTAACTTTGGCACAAGAGCGGGCCTCAGTACTGATGTTACATTAATAAGTTTGCGCTTTACCTCCACGGGGTGTGAGGAGCGAGGACCGAAGGCCCGAGAGACGGCCTCCGATTGGGTCAGCCGTCTGGTGCGAGGGCCGAAGAAGGATGGAACTAATCTTGGCCAAAAAAATTTTTCTGGCCAGAAAAAAAAACTTTTTCTGGGGACTATCTAAAGATGCGTTTTTCGACCCCAGGAACAACATATCGAATTATAGTGGAACATAATAAAAAAAATTTCTGGCCAGAAAAAAAAACTTTTCCTGGGGACTATCTAAAAATGCGTTTTTCGACCCCAGGAACAACATATCGAATTATAGTGGAACATGATTTTCACTAAAATTTCGGATTTTGGACTTAGCCAAAAAACCATTTTTCAGTGATCATCCCAAAATGCGTTTTTCGACCTTACAAACTGTGCTGGTATAACTTGCACTTTCACTCTTATTCCACAGTAGACCAACCCTACTACCATCCCTGAAATTTTCAGCGGTTATACCAGCACCGTTTTTCAGCAATTGTCGATCAAGAAAGGCGTATCAGAGCGCTTCAGCCACTTTTATCCAACTTACAAACTGCGCTGGTATAACTCGCCCTTTTACTTTTGTTCGATAGTGGACCAACCCTGCTACCATCCCTGAAATTTTCGGCGGTTATACCAGCACCGTTTTTCAGCAATTGTCGATCAAACACGGCGAATCAGCACGCTACAGCTAGTTTTCAAGCCAAGCTTACTTAGGAACTGTGCTGGTAAAACTCGCCCTTTTACATTTGTTGAATAGTGGACCAACCCTGGTACCATCCCTGAAATTTACAGCGGTTATACCAGCACCTTTCAGCAACTGTCGATCAAACACAGCGAATCAGCACGCTGCAGCCAATTTTCAAGCCAAGCTTACTTAGAAACTACGCTGGTATAACTCGCCCTTTTACTTTTTTTCGATAGTGGACCAACCCTGCTACCATCCCTGAAATTTTCAGCGGTTATACTAGCACCGTTATTCAGCAATTGTCGATCAAGAATGGCGTATCAGAGCGCAGCAGCCACTTTTCAATCCTAGCCAACTCAAAAACTGCGCTGGTATAACTCGCCCTTTTACTTTTTTTCGATAGTGGACCAACCCTGCTACCATCCCTGAAATTTTCAGCGGTTATACTAGCACCGTTATTCAGCAATTGTCGATCAAACACGGCGAATCAGCACGCTGCATCCATTTTTTAAGCCAAGCTTACTTTGAAACTGCGCTGGTATAACTCGCCCTTTTACTTTTGTTCGATAGTGGACCAACCCTGCTACTATCCCTGAAGTTTTCAGCGGTTATACCAGCACCGTTTTTAAGCAACTTTCGATTAAGAACAGCTTTTGAGAGCACTGCAGCTACTTCTTAATCCTTGCCAACTTACCAACTGTGCTGGTAACACTCGCCTGTTTACCTTTGTTTAATAGTAGACCAACCCAACCACCATTCTTGAAATTTTCAGTAAATATACCAGCACCGTTTTTCGGCAACTGTTCCTTTTTTTATAAAGTTGCTCTCCCGTTAAAATTAGGTTTTTTCCGTTTGATGTTTTGATTGTTTGGGTTCCCGAGCGGGTACATGTTTCGTTACTGCATTGTTTTATATTCTCCGCGCCCGGTTTCCCATTTTCTTTCCGCAATTTGACGAACTCCGATGGATTCGGTCTGAAGAATGGGTTTGTGCCCCACTTGCTGTCCTCCTGTAGGTGCAAATTATTTCAGAATGTAGTTCCGTTTCCATATTTCTTTTATTTTGTTTTTCCTAGGTGACAGTCTAGGCGATGATGGCAGTGCTAGTTATTGTTTTTGATAAAAAAAAACCGCTTGAGTGTGCAATTAAATTCTTAGCATTGCTAAAAAGTTTACATTTGTCTGACTTTCACTCATCAACCCCTTCTCTCGACCCATGGTGATTTGTGGAGTGACCTGCAAAGCATCCAGGACTTCGCGCCTAAGAAGAGCCATTTCTGTTCTGATCGGCATCTTTATGGAGACCCACCACCAAGTGCCTTACAGGGATTAAGGGTGGTAGAAATGTATCATGGCCCAAACTTCGGGGTGCTTCCTTGACCAAATAGGTTAGTCTTCATAGAAAAAAAGTTTGGTCAAGATCGGAGTGTACCACCTAAATATGTTCCCTTGTTAGTATGGCTAGAAGGTGTGACATTGGCAAGACTATTACAACGCTTACTCTTACCACAATGTTTACATGTAACGTGCGGATAGCAACTACAGTACACTAGAGTCCTATAGTGGAGAGACGTCACCGCCAGTGCCTGAGCGCGCTTGGCCAGTTATGCGAGATTTAAAATTACCGTAATTTATTGAATCGTATGGTAATATACATTTTAAACCGTAAAATACGTAATCTATTCCGTAATTTTCGTAATTTTTCCCCCAATGGCCAAAACCCACGAAATTAGCATATTTTGAACTTTCTGGTGCAGAAGCAAATCGCTACTCCGTTCTGCACTATGCTACATTGTCTTAATTAAACTCAACAAAACTACCCCTTACAGCTCTTATGTGGGAATTTTCTCAGAATTCTGATTCCTCCTCTGATTTTTGATTGTCATTCAGAAAATTTCTATAAGACCAGAAAGTTAAGAAAGTTCCTGATAGGTATCTGATCTCTAAATGACAATAAAGTTTTGTTAGATTGGTTTTGTACTGTCAGGTAGGAATCAGAAAAAAGCACCAGGACATGCTGCCGGTGGAAAAATGAAGCGTTCATAGCAATTTCAATTTCATGGACATCGGATCATTTAGAAAAGCATTTCCAGGCCTGATCTCGAGCAACCTACAATCGGTCTTCAGATTTGAACCTGAGTAAGTTTAACCCCAACCACCGAGTTATTGCCTGATCTTAAGTGATCCCAACCCTCGCTAGCTCCACCAAGAAGGATTTAAAGACAGAAAAGTGTCTCCAACTATAGCATTCCTTCACATGAATAAATTTACTGTCAACTTAAAAACACGATTTTCAGAAAAAATACGAATTTTAAGGGGGTCGTTTCTTACTTACGAGTTTTACGAAAAATACGTCTGTATTTTACGTGTAAGTACCGGGACTAAAATCACTCTACGCGTGATTTGCCGTACTGCCAGGTTGCCGCAGGACTCCTGCAGGAAGCAGGTGGTTCCGAGGGTTATTTCTTTTATCTCTTTCAAACTGTTCAAGTAAGGTGGGTATAGTGGGAGAGCAGATTGTAGTTTCCAGTTCAGGCTACAATCAGCTCGCTCACTAGGCACATCTAACTTTACCGGTTTAGAAGTTTTGCAAGTGTAAGGCCTATTGTAGCAGTAGCTCAGCCGTCCCATGTTGCCACATTACACCGCAGAGGCACGAAACGGGCGGGGTCCAATCCCGAAGCTAAACAGACGCTCGGAAGGTAGCCGAAGCTACTTCGGCTCGGCAACGCTGTCAGCCAGCGGGTGCTTCCACTGGGAGAAAAAATGAAGGTTGTGACTGTTAATCTTAATGCCACTCTTCGCTGTACATCGAAAGAAGGTGTTTACCGTACCCAGGGATACAGCAGACACCGTACCTCAAGGAACGGAATCCACTGTACCCTGGGAACATGCATTCACCGTACCTCGGAAACTGTTCAGACATCGAATTCATCATAAATGTAGAATGAAGGCAAAATTTTAAATTTGCGATAGAAACAATTCGATGGCGGAAATAAATACATCTCAACAAGACGAACAAAATATGATAAGCATGTTATGACCTCAGACTCGAAGTTTGGCAGCAATCGGCGTCAGAATTTTCTAAAAGTACGATTTTGGACCCTTTTAGAAACTTCTGACGCCGATTGCTGCCAAACTTCGAGTCTGAGGTCATAACATGCTTATCATATTTTGTTCGTCTTGTTGAGATGCATTTATTTCCGCCATCGAATTGTTTCCATCGCAAATTTAAAATTTTGCCTTCATTCTACATTTATGATGAATTCGATGTCTGAACAGTTTCCGAGGTACGGTGAATGCATGTTCCCAGGGTACAGTGGATTCCGTTCCTTGAGGTACGGTGTCTGCTGTATCCCTGGGTACGGTAAACACCTTCTTTCGATGTACAGTGAAGAGTGGCATTAAGATTAACAGTCAAAACCTTCATTTTTTCTCCCAGTGTCGAACACCCCTCCCTTCTCCAGTCGCCTGCAGCGGCCGCCGCTGGCACTACCGGCCAGCCGCTGGCTGTGACTGTGCTTCGACCGGCGAACGCGTCTGTCTGTCCGTCGTTTCACGCATCGGATCGCCGACCCAGTGTCTACCTACCCCACCTCACCCCACTTTTCTAAAAGGATGCGCAGGTCCGCCCGTTTCGTGCCTCTGTTACACCGCACTACGAAAAATTGTGCAACTGGATGTATGGATCGGGGTGGCGTCTCTACCACTATAGGACCCTAGAGTACCGCCAGGGCACCAAGTGTCTGCAGCGCCCTGATACGCCGTTCTTGATCGACAGTTGCTGAAAAACGGTGCTGGTATAACCGCTGAAGATTTCAGGGATAGTAGCAGGGTTGGTCCACTATCGAACAAAAGAAAAACGGCAAAATACACCAGCGCAGTTTGTAAGTTGGCTAGGATTGAAAAGAGGCTACAGCGCTCCGATACGCCTTCCTTGATCGACAATTGCTAAATAACGGTGCTGGTATATTCGCTAAAAATTTCAGGGATCGCAGCAGGGTTGGTCCACTACTGAACAAAAGTAAAAGGGCGAGTTATACCAGCGCAGTTTGTAAGTTGGGTAGGATTGAAAAGTGGCTGAAGCGCTCTGATACGCCTTTCTTGATCTACAGTTGCTAAAAAACGGTGCTGGTATAACCGCTGTAAATTTTAGGGATGGTAGCAGGGTTGGTCCACTATCAAACAAAAGTAAAAGGGCGACTTAAACAAGCGTAGTCTCGAAGTAAGCTTGGCTTGAAAATTGGCTGCAGCGTGCTGATTCGCTGTGTTTGATCGACAGTTGCTGAAAAACGGTGCTGGTATAACCGCTGTAAATTTTAGGGATGGTAGCAGGGTTGGTCCACCAATCAACAAATGTTAGAGGGCGAGTTTTACCAGCACAATTCCTAAGTAAGCTTGGCTTAAAAATTAGCTGCAGCGTGCTGATTCGCCGTGTTTGATCGACAATTGCTGAAAAACGGTGCTGGTATATTCGCTGTAAATTTTAGGGATGGTAGCAGGGTTGGTTTACTATTGAACAAAAGCATAAGGGCGAGTTATACCAGCGCAGTTTGTAAGTTGGATAGGATTGAAAAGTGGCTGAAGCGCTCTGATACGCCTTTCTTGATCGACAGTTGCTAAATAACGGTGCTGGTATATTCGCTGAAAATTTCAGGGATGGCAGCAGGGTTGGTTCACTACTGAACAAAAGTAAAAGAGGGAGTTATACCAGCGCAGTTTCTTAGTAAGCTTGGCTTGAAAATTGGCTGCAGCGTGCTGATTCGCCGTGTTTGATCGACAGTTGCTGAATAACGGTGCTGGTATAACCGCCGAAAATTTCAGGGATGGTAGCAGGGTTGGTCTACTATCGAACAAAAGTAAAAGGGCGAGTTATACCAGCGCAGTTTGTAAGTTGGATAGGATTGAAAAGTGGCTGCAGCGCTCTGATACGCCTTTCTTGATCGACAGTTGCTAAATAACGGTGCTAGTATATTCGCTGAAAATTTCAAAGAAGGCAGCAGGGTTGGTCCACTACTGAACAAAAGAAAAAGGGCGAGTTATACCAGCGCAGTTTCTAAGTAAGCTTGGCTTGAAAAATGGCTGCAGCGTGCTGATTCGCCGTGTTTGATCGACAGTTGCTGAATAACGGTGCTGGTATAACCGCCAAAAATTTCAGCGATGGTAGCAGGGTTGGTTCTCTATTGAACAAAAGGAAAAGGGCGAGTTATACTAGCGCAGTTTGTAAGTTGGCTAGGATTGAAAAGTGGCTGCAGCGCTCTGATACGCCTTTCTTGATCGACAATTGCTGAATAACGGTGCTGGCATAACCGCTGTAAATTTCAGGGATGGTAGCAGGGTTGGTCCACTATCGGACAAAAGTAAAAGGGCAAGTTATACCAGCGCAGTTTGTAAGTTGGCGCGGGTTGAAAAGTGGCTGCAGCGCTCTGATACGCCTTTCTTGATCGACAATTGCTGAATAACGGTGCTGGTATAACCGCCGAAAATTTCAGAGATGGTAGCAGGGTTGGTTCGCTATGGAACAAAAGTAAAAAGGCGAGTTATACCAGCGCAGTTTGTAAGTTGGCTAGGATTGAAAAGTGGCTGCAGCGCTCTGATACGCCTTGCTTGATCGACAATTGCTGAATAACGGTGCTGGTATAACCGCTGTAAATTTCAGGGATGGTAGCAGGGTTGGTCCACTATCGGACAAAAGTAAAAGGGCAAGTTATACCAGCGCAGTTTGTAAGTTGGCTAGGATTGAAAAGTGGCTGCAGCGCTCTGATACGCCTTTTTTGATCGACAATTGCTAAATAACGGTGCTGGTATAACCGCCGAAAATTTCAGAGATGGTAGCAGGGTTGGTTCGCTATTGAACAAAAGTAAAAAGGCGAGTTATACCAGCGCAGTTTGTAAGTTGGCTAGGATTGAAAAGTGGCTGCAGCGCTCTGATACGTCTTTCTTGATCGACAATTGCTGAAAAACGGTGCTGATATAACCGTTAAAAATTTCAAGGATGGAAGCAGGGTTGGTGTACTATTGAACAAAAGTAAAAGGGCGAGTTATACCAGCGCAGCTAGTAAGTTGGCTAGGGTTGAAAAGTGGCTGCAGCGCTCTGATACGCTTTTCTTGATTGACAGTTTCTGAATAACGGTGCTGGTATAACTGCTGTAAATTTCAGGGATGGTAGCAGGGTTGGTCCACAATCAAACAAAAGTAAAAGGGCGAGTTATACCAGCGCAGTTTCTAAGTAATCTTGGCTTGAAAATGGCTGCAGCTTGCTGATTCGCCGTGTTTGATCGACAATTGCTGAAAAACAGTGCTGGTATAACTGCTGAAAATTTCAGGGATGGTAGCGGGGTCGTGTCCACTATTGAACAAAAGTAAAAGGGCGAGTTATACCAGCGCAGTTTCTTAGTAATCTTGGCTTGAAAAATGGCTTCAGCGTGCTGATTCGCCATGTCTGATCGACAGTTGCTGAAAAACGGTGCTTGTATAACCGCTGTAAATTTCAAGGATGGTAGCAGGGTTGGTCCACTATCGAACAAAAGTAAAAGGGCGAGTTATACTAGCGTAGTTTCATAGTAAGCTTGGCTTGAAAATTGGCAGCAGCGTGCTGATTCGCTGTGTTTGATCGACAGTTGCTGAAAAACGGTGCTGGTATAACCGCTGTAAATTTTAGGGATGGTAGCAGGGTTGGTCCACTATTCAACAAATGTTAGAGGGCGAGTTTTACCAGCACAGTTCCTAAGTAAGCTTGGCTTAAAAATTAGCTGCAGCGTGCTGATTCGCCGTGTTTGATCGACAATTGCTGAATAACGGTGCTGGTATAACCGCTGTAAATTTCAGGGATGGTAGCAGGGTTGGTCCACTATCGAACAAAAGTAAAAGGGCAAGTTATACCAGCGCAGTTTGTAAGTTGGCTAGGATTGAAAAGTGGCTGCAGCGCTCTGATGCGCCTTTCTTGATCGACAATTGCTGAATAATGGTGCTGGTATAACCGCCGAAAATTTCAGAGATGGTAGCAGGGTTGGGTCTCTATTGAACAAAAGTAAAAAGGCGAGTTATACTAGCGCAGTTTGTAAGTTGGCTAGGATTGAAAAGTGGCTGCAGCGCTCTGATACGCCTTTCTTGATCGACAATTGCTGAAAAACGGTGCTGGTATAACCGCTGAAAATTTCAGGGATGGTAGCAGGGTTGGTCCACTATCGAACAAAAGTAAAAGGGCGAGTTATACCAGCGCAGTTTGTAAGTTGGCTAGGATTGAAAAGTGTCTGCAGCGCTCTGATACGCCTTTCTTGATCGACAATTGCTGAATAACGGTGCTGGTATAACCGCTGAAAACTTCAGGGATGGGAGCAGGGTTGGTTCTCTACTGAACAAAAGTAAAAGGGCGAGTTATACCAGCGCAGTTTGTAAGTTGGCTAGGATTGAAAAGTGGCTGCAGCGCTCTGATACGCCTTTCTTGATCGACAAGTGCTGAAAAACGGTGCTGGTGTAACCGCTGAAAATTTCAGGGATGGTAGTAGGGTTGGTCTACTGTGGAATAAAAGTGAAAGGGCAAGTTATACCAGCACAGTTTGTAAGTTCGAAAAACGCATTTTGGGATGGTCACTGTAAAAGGGTTTTTTGGCTAAGTCCAAAATCCGAAATTTTAGTGAAAATCATTTTCCACTATAATTCGATATGTTGTTCCTGGGGTCGAAAAACGCATTTTTAGATAGTCCCCAGGAAAAGTTTTTTCTTCTGGCCAGAAATTTTTTTTATTATGTTCCACTATAATTCGATATGTTGTTCCTGGGGTCGAAAAACGCATTTTTAGGTAGTCCCCAGAAAAAGTTTTTTTTTCTGGCCAGAAAAATTTTTCTGGCCAAGATTAGTTCCATCGAAGAAGGCCCGAGAAGAATCCGCCGGCAGGCCAAGCTGGTATCGGCCCCTGTCGAACTGAATTGCCGGCGCAGCGGAGCGGAGCTGCCAACTCGGTTCGACGGAAGGGCGCGCCCTGGCTTGTATACTCCCACCATTTATCACGTAGTGCACTACTCATTGCCTCAATGAACCCTTTAAACAGCTTGCCGAAGGCAAGCAGGAAGCGCCGCAGGCCAAGGTAGGTGTAACGCCAGGCGTGGATTGTCGAAAGTGGCGCAGTCAAAGTCAAAGTGAAGGAAAAGAAATGAACAAATTAACTGTTTTAAACTTAACATAATAGAACTTGTTTTAAGAGAGTTGATTCATGAGATTGAATAGGGTTGAGAGCTGCATGGAAGGAACACTCACAAAAGCATTCTTGTTTTTCCTTTGTTCATACTTCAATTTCCTTTCTTCTGATGTAGGTTTTTTGTAAATATTAAATGCTGAAGCATTTATGATGTGTGCCATCTTTATGTCAGGATTGAGTGATGCATGAGCAGCCACTCGACAAATTGGTAAATCAAATCGATTTAAGACGTACATTGCCATCATACTGCGGAAAGTGTCTGTTTGTTGAAGTTGTTCATTCACTCCTATGTCAAAGGTAACCTGGAACAAATTTCAAATCAATTCAATGAAAAAAGAATTTAATTATATTGTTATTTGCACTCAAAAAAGTAGAAGTTAATTTTTCGTCAACATACTTGAATGAACTGAATTTTTGGTCGATTGTGGTAGCTTATTGTGGAGACGACACCATGTGTTTTAATGATGTAATTAGTGCTCGTCATTGTGTCCTGTTCTAGGAGTGATTTGCAATGTATGTACACATCAATGTCGGTGAATGAGGTAGTTAGCTTTGCAAGATATGATGCATAACCACCTGAAATAAATTTAAAGATCTAAGATTCCAAATAGCACAAGTCAGTTTCTGGCAATTCAGCTATGATTATTTACTTACCAGCAATGATGTATTGGTGACTCCCGTCACATCCAGTGCATTTTCTCTTCATGAAAACTTTAAGACATTTCTTGATCAGGAATGGAAAGCATTGTCTTGATGAAATATCTTCATAAGTACCCAGTTGAAGTTTAGCACCATCTTGCAGATATTTCTTTAGCAGTTCAATCAATTTTTCACATGGTTTTGGATAAAGCGCATTGTTATTTGTTACACTCTCGTTTTCAGCTTCCATTTTAAAAGTATTTGCCAAAGTGGACAGAAACGAAACACAGAATGACGGACCGAAGCTAGGGAAGACCGTCCCTGTGTGCGTGCGGTATTGTTGTCAGGAACAGTCGTAAACTGGCGGTGAACAGTGGTGCCATATCAGAAAAAGAAAACGGCTTTTCAAACACAACAACGAAGTGTACTACCTTTTTCTTTTCAGAATAAATTTCTTCTTTTAAATCATTAAGGTAGCTAAAACACAAAATAAATCCAATCTTTTGCCGTAAGAAGGAAAGAACAGCTAAGTGTTTATCCCTGCCTGTGGTTAAGCAGGCGATTGTCCATGGTTTGAAGGTGGCGGTGGCCGGCGGTGGTCCAACGGCGTAACGAAGCCATATTCCTGCATATTCCCCCCAAGTGAACGTTAAGCGACAAGCCCACACAATTTAGACGCGATTCAAGTGATTTTATTGGATTGTTGGCTGAGCGATTAGCGAAGCCAGTTACTTCACTGGGGTTGAAAAACTTTTCCTGTCTGTCTGTCCGTCTGTCTGTGTGTCCGCACTACTCCTCCCAAACGGCTCGGCCGATCGAGACGAGATTTTGCAGGGTTGTTAGGTATATCCTTGGCTCGCCACACGCCAAAATTCAGCTCTCTATCTCAAATTATTCAGTCGTACCAACGAAAAAACACTAAAAAACGGCAGAAAAAGTGCAACTTTTTAGGGACTTTATATTTTAGTGACATTTTTACATGGTTCCGAGCGAATGTTGGACATTGCACGACAGATGTTTTGAAGTTGCTGATGACGAAAATGAAATCAATTTCGACCCCTGACCAAACTTTTAACTGCGAATTGGCTACCTCGACCCGAATTTACTAACATAATCAAGGGGGTCGACCGACTAGAAATTTTTATTGCAGATTTTGATAGGTCTCGGCAAGACCTTTTCAAAGAGGGGTCGGAAGGGAGGTGTAGGAGCCCGACTTCATCACTTGGCCGAATCAGGATCTTGAAAAAAGGGGATCGGCCGAATCAGGATCTTGAAAAAAGGGGACCGACCGAGTAAAAAATTTTATTGCAGATTTCGATAGGTCTCGGCAAGACCTTTTCTAAGAGCGGTCGGAAGGGGGGTCTAGGACAGCGGTTCTCAACCTTGGGGTCGCGACTCCAAATGGGGTCGAGGAAAAATTTTGTGGGGTCGCGGCGAGATGGCGGGGGTCGCCTGGGGTCGCGGCGTCTTCCCGGCTGGCTGCCAGGCCGAGCACTGCCGGGAACTCAGATTCGCGGAAACTGGAAAACCCACAGCCTGTTTGTCGTTGGAGGCCTGCAAGCGCCGTGAGCAAGGGGGAAAATACTTCTAGGAAGGGCGGGAAGAGGGGGATTAAGTTTTTGCAGGTAAGGACGCCTCGACATAAACTACGTAGTACACTGTAGCGAGGGACTTGACCTGACTCAACCACAGCCGTGCCCAGTGGTTCCGGTATTATTGCGAAGGGCCGACCCACAACTCGCATTGTTGGCGTAACTGCAAGTCCCAGATTATGGACCATCTGGAGGGTCTGTCCAACAATTTGGAAGAACGGTTCAGCGACTTGCCGGGTGACAAACACGACTGGATTCGGAACCCTCTCCGCGTGGAGGAGTGGGATATGCCTCTAGAACAGCTCCTTGAACTCCAGGCCGACCGCTCCGTCATGCAAAGTTTCAACACCATGCCGCTGGACCAATTTTGGCTCTCTATCTCCGTGGAGTATCCCCTCATCTCCGACGCCGCCAGCCGGGTACTGCTGACATTCGCCACCACCTACTTAGCAGAGTCGACATTTTCAGATCTAACCAATATAAAGAAAATTTTTGGCCGCTACTTTTGGGGTCGCGAGCCGGAAAAGGTTGAGAACCGCTGGTCTAGGAGCCCGACTTCATCAGTTGGCCGAATCAGGATCTTGAAAAAAGGGGATCGACCGACTAAAAAATTTTATTGCAGATTTCGTGTGGATTTCGATTTTCTACACAATGAACATGTTTCATTTGAGTATAGGAGGAATATTTTATTCAAGAGGATAATTTTCTAATAATTGAAAGAGCATTGTGATTAAAACATTAAAATATACTCATGTTAAGTAATATATTACTTATCATAGTATATTTTAATGTTTTAATCACAATGCACTTTCAAATATTGTAAAATTATCCTACTGAATACAAGGTAGGTTTACGCCAGACCGTGTCTTGACGTAACAGGCTTCGCAATGCGCGAACGCTTTAGGACCTAAAAACCGTCTTCGGTCCATGCCTCACTGTGGCTGGCAAAGGCGCCCAGATCTGAAATCAGCATTATAAAACGCAACTTTTGAGTGCTATTTCGTTGTCGAAATCGAAAAGTCGCAATTGTCGACGGCCCCTAGCCACCACCTTATAACGACCTAACTGCAGACCATGTGCTCAGACTGAACAAAGACATCGAGAATAAACTTCCACCTTCAATTGTGTATTATGGCAAGGACTACCATAGGGAAACAATTTTAGTTCATCCTGTCAAGGAAGGTGAGTCCATTTTCATTTGCTAATTTTCCTTAATATTATGCCATGCGTTACAACTGTTATTAATTTACAGACATTGATGAAGACCGGGTCGGGGGAAACCCGCGACTCTGTCCCACCACGGGCGGGTTAGGTTAGGGGTGGTGACTTAGGCCCCTTCGGCGACTAAGGCTGCATTAGGTTACCCTCGCTCAAGGGCTTAGGTTAGGTTGGGTTACCCTCGCTAGTATAAGAGAAATATATCTTTCACTAGGATAATTTTCTAATAATTGAAAGAGCATTGTGATTTAAATATTAAAAAATACTATGATAAGTAAGCTCGCTTAGTATACCCCTCTAACTTCAACGGTTTAGGAGGATAGGTTAGGTCCTAAAGCGTTCGCGCATCGCGAAGCCTGTTACGTCAAGACACGGTGTGGCGTAAACCTACCTTGTATTTAGCTGGATAGTTTTCTAATAATTGAAAGAGCATACACTGAGAATGAAAGAGTCATGATCAATACCCATTTTTGGGTGAGGAACACTTTATCACCCAAATTTCGGTGAGGAAGTTTCCTCGCCCAAATTTGGGTGAGGAAGGCTTCCTCACCCAAATTTGGGTGAGGAAGGGGTATCGGCTACCTATATGGCTACATAGTATTCTCACCCAAATTTGGGTGAGGAAACCTTCCTCACCCAAATTTGGGCGAGGAAACACTCCTCACCCAAATTTGGGTGATGAAGAATTCCTCACCCTAATTTTTAGTCATGATCATGACTCTTTCATTCTCAGTGTAACCTAAGCGAGCTTACTTATCATAGTATATTTTAACGTTTTAATCACAATGCTCTTTCAATTATTAGAAAATTATACTAGTGAACGAAATATTTCTCTTAAACTCAAATGAAACATAGTCATAGTGTGGAAAACACACACAGCGGCTGGAGCAGAGCCATAACGACGCGAGCGCCGCGTGGTGGCGGGCGGAGCAACTACCAACTGCCGCCGCGAAAGGTTCGGTTTTCGTGCATAGCCGTTCCTCCATACCATTCTGCTCCGTGGCAGAAGTCCGCCTACCCGGCCCGGCCGGCGAGCACGGCGACGGATCGGGGAGTCCCGAATAGTCCTGAAAGGCCGGACCCGGGCGGACCCGCGGTCCGGTCTTCCAGCATGCACCTCGGTTGCTCTGACCTATCTTCCATATAACCTTACTCCACAGTCCCTCCCGGGCGGCCCGATCAGCTGATTTCGGTCAATTTGAGTATTTTCGGCACCGTCTCTCTCGCTCCTCCAGCGCCTCTCCGGGCCAGGGCAGGGGCTGGGTGACCTTTCTTATACCCAGTAACACCTTTTGGCCTGAGTTAGTCATGCCCTTGGGCCCGTGGGCTCTCGTAATAGTCGATAAACGGTGAAAAAATAGGAAAAATTCAGTGATTTTAGACAAAAAAAAAATCTGTTTTTCAGGTATTTGGCAGATTGCAGGGATGATCCACGACCCCTTGGGGCTCAGAGTGTTGTCTTTTATGCTACTGAAGACAATTAAACGGTCACCTACCTTGGCCGACGACGTGGAGGCTGCCCGGGGACCTGTAAAAACATGAAGAACGCCGCTTTTTTTCATAAAACGGCCGGTAGGGTCATGAAGGCTTTGTCTGATCACAAAAACGAAGACAGATTTGAAATCAGCAAACGCAACTTTTGAGTGCTGTTCCGTTGTCGAAATCGAAAAGTCGCAATTGTCGACGGCCCCTAACCCACGGTGAGCATAGTTGTTTGTCGCACATGGTCCAGTCAACATGGCTTACGCTTCCTGCGATGTTCAGATGCTCATGGGGGCTGACAAGCATTTTATAATCAAGGAGTTTGCACTGTTCGGGACAAACCTACAAACTGACGAGTATAAAGTAGTCACATTTGCCCCACCCTGTCCACTATCCTCTCTCCCGGGGAAGTTCAAAATCAAAGCAATTATGTGGTTTATAATATTCATGGACTGTCATGGGAATCGGGACTTTTTCCGTATGAATCACTTGAAGACACGATGTGGCAGATGACGTCACATTTGAATGTCCTGTACGTCAAGGGCAGCCAAAAAAGAAGGTTGTTACAGGGGCTTCTTCCCCACCTTATCGTCTACAACTCAGAAACTCTAGGCTGCCCCCCACTTATAAAACTGCCTCAGCTGTGGGCTCCTTGCAACTCGGAAACCCAAATGTTGAACCCTAAGCTTACTCTGCAAACTCAACAGTGTACTCAGTACACTCTGATCAGCGTGTACTCACAAGCACACTCGAACGAGAGTGTGCTCAGACGAGCACACTCCCAAGAGAGTGTACTCAGATGAGTACAGTCTGATGAGAGCGTGCTCAGATGAGTTCACACCTAAGCACGCCTGGCAGTATATGCAGCTGTAGGTGTGTACTCATCTGAGTACACTCTCGTGGGAGTGTGCTCATGAGTACACGCTCATAGGAGTGTACTATGAGTTGCAAAAGAATCGAACCCCGCCGGCCGGGCCCGGCGCTACCCCACGCCCAGATGACTGCCGAAGACGGGCGGACTTCTCGGCAGATGGACCGACGCAGGACTGCGCTGTTGTCAAACCATAACTGCACGTGCTGACAGGGGGAGGAAAGGGGGGCAGCATGCACCAAAGCGCACAGGCTGGCCTGGGCCCGGAGCCCAAGCAGTGTCCAGGGCGGGATGAAGGCGGACTGGATTTGGTCCAAAAGTCCGGTTCAAATTGTCGTAGAAAAGAATTTCAAAATATCACTGGAGTCGCAACTTTCCAGGGAAACCATTTTCACTCAATTCAAAATCAAAAATTGGGTTTTAAAAAAAAAATTATATTGGGTCGAGGGGCAATAAATCTCCGTGTCAGCACTTTTGCAGCGGCGCAGCCCGGAGTGAATGAGGCCCTCGACACAATAGCCAAGAGGCAAGACGGCCGATTCTGAAATAAAAAAATTCCAGGGCGTTTTTGGATTTGTTTGGAACGTTGACCAATCTATTGGGGACTCAATTTCAAATATATGCATATAAAAATAAATTTTCTAGGACCATTTTGATGCATCACGAGAAAGTTCATTTAACACCTTATATTGAAATAATCAGCTCATCTTGAGACGCATTCTGGTAGTGATGTCAAAAATAGCCATTTTGGCACGAAAATGAACATCTGAAAATGACTTTTGGCCGGCCGGGTAAGCAGAGCTCCTCGGCTGCTCTGCGGCGCCCAGACAGTGGGTCGGGTCGAGGTGTCATTCACTCGCCCGGGCGAGCTGTTGTGCACCTGCAGTTATACTTTGGCAACAAGGTGGCCCGGCGACCGACCGTCTTCCTACCTGCCCGACCGTCTTCAGCAGCATCCTGGGCGCGGGGTATCGCCGAGCCTGGCTGGAGGGGTTCGATTCTTTTGCAACTCATAGTACTCATGAGTACGCGCTAAAAAGAGTGTACTGAGTACACTGTTGAGTTTGCAGAGTACCTGTGCGGTTAAAAATGCCAAACGCGCAGGTCTGTGGCCTTTGTTCCACTGGGCAAATCAACAAGACGTCACTTGGAGAACCGCTGGCAGACCGGTTGGACCAGCATGTTCCTAAACAGCATGATACCACCGTGAATAATACAGAAAATGAAAATAAAAACTCACATAATCACTTTAAAAAAGAAAAAAGTCTGATTTATCCTGGTTTACTGATGGTCAGTCTGCTGGATCAGCATTGTTGGATAACTTGGGAGCACACAGAAGGAACGAGAGAGAGAGAGAGAGGGAGAGAGGGAGAGAGAGAGAGAGAGAGAGAGAGAGAGAGAGAGAGAGAGAGAGAGAGAGAGAACCACACAGACGGAAGGTTGTAGCAGGAGTGAGTGTATTTCTGGTGTATCACGATCCAGAGGGCGGTGCCTGCACCGCAGGGCTACCAACATATAAACATTACTCGTGAGCTTACATCAACATAACCCCCTTAAGCGAGGAGTTGATAAACTCAAAGAATACATAACATAAACAAATATCTTTTCACACTAGTTTCACAGCCATACTACTTGTTGTTCAATCCATAATACTTTTGCATTGAATTATTCACAGGTTTTTAAGAAAGTAACACTGCTACAGGAACATTAACTTAATACATTGACTGGTTATATCTGATAGCATATGATGTCTCTAAACTTGGAGAATTTTGGATGTTTCAGAGGCTTGGTAAAGATGTCAGCTGGTTGGTCGTTTGTTGGGACATACATACTTGATGTCAAATAGTCCTTCGTCAAGACATGAACTAATGTAGAAGTACTTGACACATATGTGTTTGCTTTTTCTGTTAAGTTGTCCTGATTTTATTTGATGACACTCTGGTTGTCCACAAACAGCTCGGCAGGTATGTCATGGTTGGTTAGTTCTAGCAGGAGAGCCTTGATGAATTGCAGCTCTTTACAGCATTTAGCTGCTGAAATGTACTCTGCTTCAGTGCTGGACGTGGCCACTGTGGATTGTATTCTAGAGCACCAAGAGATAGGACTGCCATAAATCATTATGGTGTAACCGGTAGTGCTTGTCATTTTGTCTATTATGCCAGACCAGGGGGCGGAAACGACCCAGGGAGCGGGTGAAACCATGCTCCCCGCTTCAGCAAAGGGATTCGGGAGAACTTCGAGATCATGAAAACTAGGCCGTTGTTTGAAACATGCTTTGTACCGATCGAAAGAGCATGACATTTGGGGTGCATTAGGCTTATAAGCCTTCTTGAAACACTCATTTTTACACACAATAAATGCAAGAAAAAATGCCGAAAACTGCAATAAAGCCTGAAAACCGCTGAAAACCCCGGTGACGACGTCAATGTGTCTACATATCCTCTGTAATTGAAGTTAAATTGGCAAGTTTCGGGAAGGCTTATAAGTCTAATGCACTTTAAATTTCATCTTCTTTCCATCTGTGCAAAGCGTGTGCCAAACAACGGCCGTGTTTTCATAATCTCGAAGTTTTCCTTAACCTCTCCAGAAGCGGGGAGCATAGCTTCACGCGCTCTCTAGGTCGTTTCCACCCCCTGGCCAGACCCAGCAAAGTCAGAATCACTTAATGCTTGTATTCTTATATCTTTATGACGGCCATACGGAATACCATAATTTGGCACAGTGTTAAGGTATTTGACGATTCTTCTTGCCCTTACAATGTCTGCCTCTGTAGGATCTTCTGTATGTCGACTTTCATAACTAACAGCGAATGAGATGTCTGGCCTGGTTTTGCAGCTGAGATACAGTAGACTCCCTAGAAGTTCTCTGCAAGGGTATGCTTTGTGTCTGGCATCTGATTCTTTTTCATTTTCTTGTTTCAGAGTTTCGATGGGATTGTTCATTGGTCTACACTGGGTCATCCGGAACTTTTGTAGAATCTTTTTGAGATAATTGTTTTGGCAGATCAGAAGGCCCCTTTCTGTTATTTTTAGTTCAATGCGCAAGTATAGTTTTTGATGATCTTCAAATTTTATCTCCAATTCTCTTTTTAAATTGTTAAGAATCTGGTCAATTTTGTTTTGATTCTTGCTCATTATAATTCCATCGTCGACATGTACAGCTAGGAAAAGGGTTGAGTCCTTGTTCTTGTATATGCATTCGTCAGTGATGAGCTGTGACATGTTGAGTGACTTAAGATAAGCTGTCAGCCTTTATGACCATCTTAGAGGGGCTTGTTTGAGACGGTAGCTCCAAGCGCTCCTTCCTGGGATTAGGGGCAGTGAGCTTCCAGGCTTGTGCATTGCATGGCTGAAAGTAAATGTCTGCCTCCTAGCCAAGCGCCAAACGGGTTCGGCTTTAAGGAGCTTTAATCGGTAGCTTTGGCAGACAACTGCCCGCTTTGGCTTCAGGTTGTGCATGATAAAGCGGAGGTAAGGCCGCTACAGTGTGAGTGCTAACTGACTAGGTTGCAGGTGAAGAAGCGGGGGAGCATGGAAGACAAAGAACAAGAGGACAGCAGAACCTTTATTGCGCTTTGCGGGCTGCCATCTACTCCTCGAAAACCAGGACCCGGAACGCTTGTCGGCTGCTACTGGAAATTAGGGACGGGCACGGCGGCCCTACAACCAGGGCTTGGCGGGCGGTGTCTCCCCGTTGAGCTCCGCCTCCACACAGGCCTCCTCCCAGTGGCGCCGCTCGGCGTCCTCCCACTCCTGGAGGAGCATTGCGTCTCTCTCCAAGTCTTCTGCATCGTGCTGGACGGTGACATGGGAACAGATGCATGGTGGTCGGGGTCGAAGAAGTCGCAGTCGCTGTCGTCGTCGTTGCAGTGGAGGAAGTTGCGGTAGTAGTTAGGGCAGTTTGGCGGCGGGGTGTGGCGACCGGAGGAAGAGGCGGAGGACGGAGAGGAAGATGGTTGAAGGAGTGCTGTGGATGGTGGCGGGGGTGGATAAGGAGTGGTCGGAGTGGATGGTGATGGGGGTGAGAAGTGAGTCGGAGATAGGCTGGGCGGAGCACGGCGAGGATTCCACGGCGGCGGAGGGAAGGGCCGGACGCAGAGGAACAGTGACCGGTGGAGTGGGAGGGGGGTGGGGGGCAGCTCCTGACGCCCGGCGTCTGGCAGGGCCCCCTCCGTGGCCCCCTCCCCGCCCCTGGAGTCGGAAGCTGGAAGCGATGCCATCGGGGGATGGACTCCCTGCCCTCGTCACCGCGGCTGGCCGAGAGCCGGGGAGCAGAACAACCGGTGCCAGAAGAGGAGGTCGACGGGCGGGGGCTGACCAGGCCCAACTCCCAGGTCTCGATGCCGGAGAGGGCCGGCGTGAGCGGCAGGGGCTCGGGGCCAGACGGAGGAATCAGGCCGAGCTCGACAATCCGGTAGGTGGTCCACGAAGACAGAGTGTGGTGACTGGCGTTCGGCTCTTTCCGGGTGGATGTTGGGCGTACGTACTATGTCAGAACCGTAGCCAGACTCATGGGTTTAGGGTTGGTAGTCAGTAATACTCACTGGTAGGATAGAAGAGTATATTGGGCTATAGAGCGGTCAGGGCGACGGACGTGGCGATGCACTCACTACGGAGGTAGAGGCCGGACTGCTGCAAGACTGCAGGGGACCCCTTTTTATATTCAATACAAAGTTGCTTACGTCTCTGCACACGCGCCCACGGCTTGCAGCTGCGCGCGTGCAGTCCATCAATGGATCACCTTGCAGTTTCTAGAGTCACCTCATGCGCATTGCCACCACGTGTCGTCTTACTTTGGAAGTGGGCGTGGGCCTGTTGCCAGGCGCTCGCCTCTTGTGTCTCGAGAGATCCGGGAGGATCACACAGAGCCGCCAGCGGGGTCGGGTGTGCTGGGGAAGGAGAGAGGCGAGGATCAGTGGGACGGTCAGATGGCAGTGATGACGTCAGCAGCGTCAACAACAACAAACAACAAGAAAGCAACAGGGCAGGGAGGCGGACGGCGGGCGGAGAAGGGAAACGGAGACCCGGATAAAGCAAGGTAAACTCACCGGAACGGGGCTGCTGGGTGTCCTACCAGGAGTAGAGGGACTCTGCCTAGTCCAGGTCGTGAGCAAGGACGCCGAGCTCACGGGCCAGTGGGCCAGTGGGCCAGTGGGACCCCCAGGCAGAGTCATATACTTACCGGCCCACATGGCGGGAGTCAACTCGTCCCGGAGGAGGGGAGCTGGACGGCACAGAACAGAGGGTAAGTAAGAAGGGTGGAGGGTGTGGCAGATGGGAGAAAGGTTGGTACTTACAGGCGAAGGCGGCAGCCGCAGTGAGTAGTTGGGAGCGCAGGAGGGCGATCAGCCAGGTGAGCATGATGGCGGCAGGAGAGCGCGGAAGAACAGAAAGTGTGTCGGGTGGACGAAAACAGGTGAGTGGTACATCGGTCGGACACGGACGCGGCGGAAAATTAATCGAGAAATATAATCCCACTTCGCTTGGAAGGAGTGAGAGGGACATTGTCCCCTTGTGGTCCGTCCTCATCATCAAATGCGACAAAATTGTCAGGAATGTCATGAATGAGACAAAATTGCTTATAATATGGCCACATGACACCCTCAATTATCCCACCATTGCTCAATAAATCATTGGAAAAAAAAATTGTTCATCTGCTGGAATTTAGCTCGGTATGTTTCCCATGACAGACTGTGCTCAATGGCCTGCAGCATTTCAATCTTAATCTGTTTCCATATGGAAATGGGAATTGCATCTTTTTGAACATCCTGCTTCTTGGAGACACAAATGTCAACAAAAAATCAGTAACTGTGGCATCCCAAATCAAGTTTACAGCCGCAATTTTTCTTTTTGGTGTCTTCTTAGTTGGACCTGAGAAAAATAATAAGTTATCATTTCCTGCAAGCTTAAAACGAAAATGAAACATTTCTGTATGATCATTAATGATAATGGACTTACTGCGAAACATGGTTATAGATGACCTTTTCTTGGGAGGTGACCGCACATTGATATGACTTGCTCTGACTGGCTCACTTCTATTTGGTGTCGATGCTGTTTCCACATTAATGAAAATTCTTGTCCCGAAGATGTGAAATCATTTCCTACAATCAATGAGGTTCGAAGTCAATAAAACAGTCACAAACCTATTGTAAATTTAGCATCAAAGATATTTAATTCCCCTACCACGCATGTCGCTTTCATTTTGCTGCCTGTTGTTGGTGTGTGAAAAAATATGGGTAAAGATATGAGAAGAAACAAATTTGAGAAGACAACAAATTAATATAACATTCTTACTTGGAGTTAGCACTTCTCTCTTTAATGTGGTATGACCCTCCTCTGAGTCTGACTCAGACAAGTCAATTGTGATTACTTCAGGGTCCAAGCATTTAGTGTTGTTACCTGGAGGTAAAGAATATAATTTAGCTACAGACTTAAATGTGGGAAATTTACCTTTATTGTAACTGTGCACACCTGGTGTAATCGGTTTGATTTTTGGAGTAATCACTAGTTGTGGAGAAATAGTTCCAACTCCCAATGCGCTTACATCAGAGTCTTTCAATGTAACTATTTCCGAACAGGTCCAGCTATCTGTGTCTGCATCTGCCTCAGTCATCTCAACGAACCCTTCATGAGAGGTGGTGACAAGGGATCAATCGGCATAAAAAAATACAGAATTATTGTTCAAGTAAAAAGAACAGCATACCTTATGAGACATTTCCAACTAATACCTTGTTTGTTGAGAGTGTAATGAGAAATTCCTGTTTCAGTTGAGGATAAGTTAGAGCGAGAAAGGCTCAGATTTCTAGATGCACTGAAGCTCAAAAAATCTCTACCTGCAGAAGTGTCAACAATGGCAGCACTTGCTGCTTGGGTGATGTCAGGAAGGCTCATATTTCTTGATGCATACAAGCTCATAACAGCCCTACTTGAAGAGGCATTGGCATTAACTGCAAAATACCATTAGAATGAAGCATGGGAAAAACACTTAGAGCAAAAAACCATTTTTATTATCTTAATGATACAATACTGACGGTCACCTAAATTACGTTGATCGTCTTCAACAACTTCTTGATCGCCTTGATCAATTTGATTGCTTTGATCAAGTTGATTGGCATCAACAAGCTGAGCGTCTGTAACAACTTCTTGATCGCCTTGATCAACTTGATTGCTTTGATCAAGTTGATTGGCATCAACAGGCTGAGCGTCTTTAACAAGTGGATTTCCTTGATCCGCTTGATCAAGTTCATCATCACGCTGCAGTTGATCAACATCTTGAGTAGGTACTTGGACACCAAAGAATTGTAAATCAACATCTTGGAGATTGCCAATGCCTATGTTCACATGGTCAATTTCCCTACGATCGTTCAGTACTGCAGACGAATCAGCACCTGCAGCGACCCAAAGGTGTAAAGGTTTGGCAGCGCAAGGGCAGATAATATATTAATTCAGCAACACCATCAAGTTTTTTAAAAGTGCGACTTCAACTATACCATACCTTGATTGAAAACACGTGGTGCGTCTAACAGAAATACCATGGCATCTGTATATTCTCATTTCTTTTTGGCACCCCATTTACCAGCTTTTACGTTGGCAAATGTTCGTTTCAAATTTCTAAACTTCTCTCGACATTGTTCAGCATCAAAGTTTGTACCCTTGGTCTTCAATACAGTAGAAATCTGACGCCATGTTTGAATCGGGGTTTGAAGGCTTCGAAGTTTTGGTCGATGATGTCCACATTCATCCAATAGAGCCTTGATGTCTCCAGGCGACCAGATGACTTTAGCCACTCTACTTGTTGCAACATTACCTACACAAATCAGAAGCCCAGCAAAATGTTGACTAGTTCAAGGGGTTACTTAAATAACAAATTGTTAATAATATAAAATGAAAGTACGCTCACCACAAGGATTTCCATTCAATCTCTTGATGGGTTGATTCCTCTTGCCAATTAGGGGCTTGCTTCATCAATTTAAGCTCATTTATTTTCCGGTAAACAAGGTGCTTATCTGTTTAGGATATGGGAGAGGTGCAAGGTAACCTCCATAGTAACAAATACACACAAGTACTAAAACATGTTGTGAGCCGCATCTGAGTGAACTGGAGTGACCACTCACAAGGCAGATATCCATGCTCCGCCCCCTCCTCCTTCCCAGCCAAGGTTGTATATACTTGTGTTCTTCTTCAATAAACCCTCATAGCACTCAACCCTCGTCTTGTGACTTCTTCCCCGTTCGCGCACACAACATGGCGCAGTCGGATCAGTGACAACACGTGGTGTGGAAAGCACGCGGTGTGGACAGCTCTAGTGACGTGTGCTAAGGGAAGTTTTGGTAACTTTACTGTAATCCTGTCAACGTGTCCTAACGACACTAAGTCCGAAGGAGGACCGGGCCCAGTAAATCTAAAAACCGGCAACATCGAAGCCGAGTGGCAAAAATTCAAAGAAAAGTTCTGCATTCATCTGATTGAATGAACAGTCTCTTTGGTAAAAGATATTGACAACAATGACCAACAAGATCAATACCTTATGTTACAACAGTCTCTTTGGTAAAAGATATTGACAACAATGACCAACAAGATCAATACCTTATGTTACAACAGTCTCTTTGGTAAAAGATATTGACAACAATGACCAACAAGATCAATACCTTATGTTAAAACAGTCTCTTTGGGAAAGTCATAGCCTATTTGGAAGCCAACTGATCGATAGAAGTCCATAGGGGTGTATATTTTGAGCTCGTGCAAAATTAAGTAATGGAGCGAATGGAGTACAGGGCAGGCTATCTGTAACCCTTCTGTGCGATCTGATCCGGTGGCATCAATAAATTCTAGTAACTGATCAGCATTAATTATAATATAGTTAAAAGAATAAAGTTGAAGAACATCTTTCTTGAGAGTTTCCCCGAGTGTGTTGCATTTCTTGCAGGTAGATAGGTGTGCAGACAGTAATGTGTTATTTTCAAACATCTTCCCGCAAATGGGGCCCACAAACTGGCGAGTTCTTTTGACAAGAACAGGCGTTGACTTCAGTTGCAGGGCGTCCTTGTAGGACGTGATCTTCTCCTTGGGGAAATGTTTATTGTTGTACTCTACGATCCAGTTAGTGGCAGCGTCCGTGAACATCCCCTCATGCAGCCACTCCGCCATGGGGATCACCTCACCCCCCACCGCCTTGAGCTTCTTGGCTGCCGGACCCTGCGGAACGAGTTAAAGTTAGTGGACTCCAAACCAGTTGGCATGCGGGTTACAAGTTCATAACCAGTAAGTGTTCGGGTCACGGACTCTAAACCAGCTGGCATGCGGGTTACAAGTTCATAACCAGCACGTGTACGGGACTCTCACTTACTTCTCTCTCTCTCTGACTCTGCCTCTGCTTCCAAGGCCGCCAGATGTTTCTCTTTGCGTTCGACACGGTCCTTCTTCATGTCTTTAACGGAAAACCGCACGTAGTTGCGCAGGCCGTAGATAGGCAGGAACAGGTAGAAGATTGCCCTCAAAGTCTTAGTAGTTTCCTGGTTGCAGCTCATGAAGTATGTGTGGAAGTAGACGACAGGGTCCCCGACAGGCCGGTAACCACGCCGGATCATCCATATGGCCGATAATTGGGTAACAGCATAAGCGGACATCTGAAAAAGAAGTAATGTCAATTCAAGTAGCACATATGTGAGGAAAAAATAATACTAGCACATGTGCCAGTTACGTACCGTTTTGCCCCACAGTACCGCCACGGGTGAGTACTCGGCCACAACCAGGGAATTTGGGTCGTAAATGAATTCTGCTTTACGGATGTCCTCCTTGGCCAACAATTCCATAAATATTGCGACCATTCGGTGCGTTACATCCTCCCCGCAATCCTTCCTTTTCTTTGTCCTATTGAAAGCATTGGTCGCCATGGTCTTGTATTCCTTCGTTAACGTTATGTATGCAGCCTTACTAAGAGTGCCCATGAGTCTGTTAGATTTCTTCTTTGGGTACACGTACTGTCTTATAACATGCTGCAAAAAGGGTCAGGGTCACAAACATGTTAAGCCTGTTAAACATTAGTTCCACAATCAAAGAAATAATAACTTACAGTGGCTCCGCTGTCAACATCAATAAGTGCTAATTTTACTAGTTTCCCTGGTTCCAGGCATGAGGTACTGGGGAGCATGTAGTCATTCATGTTGGTGGGTACCACAATTGATAGCCCCTTGTTTGATCCATACCACTTCTCCAAGTCATGGGCTACCACGACATTTGACGGTTTGCGTTTAAATGCCTGCAATGATAGGAATAATGCTATAAACAAACAACTCTAAACCAGTACGTGTGCGGGTCACGGACTCTAAACCAGCTGGCGTGCCGGTTACGAGCCCATAACCAGTACGTGTGCGGGTCACGGACTCTAAACCAGCTGGCGTGCCGGTTACGAGCCCATAACCAGTACTTGTGCGGGTAACGGACTCTAAACCAGCTGGCGTGCCGGTTACGAGCCCATAACCAGTACGTGTGCGGGTCACGGACTCTAAACCGGCTGGCGTGCCGGTTACGAGCCCATAACCAGAACGTGTACGGGTCACGGACTCCAAACCAGGTTGAGGGTTAAGGGAATAAGTTACGTACCCTTTCTTCTTCATTCGTTTCCTCATCCTCAGTCTCACTAACACTATCTTCATCACTGTCCTTATCCTTGTTATCCTTGTTATCCTTATTCTTGTTATCCTTGTTATCCTTATCCTTGTTGTCTGTATTATCCGTAGCCTGATCCTCAGTGCCTGTATTATCCGTAGCCTGATCCTCAGTGCCTTCGTCATCCTTCTCTTCAGTGTCACTGTCATCTTTCTCGTTCCCTAGGAAGTTGGAACTCTTTAACTTGCTAGCGTCACCCAGCACCTTTTCTACCTGAAATCAAGCAAACCTATTAGGCAAAAGCCAACCTGATAGAAAGCAGAAAAAAAGCAATTACATGTGTTACGTACTATGTCATGAGTCACTTCAATAGTGCCGATCTTGTTTGGATCTGGCTCTGCTATAGACTCCTGTGAAGTCCCCTTCGTATTCGTTCCTGGCATCCCCTTCTGCAGTTCCTGTTGCAGGCGTGCTGTATGTAGTTGCTTGTTCAGCTCATTCACGAAATGCTGCGAGAAGTACAGTCGTCTTATCTCAATCATTTCTTCATCTTCTGTGGGGCATGTGGTCTGGTTATCCACGTATAACCTCATCTCCCTGCTATTCAGACCATTCTTGTGAATTAGCTTCACACTGCAAAAAAAAACAGGAAAAAGATTAGAAAGTCCATAACTGGTTTACCAGTACGTGTGCGGGTCACGGACTCTAAACCAGCTGGCGTGCCGGTTACTAGTACGCACACAGGTTAACAGAGACGAAGTCCATAACTAGTACATATACTGGTTACCGAGAGGGAATTCCGTACATGTACGGGTTACGGGGAGGGAATTCCGTACATGTACGGGTTACGACCATGAGGTATTTACTTACACGGAGGCGATCTCTGGTACAATTTCAGCGAAGTTTTCCTCCTGGCAGCTGCTGAAGTCTTGCGTCACCATGCACCGAAAGATTTCCTTCCTAATGCCATAAAGCAACTCCTGCTCAGGCACTTCCTTGCTCCTCCTGATTTTAACCTCCAACATTGCGAGCACGAATGGGAAAGCATCCTTATCGTCAAGGATGCGCATGTGGGAGACAATGGATTCGGCAAGTTGCTTGGCTTCTCTGGTCACCTTGTAATTCTGCACAGAACAATTGCCCTGAGATTTGAAACAAAACTGGTTCGGACAAGAAAAAAAAATGTACCTCTTGCAGACTGTCCAAGAAGGCACAAAGTTCGGGAGGGGCCCGGAGTTGGGGTTCTAGGCGAAAGACATCTCCGAGACTGTTGGCCTCACGGAAAACTGAATACGTAACCCGGTCGATCCTCAATACTAGGTCAAGGAATTTGATCAGCCGGTACCGCGTGAAGCTAGACATACTCCGAGGCCAAGGCTTGCCCCCCGGCTTAACCCCAGCGAGGGACGCGATGAGGGGAGGATCTAGGCGCCTCCTACTCTTTACCTTGTTCTTAATATCTTCCAACGAGGACGCCATCCCGAAGCAGATAACCGACATGCACCACTAACGATTCCAACTCAGACACAACGCACAGCTCGGCACACCACTAACGATTCCAACTCAGACACAACGCACAGCTCGGCACACCACTAACGATTCCAACTCAGACACAACGCACAGCTCGGCACACCACTAACGATTCCAACTCAGACACAACGCACAGCTCGGCACACCACTAACGATTCCAACTCAGACACAACGCACAGCTCGGCACACCACACACAACTGACGCACACCCAACACTCACAGACCGCATCCATGCCAACCGGCAGTGTTCATTTGTTTGTTTGTTCTTTTTCTTTCTGATGGCTAGGAGAGAGCGACGGTACAGCGCCAGCGCCCCCTACCCATGAGACAAAAGAAGCTCGTTGAAGCTCATTGAATGAAACACCGAATGTGAAGTGGGCCTTCCTAATGCAAGAGGCGGGAGATGACGCTTTAGAGCTACATGCGGCTCTCAAAGAATCATTGATTACCCGTACGATAGAAGAAAATGGTACGATCACTATTAATGACAAGTCAGAGGATTTTGACAGTGTAGTGAAGGCATTTGATGCCTACACAAAAGAACAGAAGAGCAGCACGTACTGTCGGGAGCTCTTTAATAACAGAAAACAGAAACAGGGAGAACCTTTCTCCAACTGGCTAACAGAACTGAAGAACCTGGCTAAAGACTGTGTGTATAAGGACCCGGAGGAAGAAATGATCAGAGACAGATATGGGGCACTAATGAAAGAAGACTCAAAGTCTCTCTAAAGTCCAAACCAAAACTGACCCTGGAGGAAGCCATTGAAATGTGCAAAGCAGCTGAAGCTGTACAGAAAAAAAAAACCCTGAAGCACATGTGGACTCCCTCCATTATGCAAACAGGAAAAGGGAATGGCCCAAGAGTGATAACGAACGAAGCTCCTCTGGTAGCAAGGATCAAAGTAAGAAGCCAAGGTGGGGACAGAGGGGAGGTGGCCGTGGGGGAAGACCCAGGCAGGCTGACAGGCCTCCGCCTCGTACAGATGGAAGGTATCTCCGTAAAAAGTGCTCGACCTGGCATGAAGCGAGAAACTGCCCTGCACACAAAAACCAATGCAGCAGATGCCTAGGTTGGAATCACTTCCATCCTGGTTGCACCAGGGAACGTAAGGAGCCAAGGGAGCAGACCCAAACCCAGAAAAAGCCTAATAATCAGAAGAAAGAATACCGAAGAACTCACATCCTCGAGTCCTACGATGATGAACTGGACAACGCGGAGATGCATGTGGTCCGAGTCGCAGAAGATGATGGGATCATCGAGACAACAAGGAGGCCAAAGGAATACACAGAAGTTCATTAACTTGGAGGTAAGCACTTTATTAGGTTTAAATTAGATCCGGGCTCTGAAGTGAATGCACTGCCAATAGAAGTCTTTAACATAATAAATAAAGATAACGATCTTAAGGTAAGTAAGAGCAATATGGTGCTCGTGGCTTTTGGACAGTTTATGTCTGGAGTCGAAGGTAGAATAAAACTTAAGACTGAGACTAAATATGGCGGTGTGCGCACATGTGAGTACATGATCACAAAACTTGAAAAGAGACCCATACTGGGTAGCCACACGGTCTGCGCCATCATTTTGGCTCATAGGCTGCTCTTCTGACAAGTTCCACGGCGAAACCAAGCTGCCTACACTTCGGAGCGTACTACAGGTCGTTCTTCACTTCCACAAACCTCCCAGCGCGAGGGGTGACTCACTGTAAGATTTTGTGTACAATGAATGTGGGAATGTGTTAGAATGTGCAAGATTTCTGCTGTATTTGTCACACATGTTGCCTACTTACAGGCGTTTTTGCCTCCAGAATGTGGGAATGTGTTCAAATTTTGTACAACGAATGTGGTAGGTTGTGCCCCCCTCGTCCCAGCGTCACATTGCCTTGCAAGCTGCTGCCATTGTGGATAAAGGGGGGTGTGCCTACAGTTGGCAAAAAGTTTGCTATTGACAAACTGGTCAAAATTCATAGCGAATGGGTGGATTTAAAGAAATCTAGACAACGCCCAACTTCTCAGAAGCGTGATAAATTTATTAAAACACTGGACAAGTTGTTTGACATTGGCCTGGCAGATGCAGAAAAGATTATAAAAATTGAAGAAGATAAATTATTTTATGAATCAATGAGGAACGATCGTAAGGCCAGCATGACGACCGTCGACACGAAGTGGGCGGCAAAGCAAGAGTACAGAATGAACAGGAGACTGCGCCAAAAACAGAAAAAGCGTGCACAAGAAGAAGCCAAGCGTCTATTCCCGGTGACGTCTTCAGAGTCTGCTTGTCCTGAAATTGATGGCAACGTGGGCCCTCCGAAACGTGCTCCGGCGTCGGCAAAAGAAGATACAGGTAAGTTTAGTCCGTCACTTAAATTTAAAAAAAGTAAGCAGAAACCAACCACTCAATTTTTATACCCCTTTGTTTTCTGAGAGTTCAAACCACCACCAAAAATGCGTCGACGCAAAATACTTAAAGTGCTAACAAACACAGTGACATCGGCCCTTGATAGAACCCAGAACAGCAATAGATTTGCGGCCCACATAGTGAAAGCCACTGTGGCTTCCACACTGAAGGCGGCGGCTGATGTACTGGAACTAGATGAAATTGCAGACCTGAAAGTAAAATGCTCACAGACAACTGTTAAGAACACGCGCGAGAAAAACAGAGTTGAGGTAGTGGCTGCTGCCAAAGAGGCACTGGCAAAAGAGCCAGGTCCTTTTTTACTCCAATGGGATGGTAAACTTCTCCCTGACGCTCCGGTAGTGAGAGCCGCCACTTTTCTTAGTTGTTTAGTGCTTGCAGTAGCAATAATTTCTATTTACTTACAGATGGGAAAAAGTACGACCGGTTGCCTGTGCTGGTGTCCGGTTTCGACTTTGAGCAGCTTTTAGGCGTTCCGCGGCTTGATTCTGGCACTGGCTTGGCTCAGGCAGAAGCCTCTTTTGAACTTGCAACTGCGTGGGAAACTGAAAAGAAAATTGCAGGCCTAGTATTTGATACCACAGCAACAAATAATGGTTCTATTAAGGGAAGCTGCGTTCTTTTGGACAAAAAGGTGTGCAAGGAACTTCTCCATTTGGCTTGTCGCCATCATGTTTATGAGCTAGTTCTTGAGGCTGCTGCCATCGATCTTTTGGGTGAGTCAAAAGATCCCAGACTGCCGTTCTTCGCCAAACTGGAAAGTGCATGGCCGCAGATTGACCAAGGTAAGCACATTCAAAATTACCTGCGAATGACATTTGCATCGCTGCACTTTTAAAATAATTACGCTTGTTTTAGGAAAATATCGCACTGCAGTCTCCACTCGGAAATTAAGATCAATTCCTGAACGTGACGATGTAATGAAATTCTGCAAAAGCCAACTGCAGGTAACGTTCTTCAAGTATTGTTTAAAAAAAAATACTTAGGTAAAGTGTTGTTTTTCTTTTTTTTTTATAAAAAAAAATAGTATTTTTATTCTTTTTAGGTGAAGCAACCACGCGGAGATTACCGCGAACGTTTGGAACTTGTCATTATTTTCCTTAGCGGCGCAGTATCAGAAGACGGTGGTTACTCCTTTAAGAAACCAGGCGCGCTCAGCAAGACACGCTGGATGGCTCGGGCCATATATGCACTGAAGACATGGATGTTCGGCCGACAACTGAAGCTTTCCAAACAGGACGAAGCAAACTTGTTTGAACTCTGTGTCTTCTCTTCAAGAGCCTACGTCTACAGGTGGTATCTCGCACCAGTTGCTGCTCAAGCACCAAGGAACGACCTGCTGTTCCTTCAAGTTTTGTACAAGAAAAAGGATTTGGGTACTCACTGGAATGCTGCTCTGGAGAATTTCAGTAATCACCTCTGGTACTTGTCTCCGAGATTGGTTGTTCTTGCGCTGTTCGACGAAGAAGTTACCCTGGAATAGAAAAGAAAAATAGTGAGTGCACTTAGGGAAAGAGATGGTGAGACAGATGCGCCGTTTCGCGCTAAAGTAGAACTAAATGACTCCATACTTGAACTTCGTGTGGAAAATTTCGTCTCGAAACATCCTGTAAAGATTCTGTAGTCTGGCAGACAGATGAGAGTTTCCAGGAAGGGCTCAAGATTGTGACCCACTTTCGCGTTGTGAATGATGCGGCTGAGCGAGGAGTTGCGCTGGTTACGAAGTTTTTGAAAGGGAACAAGCTTACCAATGACGAGGAACAGCGTCAGCTTCTCTTGGTGACAGTAGCTGAGGACAGAAAGAAGAACAAATTAGTTTGAATGTACACATTTACATTTACCTTTAATTTTAACCTGTTTTTGTAACGTGAATGCGTTGTTTTAACAAGATTTTTAGTTACCTGTAATTTTAGATTACGTCTACGCTGAATAAAGCGCTGTTTTTGCAAGATGAAACTTATTTTAATCACTTATCTATTACACTAGATAGCTTTGCCCCTGTAAGGTAGGCAATAAATTTTCACAAATTTGGGAATTTTTGAGTTGTTGTTTTTTACCTTACCTAATTTGACCATTCTGAGCACTTTCATTTAATAAAAAAAACGTCAGATCAATATTAACACACGTTAAAAATTCAGTTCAAAATTTCAAATATTTGAATTTTTGCGCGCCCTGCGCGACCTTTTCCGGTCGTCCGATCGTGTCGACCGAGGTGTCAATAATCTTGTATTTTCAAATGGAACCAAATGAGAAATACCCCACTCAACATTTTGAAAGTCGGGGCAAAACGAACCACTCTAACCGGGTATTGAAGACTGTGAGGGACTGGACCTAATCCGTAAAGTTGAACATCCTCGAGCAGCTGTAAATGGAGTGCTGACGTCTTTTCCCACCATGCCTAAAACAAAGGCAGAATTCTTAGAAAATTACAAAGAGGTGTTCACTGGGTTGGGTATGTTCAAACAGTCGGTAAAGTTATGAGTTGACCCAAATGCTCCTCCAGGGATGTGCCCCCCAAGGAGATCCAATTTCTCCATTGCTGAGAGGCTCAAACAAAAACTGGACACTCTGGAGCAGCAGGGTATAATTGCAAAGGTAACTGGGGATATGCCGAAATATATTAGCAATCTAGTTATCAGGGAGAAGGCCAATGGTGAATTGAGACTATGCCTAGACCCTTAGAAGCTGAACAAAGCTATTATTAGGCAGAATTACCCCATCCCGACGATAGAAGAAATATCGTGTAAGGTCAGAGACAAAGAAGTATTCTCTGTCTTAGACTTAAAAGATGGCTTTTGGCATGCAGCACTCGATGAGGAGTCTAGTAAGCTTTGTAGCTTCACTACGCCTCACGGGCTGTACAGGTTTCTGAAAATGCCTTTTGGTCTGAGCTGTGCCCCAGAAAGGTTTCAATACATGACAGAACAAGCATTTAATGAAACAGGGGCTGTGCTGTATTTTGACGACGCACTAGTGGCGGGAAAGACTAAGGCCGAACATGGCCTGATTCTGAGCAAGGTGCTAGATGTGGCGGTGGATCAAAACATAAAATTTAATGAGAAAAACTGCAGTACAGACAGAAGAAAGTGATGGCCTTGGGGTTTCTATGGTCAAAAAATGAAATTAAAATAGATCCCGGAAGGGTTGCTGCAATAAAAGGACTAAAAGAGCCAAAAACCCGTCATCAGCTTCAGAAAGTCTGTGCAGTGTTCAATCATCTCAGGAAATTTGTCCATCAAATGGAAACATTATCCGCCCCGCTGTGTGACTTGCTCTCGAGTAAGGTGGTCTTCCAATGGCTACCCATTCACGCACAAGCATTCCAAAGCCTAAAAGATTGTGTAGCCGATGCCCCTGCTCTAGTGCCTTTTGATTGCTCAAAACCGATAGTGGTGCAGACTGATGCTAGTCAAACAGGGCAAGGGGCAAGAGGGCCGTATAGTCTCAAGCGCATCTCGAAAATTGACCAACTGTGAACAAGGGTATGCACAGATCGAAAAGGAGATGTAAGGACTATACTTTGGTGGTGACGCATTTGATAAATTTATATATGGAATGGCAGATGTAACCTTCCAAACTGATCACCAACCACTAGTGGCAATATTCAAGAAGCCTATAGATATGATCACAAATAACAGACTGAAAAGTCTCAGAATGAAAATGCTCAGGTATCAGGGTGAGGTAGTGTATTTACCAGGGAAATACATGTACCTTGCTGACCTTCTCTCCCGTGACTACTTGGACACTCCAGTAGAGGGTGATCCTGAGATGGTGATAGTGGTCCATGGGGTGACAAAGTGTATTTGTCAGTCTCGGACACCATCGAGGATGATCTACGGGAAGAGACAAAAATTGATGAAGGTCTCAAAGCTGTAGCTGAGTATTACCAGAATTGCTGGCCCTCCTGTAATCTGAAGGGTGGTTGCTGGGGCTAAGCCTTACTGGAAGATCAGACACAAACTGTTCGTAGAGGATGGCCTTGTGGTGTTTGACAAGAAAATACTTGTACCAGTTAAACTGAGGCCGAAGGTGCTCAAGTCGTTGCATTCATCCCATCAAGGGATTGAGAAAACTAAATCCCGTGCTAGGCAAGTGGTATACTGGCCGGGGATAACTAATGACATAACGACGTTCGTAAGTGAGTGCAGACTGTGTGAGAGACACAGCTCAGTAAATAAGAAAGAGCCCTTGCAACCTCATGAAATAGCAGCAGAGAGATTTCAGAAAGTGAGTTGTGACATCCTAACTTACAATGCAAAGCCTTACCTTGTAATAGTGGATCACTGCTCAAAGTGGTTAGAGATTAAACCTCTACCAAGCAAATCCAGGGGGGCGGTCATAAATGCGTTGAGGGAGGTGTGTTTGCAACTCATGGAATTCCTGCAATAGTATTCGGGGACAATAATCCTCTTAGTTCGTTTGAATGTAGTGAGTATGCGGATCAAATTGGCAATAAAATACAAGTTCTCTAGAGTACCCGCGCAGCAATGGGCTGGCGGAGAAAGGAGTGCATATTGCCAAACAGATACTCAAGAAAAGATGTTGAGAAACAATACTTATTGGATTATCTGAGGGAATATAATAATACTCCGCTCTCTGGTATGAATGTCTCCCTAGCTCAAGTCCTCATGAGTAGGATTTGCCGAACTGTGGTGCCAACTCTGAATGTCAACCTGAAACCAAAAAAAAGTTAACATAAAGCCATAACTAACTAAGGCACAAGATATAGTTAAAGGTTGGCATGGCAGGAGGGCCCAGCATAAATCGGTGGAATTTCAACCTGGTGAGACCATAGTGTATCACAGGCACGGGGAGTGGAGAAAGGGGACAATAGTAAGAAAACATCCGGCCCCACGTTCGTACGAAATACGACAAAACAATGGAAGAGAGCTTCGGAGAAGTTCATTCCATCTTAGGAGGTCCAGAACTGAGGCAGACTGGCGGGACCGGCGAGTAGCTCCGTACGAGTTTAACACTAATAAAACCTCTCATGTCCAACAGGCCCAGCCAAGGACTCCTCAGCGTCAGGTGCAGACTCCACAGAGATCTAATGAAGGAGAAATCAATGAAAACCTGGAGCAGCCACCCCGTCACCAGACAGCGAGGTCAAGGAGAGCCCGAAGGCACAGGGAGAGCCCAGGATGGTGGTGGGATTATTACAAGTCGCAGGGGACGGCCCATAGTGCTTCCTGCAAGATACAAAGACTGAATAAGTTTAAGTTAAAATAAAGACTGTCGAGAAATTGAAGTTCACATTAAGAATTAAATAAATTAATTCTATGGTTGACAAATGGTAAAGGTTAGAACCAAGGCTAGGTTTACCTTGGTGGTATTTACTATGTGTTGCATTGAGGTTCTAATCTAAATAAAGAATGCAATAGAAATGTAAGCAAGTGTCTCACTAGTAATACTAACCACAAAAACAAAACAAACACACCCAAACAATCAAAGATTAAAAACAAACAGGGAAAGTAGTTGAGATCATAACAAAGATCTGGAGGGGAAGGGGTTGTGAGCCACATCTGAGTGAACTGGAGTGACCACTCACAAGGCAGATATCCATGCTCCGCCCCCTCCTCCTTCCCAGCCTAGGTTATATTTACTTGTGTTCTTCTTCAATAAACCCTCTTAGCACTCAACCCTCGTCTTGTGACTTCTTCCCCGTTCCCGCAGACAACAAAACACAGTTACCGTGAAACGGGGTAATTTCGGGCACTTTTGAGAG
This sequence comes from Stenchaetothrips biformis, assembly GCA_030522485.1. Taxonomy (NCBI): domain Eukaryota; kingdom Metazoa; phylum Arthropoda; class Insecta; order Thysanoptera; family Thripidae; genus Stenchaetothrips; species Stenchaetothrips biformis. Next base: position 5,599,642 of record CM060089.1, on the reverse strand, counting down.
GTATTTTTAAAATTGTGAAAGTCGTGGTGTTGCCATGGACCTGAGGGTTAAAATTTATCATCTACCCACCTTTAGCTTCAATTTGACGCCAATTCCAGATATCTACGCCTCGCCGTTTATACAGTGGAGGGCCCAAAGCAGTGCCCGAAATAACCCCGTGTTTTGGGGTAATTTCGGGCACCCCAGGAAAAAAACGACTTCTCGTTCTGATTATGGTCTCAAAATCAATAATTGTCTTTCTTTTTAGCTCATATAATAAAATGTGAAATTCTTAAGGATGTAGATGTGGAGGGATGGCAGGGGTGGCCATTTATACATAATTTGAAGTCATGATTGGAACAAATAGTTTGATGTTTGGGAGAGTTTGGTGGAGCTATTTAGGACGCTTCTTGTAAAACGTCTAACCTTGAACCTTTATCCTTTTTCGTTTTTGATAATGATACAACTCGGGCCGCACTACATTACGCGAAGATGAGTCGTGGATCTTCCTCTTGAAACTGACGTACATGGGAGGCAAGTCTTATGCACAATTGGGAAGATACAGGGGCTTTCTGGAAAACTCTGCATTCCGTAGCAACCCGGCAAGCCATGCGGCCGTTCTCAGAAACAAAGTCGCGGAAAACATGATAAAATTTTAGTCACGAACCAATCATTGACACTAAGATGGGATGTGTACATACTACACATAAAAAGTACAAATGTAGCCTTGGCCCATTTTTATGATGGTCAAAGTTCTACAAAGCGACTGCTGCGGCAGTTGAGTATTATCTTTGTTAATGGATTATCTCCATCGTTCGGAAGAGCTCTGAAGAGCTGTAATAAGCTTTACACCACTCTAGCCCTGCGAAATTTAAAGTGTTCAGAACAACCCTGCTTGCCCTTGCATGCCATTTCAGTGCCCGAAATTACCCCTAAAAGTAACAATTTTTTAGTTTTGAGCCCCTATTTACCATACCATTTGCCGCAGGTGATTGAAAATTTGACACAGCATGCTCAAAACATGTCCAAATCGAAATAAAAATACCTTATGCACCGTTTGTGAACAGGTTTGGCTTGCCAGTCGAAGTTTTCACGCATACACTGAATTAAGGTAAAAAGTGTAAAATACGCAAATCACTGTATCTCGGAAAGATTGGATCTGTTTTGGTCTCCAGAGGAATGATCCGACGGTTTTAAGTGTGGCGAATGCGATGCACGCAACGGGACAAGCCTCCGAGGTCGCCGCTAGACGGCAGCATCATCGCAATGCTTTCGGGCAGAGATGCCCGAAATTACCCCGGGTGCCCGAAATTACCCCGTTTCACGGTACTAATGGTCGTATAGCTTACCGAGATCATATTTGTGCTTATCACTTTGGTGTATTTTTATAATATACACTTCCAGATTCGTATCATCAAGCGAATAGTCCATAAGATCCATTACGTCTCTTTCACGTCGCCACGTGCTGCCTCAAGTGACTGCCTACTCCTACTTGCCTAAGCCAGACCGGATCTCACTAATCTCAGCTCTTTCCGACGAGTAACGAGTTCCGGTTACCATTCGTCACTTCGGTACTGCTTGTCGCCGCTAGATGGCAGCACTAGTCGGCCGTGCCGTGCCCCCCCCCCCCCCTCCTGCTCCGCCTTTGCTACGCCTGCTTTGCTGCTCCGACTACGCTGACTTTGCAGAGCCTTAACTGAATATAGCTCAAGAGACAGGCGGAGGTGCTCCGGGCGGTGGCAGCGGAGGTCGCTGCGGGCGAGCTGTCCAGTTGGTGCTTCCTGCTGGGGGACTTGAGCGCCCACCTCGGACACACCAGCCGGCTGAAGGACGACGATATCCTAGGGCCCAGGGCGCTAGAGCGGCACAGCGGCGTGGCAGGGGAGGAAGTCCTACAAATGGCCAGGCAGCACGGGCTGAGGATCTGGACCAAATCGAGGGTGGCAAGGAACTGCCTGGTAACCTGGAGGAGCGGGGGCAGAGAGTCGCACCTTGATCATGTCCTTTCTAATTACCGTAGGATCCAGGGGCTCTTCGGGACAAGAGACTGGCCGATGGGGTCGGATCACCGACCGGTCATCGTCACGGTGCACACCCCCAGACAGCCCCGGGTACCGGAGCGCGGCCAGGCGGTTGGCGGAGCAGTGGACAGGAGGCCGAGAGGACCTCCACTGGACTCCACGCAGCTCTTCTCCAACCTGGACGTCCGGGCGGCATTTCAGAAAGCGGGCGCACTCTCCCACCGGGCCGCTCGCGAGGGCCACGCTGGAAAGGCAGGGGTCGCCCGTCACCCCGAACCGACAACTGGCGGTCAACAACCTGCAAGGTGCGGCGAGCCTGGTGAGACGGACCGGAAGGGGGGGGGGGATGAATTTACTCGGGAGGTGCAGGCCAGGGCCAACCGGACGCACGAAAGGGAGAAGCTGGCGAGGGACTTCGGGCAGATGGAGGACAGGCCCCCACCGCAGAGACTGCAGCAACTCCTCCGGTACCTGAGGACTGAGCGGAGGACGGCGCAAGCGGCGCCTCGAGGAACCCCTATGAGCAAAATCAAATAAGACGGACCGCTTCTTCCAGCGACCCCTTCCGATTTGCCTGAAATTTTGTAGGCTTATTAAGTAACTAAAGGAGAGTCTAAAGCCAAAATACTAGTTCAGCACCCGGGGTGCACTCGCGGCGCGGTTGTTCCCCTTCTCTTATAGTGGCTTCTTCGCGTTGCCTACTGGTTTTACTGACGTTCGTTTCATTCGCGTCGCTCGCTCGCTCCCTCTTTAATTGTTTCGTTTCTCTTTCTTTTCTTTTTGTTTTCGTTTTTGTTTCAATTTCTTTGGCCCATTGTCGCAGCTAACAAAGGTCTTTAGGTTGCTATGTAAATTGACTTGTTAAATTCTGCTGTCCACTATTTCGATCCTTTTTTTTAAGGTTTTTTTCTTTAAATTATTTTCTTTAAACTACTCTATTATAATTTTTTCGTTTGCTCAATATCTTTCGAACCTTTTTTTTATAAAATGTCCTATTTTCCTGGATGTTCCGGAAATGCCGATAGTGATGATGTGAGTGAAAATGTTCTTATTGTGCATAAGGCCATTTGTCATACTTTCTCACTACTTTCTTGCAATACGCATCTACCTTTTGTCAGATTCTATATTGTCCTTCAGTGTAGCATGTACATAATTTTGACCTTCTTACTATCAGTAGGGCATCGACAGTCGTCCCAAAAGGGTGTCAAAGTGAAATTTTTTGCTTATTCACATAGGTAGTCTATGTTCCTCCCATGGTTGTTGCTGGCGCGTTGTCTTTTCATCGTTCTAATAGCCGTTGGTGTAGAATTTTTTATTAATATACAGTTTCCCTGTCAAGCTGACCTTCTTACGTTGACGTAGTTACGCTGTACCCTGACGTACTCACGGTATTACGTTTACCTTGCCACGGTCACCTGGTCACCCTGTCAACCTCACCTGGTCACGTTGTCACTCTCTCTTAGTCACGCTCATCTGGTCCTTCTGTCACGCAGCTCTTGTCACGCTGTTCTGACCTCGTTACTCTTTTACACTGACTTTATCACGCTATCACGCTGACCTGCTTACGCTGTCACCTAGACGTGGTCACTCTGTCACGCTGACCCGGTCAAGCTTTTGCGCCGTCCTGGTTACGTTGTCACGCTCACCTGGTCACGCTGACTTGGTGGGGCTGACCTTGTTACGCTGTCACGCTCATTCGGTCAGCCGACCTGGTCAATTTGTCACGCTGATGTGGTCACCTTGTCACGCTGACCTAGTCATGCTGTGACACTGACCTGGTTAGGCGGAGCGATGAACGCCTGTGGATAGGCAACCCTTCGGGCCCAAGAGCTTCTGTCTTATCTACCGAAGCGGCTGTTCCCACATTGACAAAATGTTTCTTTTTGACATAATATCCGTCATCTTGTCACACTTCTGTTGTAATTTTTTTATTATTATTTAGTATTTTTTTATTTTTTTTAGGCTGTTGTCAGTTTCAGTATGATTTATTTCTTACTGAATTAGAGATTGGTTTGGAACATCTTTCTGTGGTCTAAGCTAAACTTACATTTATAATAGGATTTTTTTTTTTGTTTTGGTAAATACAGATATTATACATGAACCAGTCCAAGTTGTAGCTATGGAATGTTACTGGGCACCAAAGACAAAACTTGTGTCTTCTCTTGTTGCTGTACCGTGAAACGGGGTAATTTCGGGCACTTTTGAGAGGTATTTTTAAAATTGTGAAGGTCGTGGTGTTGCCATGGACCCGAGGGTTAAAATTTATCATCTACCCACCTTTAGCTTCAATTTGACACCAATTCCAGATATTTGCGCTTTACCGTTTTTACAGTGGAGGGCCCAAAGCAGTGCCCGAAATTACCCCGTGTTTGGGGGTAATTTCGGGCACCCCAGGAAAAAACGACTTGTCGTTCTGATTTTGGTCTCAAAATCAGAAAATTTGGCTTTCTTTTGAGCTTATGTGATAAAATGTGAAATTCTTAAGGATGTAGATGTGGAGGGATGGTAGGGGTGGTCATTTATACATAATATGGAGTCATGATTGGAACAAATAGTTTGATGTTTGGAAGAGTGGGGTGGAGCTATTTAGGACGCTTCTTGTTGAACGTCTAGCCTTGAACCTTTATCCTTTTTTGTTTTTGATAATGGTACAACTCAAGCCACACTATATCACGCGAAGATGAGTCGTGGATCTTCCTCTTGAAACTGACGTACATGGGAGGCAAGTCTTATGCACAATTGGGAAGATACAGGGGCTTTCTGGAAAACTCTGCATTCCGTAGCAACCCGGCAAGCCATGCGGCCGTTCTCAAAGTCAAAGTCCCGGTAAACATGATAAAATTTTAGTCACGAACCAATAATTGACACTAAGATAGGATGTGTACATACTACACATAAGAAGTACAGATGTAGCCTTGGCCCATTTTTATAATAGTCAAAGTTCCACAAAGCGACTGCTGCGGCAGTTTAGTATTATCTGTGTTAATGGATTATCTTCATCTTTCAGAAGAGCTCTGAAGAGCTGGAAGAAGCTTACACCACTCCAGCCCTGCGAAATTTCAAGTGTTCAGAACAACCCTGCTTGCCCTTGCATGCCATTTCAGTGCCCGAAATTACCCCTAAAAGTAACAATTTTTTAGTTTTGAGCCCCTATTTACCATACTATTTGCCGCAGGTGATTGAAAATTTGACACAGCATGCTCAAAACATGTCCAAATCGAAAAAAAATACCTTATGCACCGTTTGTGAACAGGTTTGGCTTGCCAGTTGAAGTTTTCACGCATACACTGAATTTAGGTAAAAAGTGTATTATACGAAAATCACTGTATCTCGAAAAGATTGCATCTGTTTTGGTCTCCAGAGGAATGATCCGACGGTTTTAAGTGTGGCGAATGCGATGCGCGCAACGGGACAAGCCTCCGAGGTCGCCGCTAGACGGAAGCATCATCGCAATGCTTTCGGGCAGAGATGCCCGAAATTACCCCGGGTGCCCGAAATTACCCCGTTTCACGGTATGAAATCTCTGACCTTTCTTAACTGCTTTTTTTTGTGAATATCTTTATAAAACTTCACACTTTGTTTAATTTGTATCTTGCTTATCTTCTGTATATTAATATATATTTCTGTTGTAGTTTCTATTCATTTGTGATTAATGTAATTTGGTATTAACAGGATTACACAAGTGAACCAGATCAGCCTTTCGAGTTATCATTTCATTCTCCCTTAACGTGTCTTGATGAAGAAAATGACCTATTGTATGAACTAAGGAATACCGCTCAACAGGTTTGTTTTTCCAATTTGTTTTGCTTTGTACTTTCATGTCTGGTACTAAACTTGTATTTCGCTATTTTTATATTTTGTAGCTTGCACTACAAAAAAGAAACTGTTTGGAACCTTCAACAAAGTTGTTTGAAGTTCCAAAAGTTCCCAAGGTACTTTTGTTCATTTTCCTTCATTTGTGTTAAATATTAGCTTCTTTCAACTAACAGCTTTTTCTTTTATATTAGAAATTAGAGGAATCAGGAACCTCATCTGGTGAAGATGAACCTGTGTGTTCTCGTTATTATTCTTCTTTGGACTTGACTTTTCCATCCTCTGTCTTCTCTTTAAAGAACTGTCATAAAAAGGTAATATACAGTGCTTTTTTTTTGTTATTTAGGTATGTTTATTCTTTTAAAAACATTTTACCATCGTTCTTTTCTTCTTTGTAGGACTGTACTGATTGTGATGCTAAAGTTGATGAATTAATTCTGAAGCTAAGGTCAACACCTAAGCGGAAGAAAGGAGAACGCAATGAGAATTCCGATGTGACTTCAGAAGAAACGAGTTCTCCAAAGAAAAAGAAACAAAGGAAACATAAGAAGAAGGTTGTATTTTTTTTTTTCTGTTGTTGTTCTAATTTATATTTAAGTTCTAATTTTAATTTTCTTCTTTTTAGCAACTGTTGTGAAATGAACTATAGAGAACATAATCATAGCACGGCTTACTAGCAGTCATTCCCTATCTTTCGCAACCACTGCCCTAAGGATCCTGGCCAGGACCTCCAACCCATATTCTTCCTTTCGTTCCTCTCCTTAATACCCTAGCCACACAATACCATTGGCCATGCACCCCCACTCTCTACTACTATTCTTCCTGATGTTCTTCTACTCCTGTAATATAAGCGCGCGCAGCCAAGCAGCCGCTACCATTCTGTACACGGTCAACCCCTGATAATACAGAAGCCTTCCGTCTCTCTGAGACCTCGACTACTCCTTCTCCTCCAAGTCCCTTTACACGTTGCACACTATAACACTGGTGACAGCGGTTAATCGGGCTTTGAGGTTAAGGTTGGTCCGTGCCTTCCCCGTTAGGGAGGAAGGGAACCGAGTGACTGTGCGCGCGAGAGTTTGAACTTAGCAGTTTTTGTGTCAGCGAGTGATTATGTGCGAGCTTGAGGCTAGTGAAGGCCCACCATAGTCGGCACTGGTGTGTGAATTGTGTTTGAAAAGGCTGCTAACTCAGACTAACGAAAGTGGATAAGTGAGTGTGTGAGTGAGCCGGACCTACCTTTCGAGGTTAGGTACCCCGAGTGTATCTGTGTGTGAAAGAGTGTTGGAAACTCGCCGCGAGGTTTGAGTGTGTCCAACAAGAGTACAAGGGAGTGATTGAAATAGTTTACGCACCTGCTACCTGAGTGAATAGTCATAACCTGCACCTCTGCTGTGTTAAATTACTCACTTACGGAACGGGTTAAACCTGTAGATACACAAGTAGTGTGAGGATCACCTGCACATTTGCTGTGTGAAATTGCCTACGCGAGTACTACAGCTAATTATAAGTCAGTGTGTTACGTGAACAAGTGAGGATCACCTGCACTTTTTGCTGTGTGAAATCGTCTGCTCACCTATCGAGCTTATTCAGTCCACACGACTGCTTGATGAGGATCACCTGCACACTTTGCTGCGTGAAATCGTTAAGGACAAGTGCTTGACTGACGGAGGAATAAGTAGCCTATTGCCCACAACGCATGATCACCTGCACTATTGCTGCGTGAATTGCCGACTGATCAGTAGACTACAAATTCGGTTCTTGCCACGCATTGATGATCACCTGCACACTTGCTGAGTGAATTCGTGCTGCGGCAAGACTAGTTAAAAGCCTACTCTGCCACTGTGTCAAGGTGACCAGCTGGCATCGAGCTGTGCTAGTTTTAAGGAGTGTGAGAAAGTGAGTGAATCTAACTAGAAATTAGAGGCTTGAGATCAAGTCAATCCTTTATTAAATCAAGTGTACTATGTCCCAAACCCCACACCCGACTGCGTCTGAAGTCCAAATCCAAGTCCATCGCGAAGCAGGGCCGTCGGAAACCTGCAACACAGTTAACATCGATTATTGCACAGTAATTACCTGGGATAACAAAGGTAACTTGGTCGAAACCAAAATCCCAGTACGCGCGTACGGTAACGCGCCCCCGTCTATCGAACCCGCACGTCCGACACCTCGTATTCGCTCAGTGCAGCAAAGACACCGGTCCCTAAACACCGTCTTGTACAACCGCCGCTGGTGGGACTAACGCGCTAACTATGGCTGATGAGCAATTTCCCCGTGACGTGGAGGAAGTCGAAGTACCCCACGAGCAACCTAACGAGCTGGATGCTCCTGTCCAACGCGGACGAGGCCGCGGGCGAGGACGCGGTAGAGGCCGTGGACGTGGCCGAGGCCGTGGACGCGGCCGCGGAGGGCTCGGAGATGGCCAAGTCCCAGACCGCCCCCGCCGCGTTATCAGACCGTTACAACGCTACGGCTATGAGGACGACGATGAGGCCGACGACGAGGACCTCGGGCGCGACGAACCCAGACGACCGCGAGCTAGGAACCACGGCCTACAAGCCGGCGCGCCCGAGCGTAGTGACGACGAAATGGACTGGGACGAGGACGCCGGTAACAACCGTCGCCGCGACGACGCATATGACGATGAAGAAGAAGACGAACTCGAACAAGTACCACGCCGCCGTCGGCGCGCGTACCCGTATGAACGTGAAGATAGGCGCGAGCACCGCGATAACGCACAACAAGGCCAATTCTACAACTTCATGCGTGAAATGTTTAATAGACCCCCGCCAGCACAAGCTGCTGCTACAGTCACTTCCACTTCAAGTTACGTACCACCCTTTAATGGCACTACTGGCTACGATGTCTACAGGGCACAATTTCTAAGTATCGCAGAGCATAGAAATTGGTCAGAGCAGGATAGAGGGACTTTCCTATTGCAAGCGTTACAAGGTGATGCCACTAAAGTGATCAGGACCCTAACTACGCAAAACAAACCGTTAACGTTTGTCAATCTTGACATAGAATTAGAAAACACTTTCCACATACGGAGAGAGTTATGGGAAAGGACTCGAGTTTACGAGTCACTCAAGCAAGAAGAGGGACAAAATCTGAGGGATTACGCTCAGAGGGTAAAAGAAGCTGTGGTAGATTACATGCCAAACAGCAACCAAATAGACAGAGACCAAGCCGGTGTAAAGGCTTTCATTAAAGGGTTAACGGATAGGAAAGTAGCAGAAAGGATTTGCTATGCATCAGTAAATTCGGTAGAAGATGCACTTACCCATGTCAACAGGGCGTTGTCTCTGACATCAGAGCCACCAAATAAGAAAGTCCGCAAGGTAGAAGTTGACCACTCAGATGATCAGGCTGAAGTCAATTATGCAGAGCAGGAAGCGCCTCCTGGAACAAGTGCACAACCAGTTAGAGGCAGAGGTAGAGGCCGAGGCAGGGGCCGAGGCAGAGGCCGGGGTGGCCAAGACAGTAATGATTCAACTTGCCACTCTTGTGGTAAGCCAGGGCATTTTGCAGCCGATTGCAAAAACCATTTAACTTGCTATTACTGTGGGAAACAGGGCCACATTAAACCAGATTGTAGGATACGCATTGCTGATGAAGCTGAAGGCCGATACCAGCAGCATAGCTCAAATTACGAGCAAAGTCAGAACCAGGGTCTAAATAATCGTGGTAACCCCAGAGGCAGTTCCAACTATAGGGGTAGGGGACGAGGTAGTTATAGCAGAGGGCAATACAACAATAATGAGTCTAGAGGCCCCTACGTCAGATTCCCTGATGTACCGCCAGATTTCTATCAAGCAGCCATGTCCTGGTACGCCAAAAGTAACCAACAACAACAACCGTTACAAACTAATAACCATCAACAGAATAATAACAACCAAGGTAATAATCCCCAAAATGACAACAAGGTAAATATGCCCTACGTTCCCAAGTCGGAAAACCAGTAAAGACTTCTATTGAACCGATGGAAATGGAAGTTCAAAATGCAACAGTACCATCGGAAATTGAAACTAGTAAACTTGAACCCACTGAATCTAATGAACCTAATCAGCCTATTGAAATTCTAAGAATCCAGGTAACTCCACCAATAATTACTAAAGCATGTAAGCATCAAACTAATTTGGATAAAGAAAATGTTGACCCCAGCAGTAAATTAAAATGTGCAGCCTGTCTACCCCATAAGAAAGGACCATTGGTTAACTGTACAGTAGCAGGCATCAGCAGAGAAGCTATCATTGATACTGGGGCAACCATAACTGTTTTTAAAAGAACTAGAGATTTACCAGTATCTAAACTACGTCTTAAAAGTGCAACGTCCCACAAGACATCACTGTATGGGCCAGAGTGGACTGACATTACATTTGGTAAACAAACCTATAGATTCCCAGTTTACGAAGCAGACATTACAGAAAATTTAATTGGCTATGATTTTATTGATACCTTTGAAGGTGTAGTCAACACCAAAACTAAAATGCTAGAACTTGAAAATAATGTCCAAGTACCATACAAAGTGGTTAACTCAGTGCATAAAGGAGATTTCGCAAGCGGAAATCTGTCCTACCCAATACGTGCTAATCAGAAGATCTTGCTGAAACCTTTCGTAGAGAGGCAGGTATCTACAAAGTTAGATACTGACCTGGTGGTTGATGAGTCAGAATTGTCTGACGCGTTGCTTGCCATGACGATCAGTGGGTATAGTCGTCCTCCGGAGTCTGAAAGGAAACTGTCCACTTCTGATCCTCCTCCGGAAACGACGTGCGCCACAATTCAGTCTCAGGCAAGAGCGAGGGGGGCTGATCATCGCCAGCTTGACAGCCAGGCCAGTCATATCCGGAATGATGGTCTAAAAACTGAAACAAAAACCATGGTAAAAAAAAGTGATAGTGAAAGTGGTGCGGCCAACGCACATGGAAATGAACAAAGTTTGGGAATCCAACCACCCGAAAGAGCAGAAGGCAAGATGCACATAGGTTTGCTAACAAACAGTAAAAGTAACCCTAATATAAAAAGTAGAATCTCAGAAAGTGTGGTCACACAGACAGGCGTCGTACCGTGTGTGACAGGTCCAGTAAATGTAACTTTGCTAAACCTTGGAGATACTTGTATTCAAATTCCTAAATATGCAATAATTGCTGAAGTCCTACTACTGCACCCACTACAGTATGATGGCCTTGATGATGACATAAACCCAAATTACGAGGAAGAGTTAGAAAGAGAGGAAGAGAGTGAGTATGAAATTGAAATTGAAGATGAAATTAAAGAGTGCCCGTGTAGAACAATTAGAATCGCAAATGGAACAGAGCAACTAAATTTAACTGAACATGAGATAGAAAAGTTCCATGATGCTGAGTATAAACTACCAGATAAAGACCCAATCCCAGAAAATGAACCATTACCTGCAGATCTAGACGCCATGATCAAAGCCACTGCATTGTCGCCAGGAGAAAAAGCAGAAGTAGAGAAGCTCATCCGTAAACACCATGATGTATTTGCTCCAGATAACTTCACTTTTGGGCGTTGTCCATGGATGAAATTCAGGATAGACACAGGAGACCATCCACCAATCAAGCAGAATGCGCGTCCAGTACCCCTGCATTACAGGAAAGAAGTTTATGAAACATTCATGAAATATCTAAAAATGGGAGCAATTAAACCTAGTCAATCAGCTTGGGCTTCACCCATACTATGTGTTCTCAAAAAGACAGGAGAAGTTAGAGTCTGTGTAGACTACAGGGCCCTAAATGCAATCACTAGAGTACCAGCAGCACCAATCCCTAGGACCCAAGAAATTCTACAAAACTTAGGCGGACACAAAATGTACCACACCTTTGACTTAGCCCATGGCTACCACAATTTAGAAGTACACCCAGACGACCAACCCAAAACAGCAATAATACTACCAGAAGACTTGGGTCTTCCACACAGACAGTTCGAGTACACCCGATTAAGTTTTGGACTCTCAGCAGCTCCAGGAGCGTTCCAACAGGTAACAGACAGACTTGTGACACCAGCCTTGGAACCAAACGAAAATAACGATTTAGGACCAACAGTGTCAGTTTACCTTGATGATGTCTGCATCGCAGGAGACAATTTCCAGCAGATGATGCAAAGATTAGAAGCATTCCTCAATAGAGTCAGGGCAGGAGGTTTTCTCCTCAAGGCCAAAAAGTGTGAGTTGTTTCGAAAAGAGATTTCATTCTTAGGACACATCTTGTCTGAAACAGGCATAAAAGTCGATACTAACAAAATAGATAAAATAATCCACTGGCCACAACCAGTTGACAGTACAGAATTAAAATCATGGCTCGGTTTGGCAGCCTACTATGGTAAATACGTACCTCACATGGCCACCAAAGTGTATCCCTTGTATAGACTACTTAGGAAAGGAGTCCAGTTCGAATGGACACCCTTTTGTCAGGAAGCTTTTGATTCCGTCAAAACAGCACTAACTACAGCACCAGTCCTTGGATCACCAGATGTAGATAAAGGTCCTTTTACGTTGACTTGTGATGCCAGCCTCACCGGCTTGGGAGCAGTCCTAACACAAGAACAAGACGGCAATGAAGTAACAATAGCATACTGGTCGAAAACCTTAACACCAGCACAGAGAAATTACTGTGTTACTCATAGGGAACTTCTAGCATTGGTAGAATCAGTAAAAGCTTTCAATCATTATTTAGCGGGAGCACCCTTCATCGTAAAATCAGATCATGCAGCCTTGCAATGGCTTAAAAACTTTAAAAATCCAACAGGAATGTTAGCACGGTGGCTAGAAAAACTGTCACCCTATAAATTCACAGAAAGGCACAAATATCAGCCATGCAGATGCACTGAGCAGACGCCCCAACAGGCCCTGCGACCCAGAGTGTAAAAAGTGTACTAAAATAGAAGCCAAAGATGCAGTAGCTTACCTTATTAGTTCCACCGTAGTTGAGGGCTTAACCATCCAAGAAGTTTTTACATCAGTACTTGAGGCACCAAACAGTGGGCCAGTTGTCCATCCAATCAGTCTCGAAGGGAGATTCACTTCACCATTAGCCAGTCAGATCGAGGAATGGTTCCAAGTCAAAAACGAATTTCACTCCAACACAGACAAAACATTCCCAGGATTGGTCCGTTACACTAGAAACAACAAAACAATCATTAGTCTCATATTCAAGGAGAAAATGGAGCACAGACCACACATACACAATGTAGAGATTGCACTCAACATTCTAAAAGCATGGCTCATTAGAGAAAACATCACCGAGTGGAATATACCAGAGTTTGACTATTACAAGAGCCCAGAAAATAATCTAGAGATAATTCCACTTCTCTACAAAGTGTTTAAAGACACCAACATGACGATTAATATTTGTCACCATCACACTCAGCCAGATCAGACAAAAGCCAAAACTTGTGAGGAAAGTTGTCTTATTTGCCAGACAACAGCAGAAGTCAAAAGAATAACACAAATATTACACACAGCAGTCTTACCTGAAGGAGAAACACCAGAAGAAATGGCCAAGCTACAAAAAGCGGATAAGGAGATAGCACCCATCTTAGCAGCGGTAGAGAATGGTAAGAGACCACACCTCCAGGAAATCATAGGGTTCGGACGCAACACCAGAACACTTTGGCATCAGTATAAATCACTGACACTCAAAAACGGAGTCCTATACAGAAGACACGAACACCCATCAGGCGACCCTAAAAAGGAAACATTACAATTAATACTACCAAGGGCTAGCATAAAAACAACAATCAAAGAATACCATCGTCAACTAGGAGAAGGGAATCACTTTGGAGAAACAATGACAGGAGACTACTTACGAAGGTTCTTCTGGTGGCCCAAAATGGCAGACGATATTGCAGCACAGGTAGCCAATTGTGACACGTGTCAAAGATTCAAAAAGCCCAAACACACCACCAAAAATGCAGCACTCAAAATATTCAGAGAAGGCACTCTCCATGGCAGATGGCATGTAGATATTTGCGGCAAAGTACCTAAAACAACAGAAGGTTACGAGTACATATTAGTAGCAATAGAAGCATTCTCAGGATGGCCAGTAGTGGTCCCACTAATTAAAAATAATGCTAAGGAAATCGCAAATGCACTAATAACCCATGTCTTCTCAGTCTACGGAGCACCACGCTCAATTCTTACAGATCAAGGAAAACCTTTCGAATCCCAGTTATTTCAGGAAATTATGGACTTGTACCAGATAAAGAAATATCGAACTACAGCTTTCCACCCTTCAGCCAATGGAAAAGCGGAAAGATGGATAAGAACGTTAAAACAACAACTATCTATGCTGGTCAGCAAAACTCAAAAAGAATGGGTGAACTATTTACCTTTCATAGCTCAGGCGTACAGGAATTTGCCAAATCCTGTCCACAAGTTTTCACCATACGAAATCATGTTTGGCACACCAATGAGGACTCCACTGACGTTGAACCAAGGAAGCCCACCATGGACGAGAAGAATGGAAGCCGTTCCACAACAAGTCAGAGAACGACTGGCAGAAATCCATGAATTGGTCAGAGAAATGCATGGTCAAGCTGCAACAAAAATGAAACAACGTTATGACAACACAGCACTGCTAGCACCATTCAAAGCAGGAGACCGAGTCTACTTGTACAGGCCCAAAAATGAAAAGGGAGTGTCTCCAAAGTTAACAACACCATGGGAAGGACCTTATACCGTGATAAATATCATAAATGACTGCAACGCAAGAATTCAAAAAGAAGCTCACCCTTACACAATGATGATAGTCCACATGGATCGACTGGCTGCGTATCCAGACTCCGAAGAAGAAACCCAGTCGGCATGGCTGGCATATGTCTAAAGACATCCAGGGCTGAGTCTAACAGTCAACTGTCAGGGCGGCCGCCGGGGACCCGTATCCTGGCTGCACCCACACCAAGAGACCCGGGAGCCTGAGAGTCCGCAGAGACCCCAACCTGGCTCGACAGTGGGGTCCTCTCATAGTCTTATGTCAGTCTAAGTCATGTCCGTCAGTCAGGGTGTCACACCGAAGGCGCGTCTAGCTCCCTCTGCGAAGCGTCAGGAGACCTGGCGTCACCCGCTGGAGATGATAGGACTGGCGCACGCCTTCCACAAACAAGTCCGGGCTGACCAGCCTCTCCCTCATGATGCCACAGCAGACCCTGCTGGTGTTCGCGGCGGTGATGGACGACACCAGTTGAAGGCCTGCTCTGCTGCTCTCAATTGAGTGTGGCGCAGGAGCAACAGGGTCGCTCCAAATCTCCAAACGGCAGGGGCCGCACAACGGGGGCCAAATCCCGAAGGCGGCCCAGGGCCCTATCGTACTTGATCTCCGGGCCCCGCCGAATAGGCAACTTCCAGCCCAAAACCTCCACCCGGTCTGTGGCCAACAAGAAAGGCTGCTGACAGGATCCCAAGCCTTCAACAACCTCCGGGACCGAAGCCCCGCCGGGTAAAAGTCCTTTGTGGACGTGATCAGACAAAGACCAACAAGGCCATGTGGAAAGTTAACCTCCAACTCTTGTAAACAAACTTCAAGCGACCGCAAGCTCTAAGGCACTGCCTGCTCGAAATCGGCACCTCAAGCATTCGAAAATAGTCAAGTCCACATAACCTAAAAACAAAAGACAAGCATAAGTTGAACCGACTATACAAGCACCGCCATCTAGAGAACCGGAAACTACGCCCGCCATCTTGTATCAAAATCAAACTTGAATCAAACCCAACTCAATTACTAATCGGAAATCGGAAAACATCTACGAAAATGGCCCCCAGAAAATGGATTGCTCATGACGGAACCAACGCAAAGGAACCTAACAACAAATTGAAGCATGGAAAGGTAACAAAAACTTACCAAATTCCCAAAACTGACAGGCACAAGGAATGGACAAGGGAATCCCCACTGCAGCCAAAGGACACTCGCAAAATGGAAATGGATCGGAAAATGCCACTGCAACAGAAAAATGAACAAAAGATTAACACAACTAAAATATCACCTTTGGCTAAACTATTTGAAAAAGAGGAAAAGAAAGAGGAGGAGAGAGACAGAAAATTCAGACAAAAACAACATCAAGAAACAGTCCGAAGACAAAGACTAGAAGCAGAACTGAAAAGAAAGCAGCTCGAAGAAAAAGAAAGAATTAGAAAAGAAAGAATTCAAGAACAAAGAGAAAAAGAAGCAAGAAAAAGGAAAGAGTATGCAGAGAAACTCAGAAAAGAAGAAGAAATGATAAGTTGGTTTGAAGACCCGGGCTACAGAAACCCATGGGCAACAGATTCAGAGACAGACCCAGAACCAGAAATAGAAATGATAGACTTAGAAGAAAACGCAGACTCAGACATAGAGGAAATCTACGTAGCAACGGTAGAAGCAGTAGAAGAAAAACAGAGTGAACAAGAATGCATAGAAAAAGCCTTAGAATGCATCAAGTCAAAAGAAAAAGAAATCATGCAAGAAATTATAGAAATGGAACAACAAATACAAGCCATAGAAAAACCAAACTCACCTCAAGAAGTACTCCAGGAAAAACGGCCAGAAGACTCGCCCAATAAGAATCAAAACATTTCGGCAGAAGTCACATCAGATCACAGGCAGGCCACCGAAAGCTCAGAGACACTGCAACAAAAAGGAACGAAAAATGAAGCAAGTAAACAAACAAACCTCAACATGACTAAGAGAAGAGGCAAAACCAAGAACGCAAGATGCAACAAGTGCAGACAAAGAGACCACATCACCAAAGAATGCAAACTCACCAAGTAAACAACAAGACGAGATGAAGTGAAGCAGCAGAAAAAGAATTTCGGTCCCTTGGGCAAAGAAGTAAATGGCTTCACAGCAGCCCAATGTGGATCTCAAGCAAAATAAAATAAACAAACCTGAAACAAACAAGATAAATTAAAACAACTGAGCAGGGGAGCGCCAGGATGGCCCCACCAGAAATAAACTACAATACGTCAACAACACGTATTACCAAATACCAGACCCGACGAAGAAAAAAAAGGAAAGAAAGAAAACACTTACCAAGAAAAAGACTTAAAACGACCCAACTCCAAACATGCAAGCTACATGCAAAGGGGCGAAAGGTAAAATAAAGGACGACAGACATAACGTGCAGTATGACTTTAGTTATGGTGTAACCATATATATATATACTAGACACAGTAACGAGGGCGAATGAGAAACAGTGAATGGCCACACTTCAGAACGAATAAACGGACATTGCCAAAAAACTAGGCACAAGAGAACAGTAATAGAAACAGTGAATGGCCACACTTCAGAACGGATAAACGGACATTGCCAAAAAACTAGGCACAAGAGAACAGTAATAGGTTAACAAAAGTCAGGAGCGACGCAGAAAACGACACTCAATTGTATTCAGTTGTCACCCTCATCCTCAGAGTCCGAGGGCAAGTCAAAGCCGCACCCCCAGCAAAACTCAGGAACCTTCGGGTCTGGGAGTGGCATAATCCCAGCTAAACGCTCTTCATAGTCTCGAGGGAATCTAAATAACTTGATTCCCCGGGGCGGGACGGGGACATCATCGTCCAGATCAGGAAAGAATTCCTCAGGGACCTCGGGAAAGAATTCCTCAAAATCAAGCTGAAGGGCCACCTCTTCGGCAGCCGCGGCAGCTGCACGACGCGCATCCCGAGCCGCACGTTCAGTCTCCAACTAAGGGACAGGGCAAGGGAAAGACGGCTTAAGAGCACAACTTGTGCAACCGCAAACAAAAAAGTTACAATACCACTCACCTCAGAAAGCGGTACATCCACCAAAGGGAGGGGGTCCATGGCACTAAGGGGGACACCCCAAGCCGGCCCCAAACCGGGCCCACGCCAGACGAAGTCCTCCTCCACGGGGGCAAGGAGATAGGGGTGAATGTCCTCCAGTAACTCGACATCGGGGAGGTCGCCCCACATAACTTCCCCAGCGGCTTCGCCCCCGTTCCAAGGAACAACCCCACCTTCACCAGGAAGTTCGCCCTCACCCTGCCCGTCACCAAAGCCATATAATTGCTCCCCGTTCTCGAAGTGGACCAAAGGGTGGTTGGGAGGCAGGACATGATGCAGTACTTCAGGGGCAAAGGCCGGGAATGCAGGACCAGGCAACTCCTCCTTCGCAAGGAATTGGGAACAAGGTAAAGATAGGAAAAGAAAAGAAAATAACCATAACCGGATTAAATAGGGGAGAGGAAAGGAGCACTCACAAACACCCGCATGCCGCAATGCAAGCACAAGAAACGGGGCCAAGTTTGTACCAAGGCCACCGAATCCCAAGCCTGATCCCCAAAAATGCCCTCAGTTGGGAACACCAGGTGAAAAACGTAAGGAGAAAACCCCTCTTCGCAGGCGGTGAAGCACGAAGTACACAGCTATAACAAGACGAATCCCGTGCCATGCACCGTGCACCATGCATCACGAACATCAACATAAAAAGGGTACTCACGTATCCAGAGTGGCCCAGGAACGACTCGCAGAAGCAGAGCACCCTATACGCGGAAAAGCGCAGGGATAAAATGACAGGAAAATCCATGATCGAAAAGAGCACGGGACGAAGAACACAGAGCGACACGTGCGAATGCGTGGAACTCCGCACACCAAATGACGCCGACGCCGCCGGGCCAAGGGACGCCAGGCCAACAACGCGGCCCGGCTCACCAATCAAAACGCACGGATACAACACACGACCTGAGCGGCCAATCATAAACCAGAGCAACGGCACGGACTGGAGCGCGAGGACGCCGGCGAAGCCGGCCAGCGCGTCAACAACGTCAACAACCGCGCCGCGGCTAGCAACCGGCCGGCGGCAGCGGGCAGCGCAACGCAAGTTCTCGCCGCGACACCAACGCCTCACGCAACAGCGGCAGAGCAGAGCACGGTACTGCGCCGCGCTAAGAACCGGCGCAAGGGGTATCGCCAGGCGCGAAGCGCGCGCCAATTCAAACGAGTGTAGTCCACAAACACTCTAGCCGCTTGAAATGGATGTCACAAATGCTACATGTCATAACCCTGATTGTACAAAAACAAGTGAAGAAGTAAAACAATTATCAGATGCATCGCATTCGTTCATTCAGAGGGAAGTGGGAGACTAAATTCAAAACAGCAAATTAACAAGTCTAATCCGCAGGCCACTGTCGACTCGGCTCAAATCAAACGAGTCAAAATGATGCTCATCATGTTCACCATCACCTTCTTGGCCGTCATCGCCGCACTTTTAGTGCACTACTTCATGAAACGGCGACGCCAATTCGCACCAATCATCTACCTAGAGGGCAACATAGCCGCTGGAAAATCAACCTTGGCAGCCAACCTGAAGAAGCTAGAACTATTCCCAGTACTGGACGAGCCTGTCAGAGACTGGCAAGATGTCGAAGGATTCAACTTGCTACAGTTACTCTACGCGGATCGGAATACTTGGAGCTACCCTTTCCAAGTTCTGGCTCTAGCTACATTGGGACGCCGCCAGACTCACATGCTGGCTAATCACCCAGAAAGGCTAACTGTCCTGGAACGTTCACCTCAATGCTCACTGAGAGTGTTCGCACAAGCGTTAGCCGAAATGAATGCCATTAGCCAACAACACATGGCTATACTACGGATCTTGCGCGACGCTGTCGCCCCGCCAACCCACAGACCGATCCACTACATCTATGTACGCACACCTCCGGCTGTAGCGTACCAACGTTTGAACCGTAGAAATCGCACTGAAGAAGCAGGTGTCACTGTTGAGTACCTCAGCCTACTGCATGAGTTAACTGACACCTGGCTGTTGCGAGAGGAGACCAATCCAGTTCATGTCCTGGATGGAACGCTCACCCCTGAGCAATTACTGACAGCCGCCCTAGACATTATCCAAAACCTGAAGGATGACGTCACACCTGCCCAGGAGTCCCCGTCTACACGCGAGGAGTAATTCCATGAGTTAAGTATTTGCGCTAGCAAACAGCTAGTTAAGTTTCTTAGATTTCAAGGTGCCTTTAGAATAGGATTAGCTAGATAGTCAGGATGGCATCAGGCAAACCAACCAAACAGAGTAGGGGTTGGATATCTAAAGCGCAAAACTGTGTAGAGTGTTTTCTGTTTGTTTCAGTTGGAGTCTCGTCAAAACTAACTTAAACTTTGGTTGGCCTACAGGAGGAATACTCGACTTCATGCGGTGTTGCAATTCGTGACGACGACTGTAACATCCGCCTGGGGCAGACAAAGTCCACCTGGCATGACAGCATGCCGCGGGTCGTACCACTCTTTATTTTTCTTTTTTTAACAACAAGTGGAACCGTGGGCTTAGGACTGGACACCCTAACGCCCGGCATCGTACAGTGTTACCTGTACGGTGTAATGGGGAAGCGCACCTTTGTAGCATCATTCACCACAACGTTCGGCAAACTACCAGACAAGAAATTCAGGATAACGCAAGAAAAGTCAAGAAAAACAAGAAATTATTGAGAAATTGGACATTTAATCGAAATCATGAAAATTGCAAAAATTCAAGTGAGAGAGAGTGGGAGGAAAGAAATTCAGTTCTTTCAAAAGAGGAAAGAGAACAAAGTTAAAATTCAATTCATTAGAGATCAATGGTACTAAATTCAAAAATTGAGTCGAGTCGAGTTCAAAACGATTGGAAGAAAATTTTAAGAAACTTCGTTTCTTTTGTTCAGGAGGGAGTGGTGTTGTGAAATGAACTATAGAGAACATAATCATAGCACGGCTTACTAGCAGTCATTCCCTATCTTTCGCAACCACTGCCCTAAGGATCCTGGCCAGGACCTCTAACCCATATTCTTCCTTTCGTTCCTCTCCTTAATACCCTAGCCACACAATACCATTGGCCATGCACCCCCACTCTCTACTACTATTCTTCCTGATGTTCTTCTACTCCTGTAATATAAGCGCGCGCAGCCAAGCAGCCGCTACCATTCTGTACACGGTCAACCCCTGATAATACAGAAGCCTTCCGTCTCTCTGAGACCTCGACTACTCCTTCTCCTCCATGTCCCTTTACACGTTGCACACAATAACAATCTCGAAAAAAAATCTCGAAATAAGGACAATATACCTGGCTTAGATGACAAAAATGTCACATCAGATTCAGACGAAGAGAAATGTGTAGAAAAGCCGAAACGCAAGCATAGGAAGAAAGTGAATGTTCCTTCTGACACAAAGAAAGAAACTGGTTCTCCTTCAAAGGTATTTCAATTTTGTAAATGGGAGCACTAAATAATTTACTTAATTGCTTTTATATTGTAATTTCTTTAACAGAAGTCTGATAAGAGTGGCAGTAATGACAAAAGATCAAAGGACAAGTCGAATGTTGTTGAGACTGATGACGAAGATTCTGAAACTTCAGAAAAGAAGAACTCTGAGACACAACAAAAGGTTTGTGTTTACAATTGTGTTTGTTTATATTTGTTTCCCAATCTTCAAATTTTATATCTTTTAGGATGGCAAAGGTTCTAATGGAACAAAAGGAAAGAGTAGTACGACAGAACACAGTTCTTCAGAAGAAGAAAGTAAATCACAGGGGAGGAAAGGAAAGAAATCTAAGCCAAAGAAGAAGAAAGATACTGATGAAGAGGTAAAATTTATGTATTGTGTACTAATTATTTCTATAGGTTTTCTATGTGAATACTTCTCTTTAACTTAAATTTTTTTTGTAGGATGAAGATTCTTCTGATGAAGATGTAAGGAAAATTAACACCAAAGCTGATTCACTTCCAAATTTCATTTCTATTCGTGATTTAACCAGGAACAAAAAGTACAAAATTAAGAAAATTATCGCTTTGGCTACATCTAAAGGCAATCGTATAAGACTTGAGCTGCATGATCCTGAATTTGAAGGTGGTCATGCTTTCATTCATTTACCAGAACATCTGTATGCAGAAATTGAACCTATTTTGCCAAAGCTAAACAAATTGTGCATGGGTGGTTTTTATTTCATTTTTAAAGGTTTTAAAGGTCCATGGTTCAAATACCGTTTTTCTACCAAAAAAAATTAAACACCAGACATGTACACTTACTTAGTCATCTTAAAGAAAATTATTTTAATTTTCGTCAATAGTTCTAAATTACTTGGTTTCTTTTTGACTCTTGTGTTCTGAAAATGAAAGTACCAGTCATTTACATTTAATGTTACACAACATGTTTTATGAAATGTCAATAGTTTCTCCCTTGTTTTTCATTAATATCTTTTGCCTAGAATATCTACATATTAACTCATATATCTGTGATTATTTATCGTGACTAACGCTATTCTGTTGAATGTTCATTTTAGGTACAATTTGAAACCAAGGAACACAGGAAACGTCATCTTGCAAAATTGAGACAAAGAAAGCATAGCGAAAAGTTGAGAAGTCTGGAACTAATGTAAATTAGTTGATTATCTGATTGTGATTATAATCAAAACCACTATTTGAATTTCATATTCACAAATAAAAGCTATGAGAAAACTACAGTCTACTACTTAATTACAAAACTTGACTATAGTTTTTGTATTTGAAATTAAACTAAATTAATCTTTGCAATCTGCTTTTTTTGTTTCAAGGCACATAACACAAAGAAAGAGCAGAATAGAATTCGTCAAATCAAGAGGAGGAAATTGATGTCAAAGGAATCGAAACAACGTATGAATTTGAAATCCAAGTTAAGAATGAGAGAATTACGTACCCTTGCGAATAGAAGAAAGAAGGATAATGAACGTATTAAACAACGGTATAGAAGAAAGGTTAATCGTCTGGTTTCAAAGGATACAGAACAGTTTTTGGAACCCATGGACATTTTGCAGTACAATTTTGATATATATATATGAAACGTCTTACTTACTATCATTGTCAAATTTGTCAGAAAAAGCAATTAGTGGATAATGTAAAGAAAAAGCCTTGTAAAAATTGTTATCTTTTTACTGTCGAAAATAACATGGATCCAATGATTGTCCCTGACTGTTTGAAAACACTTTCTTATGTAGAAAAGCAACTAATAGCTAGAGTGCATCCCGTTGTCTCTTTGTATAAAATTAAGGACTGTCAATACAAGTATTCGGGTAATGTTATTAATTTCCCCCAAAAGGTACAATCTATAGCGGATCAATTACCTCATAACATTAATGATATAAGTAGTATTATTACAATTCGTCTTGATAATTCTGAAGGTCACAAAGACTTTCTTGTTAGGCGAAAAGCTGTAACAGAAGCATTAGTTTGGTTGCAAAAGAATAATCCCTTCTACAAAAATGTTGTCATAAACCACCAAAGATGTAAAGATCTTCCTAAGTGTGAAAATGTATATCATAAAATGAGAGGTTACAAACATGTTGAAACTTCAGAAAATTCTGAAAGTGAATCAGAGGTTGGTAATGATTCAATAGCTGACAAAAATGATAGTATTAATTTTACTGATGTTCCTGACTTAAATACATTTACACAAAAGGAACAATTGAACAATTCTTTTGGAGAAGAGATTATTAAGTATCCAACCATTGGGAAGAAGCCATTGAGTGAATTTGATTCTCCTGGTTACTTTGCCATGGCTTTTCCACATTTGTTTCCGTATGGAAAAGGTGATTTTACAATGCCTCGTACAAAGAAAATATCTTTTTCTGATTATGTTAAACATCTAATGTTATATCATGATGGAAGGTTTGCTCAAGATGAAAGATTCAGGTATTTTCTAATGAATAGTCAGATGCGATGGCAAGCTTTGAATGCAGGGAACATATTCACCCAAAATAATAAAATTTTTTCAGATATGACCATATTACAATTAAAGGAATATCTTAAAGAACATCCTAATGTTGTAAAAAACATAATTTTTTATGCTTCGAGAATTCGTACAACTAGACCATATTGGAACTCAAGATGTTCAGAATTACTTGAGATGCATAATCAATTAGGTTCACCAACAGTCTTTCTTACATTGAGCAGTGCTGATTACTATTGGCCTGATTTCTTTCGTTTACTTGGCTATAATGTTTTAGATTTAAATATGTCTGAAAGGAGGAAATTACTGTCTGAACACCCTTTGTTATTTGAGTCATTTTTTGTAAAACGTTGTACATATTTTATGGAGGAATGTGTGAAGCACAAATTTAATGTAAAAGACTTTTGGTATCGTTTTGAATACCAGCATAGAGGTTCTATCCATCTTCATGGCCTTCTGTGGTTATCGGATTCACCATCTATTGACAATGTTACAGTAGATAAACAAAAAGAAGTGATTGATTACTTCAATAGTATTATTTCTTGTAATAACCCAAATGTCAATTTTGAAGTAATCTCAGGACATCCCTGTGAAAGGAGGTTGATGGAAGTAATTAATATAGATAATGACTATATCCATCTTGTTAACACTGTGCAAAGGCATACACAATGTAAAAAAGGTTACTGTTTAAAACAAAAAAAAAGGAACACTAAAATGTAGATTTAACTTTCCTTTTGAAATGGAAGAGTATACAAAGTTAATTATGGATGGTTACCTTATAAAAGAAATTGTATATGAAAGGAATGATCCTTATGTAAACCGACACAATAGATGGATCCTACAAACGTGGAGGGCAAATATGGATATTTCAGCTATTGTAAATCCTGATGCTGTCTATAGATATATTGCAAAATATGCATCCAAGTGTGAGATTAAGTCTCTGGAGTACAATGACCTAATCAAAAAATTTCTACTACAAAAGAGAATGATAATGAACCTTCCAAAAAAATATTTAGAAAGTTATTGTTGTCTACTTGTAGTGAAAGGGATTATTGTGCTCAAGAAGTTATGCATTTTCTAATGGGTTATAAATTTTTTTCATCTTCAAGAGATTTTGTAGTCGTCAACCTGAAACAATTTGATTGGAAACCTGTCAATAACATCAATTCTGATAGAATGTCTTTGATAGATTGGTACTTGGAAAGACCAACCAATCTCCGCTATTATTCTTTGTACCAATTTGCAAAAGAATATATAGTTAGGAAAGGAAAAATTGTTAAAAGGAAGAAGTCTGCCGTTGTTCGTCTTTTTTGGCTAAACGATCAGCGAAGCCAGTTACTTCACTGGGGTTGGAAAACTTTTTCTGTCTGTCTGTCTGTCTGTGTGTGTGTGTGTCCGCACTACTCCTCCTGAACGGCTCGGCCGATCTGGCTGAGATTTTGCAGGGTTATTAGGTATGTCCTTGGCTCGCCACACGCCAAAATGCAGGTTACTATCGCAATCCAATCAGTCGTACCAACGAAAAAACACTGAAAAAACGGCAGAAAAAGTGCAACTTTTATGTGAGTTTTCATTTTAGAGACATTTTGACATGGTTTCGCATGGTTTGGAAGGTGCTGATGACGGAAATGAAATCCACTATGACCCCTGACCAAAGTGTCAACCACGTAGGGGCTACCCCGTCTAGAATATTCTAATATAATATACTTCGACGATTCATCACGTAGTGCACTACTCATTGCCTCAATGAACCTTAAAACAGCTTGCCGAAGGCAAGCAGGAAGCGCCGCAGGCCAAGGTAGGTGTAACGCCAGGCGTGGATTGTCGAAACTGGCACAGCATCGCGAAGCCTGTTACGACAAGACACGGTCTGGCGTAAACCTACCTTGTCCTAAGGTAAAGTTGAATTTAATTAGAAATATAAGCAGTGAAGATATTGAATCTTTACATGCTTATTTTATACCTTGGGTTAATAGTGATCATCTGAACATTGACGAATCTGAGAAACGTGAGAGTATAAATGAAGTTTGGTTTGAAATTTGTAACATTTTAAAAGTGTATAATGAAAGAGACTTTGAAACTTACTATAGTTCAGAAGATGAAAATGGAGATCCTGATTATGAAGAAAAACATAAGAAAGAGTATCTTTCAGAGTTTAATCCAAACTTGTCTAAAAAGACAAAAGCACTTGGCTTTAGAAGTCTTGATATAAATCATACATGGGAACAATGTAAAGATGCTGATGAGTACTCTAGTCTAAGTGAACAGCATGAACAATTTAAAGAATACGAATCTAATTTTAAATCTTTCGATGTTGACTATGGTCTATTGAACACTGATCAGATGTGTGTCTTTAACAACTTGCGTCATAAACTTCAGAAAGTTAGTAAAGGGAAGAAGGTAAAGAAAAATTTTTGTTTAGTACAAGGTGGTGCTGGAACAGGAAAAAGCTACCTTCTTAAGTGTATGTATAACTATGTTACTGAAAGGCATGGACAGAAATCTGTACTTATGGTCGGACCAACTGGAGTTTCTTCCACTAACATTAACGCAAAGACTATACATTCTGTGTTGAAGTTAGGTAGAAATTTTAGAATGTGTGTACCTTTGTTAGGTAACGTATTACAAAAATTTCAAGACCAGTGGGAAGGTCTAAAGGTTGTCTTAGTTGATGAGTATTCTATGATAGGTTGTCGCTTATTAGCTTGTATTGATGAGAGGCTAAAGCAAATGTCCGATACTAATTTTTTATTTGGTGGATATCTCATTTATTTCTTTGGTGACTGCAATCAATTGACCCCTGTTGGTGACTATCCTTGGTTTACTGAAATTGGAAGTCTTGTTAATGATAATGGTTTATTAACTAGAGGTTTAGTGTTAGTTCATTCACTTTCAGAAGGTTTTGTGTTAAAAGATAGCCACAGATCTGATAACAGAAAATTTGTATCAATGCTTAACAGAATGACTATTGGTTAATGTACTAAAAAAGATTTGGAAAAATTGAATGCACGCTGTGTAACTTTGTTACCAAATGAAGAGTTGAAAATTTTTTCTAAAGCTTTGACTTTGTTTGGTTACAACTCTGATGTTACAGAATGTAATAATTGGCTGAGCGATTAGCGAAGCCAGTTACTCCAGTGGGGTTGAAAAGTTTTGTCTGTCTGTCTGTTTGTCTGTTTGTTTGTCTGTCTGTTTGTGTGTCCGCACTACTCCTCCCAAACGGCTCGGCCGATTGAGACGAGATTTTGCAGGGTTGTTAGGTATATCCTTGGCTCGCCACACGCAAAATTTCAGCTTTCTATATCATTCCATTCAGTCGTACTAACGAAAAAACACTAAAAAAACGGCAGAAAAAGTGCAACTTTTTAGTGACTTCATATTTTAGAAACATTTTTACATGGTTTCTTATGTTTTTGAAGTTCCTGATGACGAAAATGAAATCAATTTCGACCCCTGACCAAACTTTTAACTGCGAATTGGCTACCTCGGCCCGAATTTACTAACAAAATCAACTTCGACCCTTCATCTTGATAAAAGGGGGTCGACCGACTAAAATTTTTTATTGCAGATTTCGATTGGTCCTGGCAAGACCTTTTCAAAGAGGGGTCGGAAGGGGGGTCCAGGAGCCCGACTTCATTAGTTGGCCGAATTAGGATCTTGAAAAAAGGGGATCGACCGACTAAAATTTTTTATTGCAGATTTCAATAGGTCTCGGCAAGACCTTTTCAAAGAGGGGTCGGAAGGGGGGTCTAGGAGCCCGACTTCATTAGTTGGCCGAATCAGGATCTTGAAAAAAGGGGATCGACCGACTAAAATTTTTTATTGCAGATTTCAATAGGTCTCGGCAAGACCTTTTCAAAGAGGGGTCGGAAGGGGGGTCTAGGAGCCCGACTTCATTAGTTGGCCGAATCAGGATCTTGAAAAAAGGGGATCGACCGACTAAAAAATTTTATTGCAGATTTCACGTGGTGCATTACTCAATGCCCCAAAACTCCTTCAGACAGCTTGCCGAAGGCAAGCAGGGAAGCGCCGCAGGCCAAGGTAGGTGTAACGCCAGGCGTGGATTGTCGTTACTGGCGCAGCATCGCGAAGCCTGTTACGACAAGACACGGTCTGGCGTAAACCTACCTTGTGATAAATTACAAGAGTTACAAGTTCCAGTTGCTATTGTGAAGGCGGAAAACAATTGTTACACTGCTTTTAAGTCATCTGATGATGATGCTGATGGCTTACCTAATTTACTGTATTTGTCAGTTGGTTCCAAAGTTATGTTGCGCAGAAACATGAACGTTGATTTTGGTTTGTCTAATGGATCTATTGGAAAGATTCTAAGAATAATTTATCATGATGACGAGAAGCCACCAAAGCTACCAGCTTTTATAGTTGTTGAGTTTGATTTTACTGTCAACGGGGATGCTGCAAAAGTTTCTGTACCATTGAAACCAGTTTTGGCTACTTGGATGAAAAATAATGTCAGATGTTCAAGGCTCCAATTTCCTCTTATATTATCTTGGTCATGTACTGTTCACAAATGTCAAAGCTTAACATTGCCTTTTGTTAACTTAGATATTTGTAAGACAGAATTTTCAAGTGGAATTCTTTATGTAGCTATATCTAGAGTTAGTGATTTTACGGAACTTCTATTGTTGAAATTTCTTACTTTAGATCGTCTAAATTGTGCAAAGCACTCGAAATATTTTGCACAAAGGATGAAGTTTCTGGAGTGGATTGAAACTTTGTAACAAACAACTTATACACAAAAAATTGATCTTAATTTCCAAACTTCATTTGTATAACTTTTTGAATATAAAGAAGTCAACAAGTGTCTTTGTTTCTTTTATTATGGTTTGACAATGACCTTAAGTAGAATTGAAACCTTGGTAACAGATTTTTTTTCCATTCTTTTTAAATACTTTCAATCAATATGCCTAATATAAACTGGGATAAGTACAATCCTTTAACCAATTTGCCTTCCCAACTTCAGTTTTTAATAAATATTTCTGCTGATACTACAGTAAGCAACTTTAATCACATAAGTCTCGAAGAAGTTTCGTCAAGTATTTTGTATGAAGTTGGATATAATGTCATGACTACATTAGTAAACCAATTCTTTAGTGTTGATGAACACCAACTGGACATTATTAGTCTTAAAGTCTTACAGTTCAGAAGTCCAGAAACTTGTGACAAGTTTATGTCATTTCAGATGTGTAAATGCACATGCAAATTTCATTACGATCGGTGGTTGAATACTAATGTCCTTTTATCTAATAAAATTTTGAAAGACCTTCATGAATTTTTTGTGCATCATCTGATTTGAGGTAAGGTTCTGTGATACAAAATTCAATTTTGTAAGAATCATATTTTGTAAGTAAAGCAACTTCTTTATTAGGAACCTTCTGCATGAAATTTTTTGCTGACAACAAGTTTTTCGTTTCCTGTAGTAAGTATTTTGTAAACCTTTGTATTGTTTTAAGGTATAAATTTCTTCTATAATTTAATCATGTACTTTATTTTATTTAGGATCTGTCTTTGTAAGTTGACATGGCTGAAAATTTTTTCGAGTTGTATAACCTTCATTTGAAATAAAACTTTCTAAATACAAAATTGACATATACGTCATTTTCCTTTTTTTACCTTATTATTCATGTAACATCATTAGTACTTTGATGTGTTGTCTTTGGGTTGAAAGGAATATTATAGCTTCCGAACTTGTTAGGCAACAACATTGGACTCTATTCGTTGACTAAAGTAGGTTAGGGTTCCATTCAAATGTGAACTCTCCCTTTTTTGTTGTCTTTTCGACACTATATGGAGAAGGCCTCATTTGTCCGATGTCCATTTGTCCGAATCTTGACGAGAGATATAATATTTAAGTTTCTTTAATTTTCTTATACTGTCCAACTATATTTATTACTTAAATAGCCTATTATTTATTTAATAAGTTGCAACAGATGTTATTACTCATCTTATTAGGCTTATTATGTGTTTAGACGACTTATTTGCGTGAAAAGTGGCGTAAAAAGTTATTTTATAACATCCATATTTGCTCAAAGTTGTTTAACATATCAAGTATAGATATTTGAGTAACTTATTGTTCCCGCGCAGCACCGGAAGAGCGGTAGGTTACGGGCTCGTGCGGTGCGAGCAGTCGAGTCTCGTCGAGTCGACCTCTCGATCGGAGCGCAGCCGTTATTTGCAGGTTTTATTTTGATTCTAACGAAACCAAACATTGTCTGCTGGAGCGGTTGCAAAAAAGTGTTCTATAAACGTGAACCCAAAGCCTATTGTGTTTTTGAAATCACCAAACCTCCACATCTAGAAGAGCAGAACCCTTTGTACAGACTGCTTGGCACTGCGGTACGTAATCGTTCGCATTTAAGTAACGTACAATACCTCTTTTGCTTAGACTTCTGTGGTTAGAAAGTGCTTTCTTCCTTTGTGATGCTAATAAGTACATTTCAATAGTTGCATTTACATGATTTTATTTAAATGCTAGATAGTACGTTCTACTGTTGGGGTTAAACTTGTGTGCTGCTTTGTGAGCAGGGGCTATGTCCACTCACAATTCTAATGTCAGCTCCGTAATCTTGAATTTTGATTTTCAACTTGTTTCCTGTGTGTAAGGCATGTTGATTAAAGCCGAGGGAATACATGGACTTTGCTGTTTGAGCTTCAGTGAAGTCGTGTTATGTATGCTGGTGGTAGAAGCTTTACTCATTGTGTCGAGTAGTTAGTTAATTGCTTTCACCTCTTCATAAATTCTCTGTTTGCAGTTGCGGTGTTCCTATCTCATCAATGGAGTCACGATGATGCAGGTTTTCCGTTCCTTTAAGCAGTTTCAAGAGGATGATTGGATTCTTACTCGACACATCAATGAATATTACTGTATTTTCTCGAATAAAATATGATTTTCTTTTCCCCTGTGTTTTACCTTGTGGTCTGCCCATCCTCCCAAATTATTATCAGATCAGTTCCTTGGATTTACAGTAGAAGTGTGCGCATTTGCTCGTTTCAAAAGAACAGCACTCGGAACAGATGCTAGGGATTTTGCTAACGAGTAGCATCAAACAATACCAAGTATGTTGGGACAAAGTTTAATCAGTCATAAGTACACATACTTAAATTAAGGCTATGAACAGAGCTGACATTGATACGAGAAGGCAAAGCAATCTAAATTAAAGCTTACAACCTTAATTAAGAGAAGGGCCCTCTTAATATGAGAAAAAGACAAACATTCCTTTGATACAAATAAAAAGAACTAAAACAAGACGCAAAGCAGTCTAAACTAAAGCTTACAAGCTTAAATTGACAGAAAGGCCCTCTTCATATGAGAAAAAGACAGACATGTCCTTTGATACAAATAAAAAGATCTAAAACAAGACGCAAATCAGTCTTTACAAGCTTAAATTGACAGAAAGGCCCTCTTCATAAAAAAAAGACAGACATGTCCTTTGATACATCTAAAACAAGACGCAGAGCAGTCTAAACTAAAGCTTACAAGCTTAAATTGACAGAAAGGCCCTCTTCATATGAGAAAAAGACAGATATGTCCTTTGATACAAATAAAACGATTTAAAAAAAGAGGCAAAGCAATCTTAACTAAAGCTTACAAGCTTAAATTGACAGAAAGGCCCTCTTCATATGAGAAAAAGACCGACATGTCCTTTGATACAAATAAAACAATTTAAAAAAAGAGGCAAAGCAATCTTAACTAAAGCTTACAAGCTTAAATCAAGAGAAAGGCTTCGTTGATATGAAAAAAAGAATAGCAACAATCATGTAAAAAAAGCTTTTTAAGCATAACACGATTAAAGTAAGAAGGCGTCGTTTGATAGGAACTAACTTACTTATTCGAGTAAATATTTTCAGACAAACGAGCATCGGACAAATGGGATCTCCCCAAAATTTACAGGTAAAGTGGCTCCCATTTCCTGAAAGCTTGTCGACACTTTGGACACGGCTTCTTTAATGACTTAAGTGTCTGAAGGCAGTTGCTGCAGAACGCATGGCCACACCTCAGTCGGGCATTTACAACATTGATTGTGCAGACTAGGCAGTGAGCTGTAACCAAACAGAAAGATTAGTAGAAGCTACACTTGCTTCAAAAGTAACAACTCATACAAGTGCTCTTACCAGTGCTGTCAGCAGCCTCTTTGGCCTGCTGGACCAAGTTTGGTGGTGGGGTCTGCGGTCGAGGCACTACAGGTTGAGATGCCGTGAGCTGCCTCTGAGCTCTCGGCACTGGTTGAGACGCTGTCACCTGGCGATTCCCTTGATCCTGATGCAATCCTGAAATAGAAGTGACACGTAAGTAAGTTTCAGCAGTAGAGTACATGCATTTAAGAGCTCAAAGGGTTCTTTCGTACCACTCAGAAAAGATCTTAAGTTTGCCTGAGCTGATCCGCTTGACAGCCTCTTAGAAGGCTGCTGAGACAAAGAGAGCGACTTCCTCTTGGCCGGTTGAGATGGTGGGATAAAATCCGAGTCGTCACTGTATGAATCATCTGAAAGGGAAACGCCACATTATAGAAGACGTTTTGCTTATATTGTAAACAAGAGAGCAGAGATGATGATGGTACCTTTAAAATCGAAATGATCATCAGGGAAATTATCTTGAGTGAGGTCAACCACATCACCGTCAGCACGGCTTGATGACTCTTCGGTGCCCTCTTCAAAGCCTTGAAAGCCTTCAAAGGCTTCGGAAGGTTCATCAGCTCTTGGAGTGCTTGGCACACCATCTGAAATCATTGATGTACCAGCACCAGTGCCTCTGGAGGTGCTGGGCACTTGGACATCTGAGAACCTGGCTGCACCAGTGCCTCTGGAGGTGCTGGGCACTTGGACATCTGGGACATCTGAGAACCTGGCTGCACCAGTGCCTCTGGAGGTGCTGGGCACTTGGACATCTGGGACATCTGAGAACCTGGCCGCACCAGTGCCTCTGGAGGTGCTGGGCACTTGGACATCTGGGACATCTGAGAACCTGGCTGCACCAGTGCCCCTAGAAGTGCTGGGCACTTCAACATCTTGGTCAGCTTTAGTGGCTCTTGATGTGCCCTTGTTGGGCACATCGTCAAAAGGCACCTCTGTGACCTTCGCAGCAGGTTTCATAGGTGATGCATTTCCCATAACTGTAAATAAAAACAAATATAAAAGAACCAATAAATAGTGACTAATTTGGAAGGAAATTCTGAAAGGGTACTTACAGAATGATTGCAAAATATCCCTAATGCTGGGAGAGCCGGTAGACAGTGCTAAAAGAAAAAAAAGGCAGATATAAAAAGTGACACTTTTAAGGACCAATCTATTGTTGAAAACAAAACTTACTGAAATTCAAATTGAAAGCAAGGTTCACTGGAGTGCCAACAGTGGCCATGGCAATGTCTTGACGAGCACTCGCAGTACACAATGCTCCTGCATTCAAATCAATGGTTGGAGTAACAAGAGGCTCCGTATTCTCTGGCTCGATACATTGCTCATCATTGCTGGGTTCAATACTAGGTCCATTAATGCTGGGCTTGCTTGGCTCATCAATGCATTCATCTTGCATTGCAAGAGATCTTGCAAACTCAGCATCGGCCTGCTCCTGTTGCTGCCTCTCGAGACTCTGCCTTTCCAAAGCCAGCAGCCTTCTTTCACGCATTTCCTCCGGACTGAAACATACAACATATGTATTGTAACACTTGAACAATACTGCAAGTTCGTTGAAGCCTCAGACTATAAACTAAAGAAAAAAGAAAGATATGTCCTTTATTCTGGCATTAAGAAAAAGCTAATGACGTTCCCTTCATTCTAGGATAAAGAATAATAAAGTTGATCCTTAAGAAACTTGGGATACAACACTAGCACTTAACCTAACCAGTACACAGCAAAGAATAATACTAGAGTGAAGTTGCAACGTTCAAGATGTCAAATACTTATTAAGTGTGATAGAGCGCATCTCGTTTCGCGTAGAAATAGCGAAAACAAAAAGACCTAAGCAGCAATACTTCTAGTCTCAGACAATGGCGGGCTCCATGGCATGCCGTCAAGTGTGCTCTGGTGTGCTCACCTTCAGAGCCTGAAACGAACACTCTAGGCGCAAACAAACTGTGACATGAATCGTGACCAACCATGACATCAGCGCAATTATTTATTGCTCGTCAAACATGAAAGCCAGATAAGTGAAAATGAGACAGACTGCTCCAAGTTCCGCACGCGACACGAGCAACACATCACTACAATCGTATTGTTCCTTTGCTTCCACGACTCATTCATAAATTTGAGCTTGCCGGACACCAGACTTACCTTATAGTTGAATCCGACATGATTCTTTTTTCAACAAGTTGAATCACACTCAGAACAGAATCACGCACTTCCTCACTTGACTGCTGGACGAAACCGAATGGGTGAACAACAACGCCGCCGGCCGGTGCATTGGTCTGCGCATGCGCACGACCGCGGCTTTAGCCTCCAACCCAAAGCTTCTCAGCCGCAAGCGACTTATTTTTGCGTCTCACTTGAAATCAACGCGAAAGTTAATCCGTTATCATTAAATTATCATTAAAAAATAAACGAAATGAAAATATTAATTGGAGATGCAATTTTTATCTTTGTTTTTCACCGTTTCATCCGATATTTTAGGCGACCAATCACACACAGGGAATGCCGGCACATTGCTAAAGCGGCGGGAACATCAGAAATATTTGAATACCTGTTGCGTAAAACAAATTAAGTTGAATGGAAATAATTTTTAAGGGTGGCTTGAAGCGAGTGATAGGTTTTCCAGTGCCGCTCAGGGCGGCAGAGTACATGAACCTACAACTTATCAATTAGAATTTAAAAGAATTGGCACGCCCCCGTGCTCGCCCCGGAAGCCGTGCTGCACAACGACTGACTGCCCGTGCTGCTGCCGCTTCGCTGCCTCCAGAACCACGCGTAATGCGGTGAGCACGGCGGCTTGCACTGCACGCACCCTCCCGTGTCCGAGAACGTCGTGCAGTCGACCGGCAGCTTGACGGATGTTTGCCGTCGCGGCCGCGGCCTCCTACTCCTGCCCCAAGCGCCACCGTCGATGCGCCAGGCGCCAGGAAACGTTCTCGACGTACGACGGCAAGTCGGACTACACCTTCTACCGGGTGCAGCTCCTGGCTCTGGTCTCCAGCCGCCCCATGTCCGAGTGGGCCGAGGCCCTGGTGGTGGCGCTGCGCGATCCGGCCGTTGAGGGGGCGGCTGCTGCTGCAGCACTGGGGTGGTGCGTCCAAGGTCCAAAGCCGTTGCTGTGGCTGGCGTCGTCGCTGGGCAAGGACTCTTCGCCGCCGCACAGTGGTAATCCGTTTATGACCAAATTTGGACTCAAGGTACCGTCCTTAAATAAGTTACACTCCTATCAAAATTAAGGGACGGGGATAGAGGGAAGGAGATCCACAGCTCACTGGTGCCGAGATCTAGCTGACGAAGGAGGAGGTCGCGGCGCGGCCAGCTTCACGACGCCGGGCGGCTCCGGCTCCCGTCGGGGCTCTGCTTCTGGCGCGTCCGGCCGCTCCATGGAGGACATCTTTCACCGCTGGAGCGAGGCGTCGACGGCGATCCAGGAGCAGACGACGGACGTCCTGCGCCAGCTCGCCATGCAATCCCGCACCCCGGCGCCGCGGCCCGCCTCCGTCCCCGACCCCAGGTTTGACGGCACCATGCCGTGGGCCATCTTT
The DNA here is from genome assembly GCA_030522485.1 of Stenchaetothrips biformis. Classification (NCBI taxonomy): domain Eukaryota; kingdom Metazoa; phylum Arthropoda; class Insecta; order Thysanoptera; family Thripidae; genus Stenchaetothrips; species Stenchaetothrips biformis. The sequence goes on along the minus strand of CM060089.1, from coordinate 5,564,444 downwards.
GACGCGCAGTTTCAAGACGCGGCGCGGGAGTTTGGCTGGACCAACGTCGAGAAGGGACGCCGGCTTCTCCGCGCCCTCCACGGCCCCGCGGCGGCGCTGCTGCAGACCCTGCCGCCCGCCCAGTACACGGACTACGCGGCACTGCACGCCCGCCTGCAGCCCCTGTACGCGCCGGCTGCCCGTGCCCGCGTCGCCGAGGGCGAGGCGTCCTTGGAGCACCGCCGGCAGAAGCCCACGGAGGGCATCCGTGAGTACGCGGACGCCGTGCTGGCGTTGGTCGTTGGTGCGCGAGGCGTACCCCGCCTGGGCGGAGGACCCGCTGCAGTCGACGACGGCGCGCCAGGCCTTCATCGCCGGCCTCGCCGACCCGAAGGTGCGCCGGGACATCCGCCGCCGGGACCCAGACACCTTCGCCGAGATCGTCTCCGCGGCCCTCCGGCTGGAGGCCGTCGACCAGGCGGAGCAGCCCGCTGCCAGGAGACCTCGGGTCTGCCAGGAAGGGGAAGAGCCTTCCACCTCTGCAGCCGATGCCCACCTGGACGACGACGTTCGTGTGGCCGCCGCGCCGTCCGTCCCACGACCAACGAGGACCGGTCGCTGGTGGCCGAACTCCGTGACCTGCTCCGAGAGATGCGGCAACCCGGCGCGGCCAACGCGGGGCCTCCACGAGACCGCCGCGACGAGCGCCGTGACGACCGGCGAGGAGACCGGCGGGATGACCGCCGCGGAGGCCGCGCACGCTGCTTTGCCATGGCTTCGCACACTTCCGCCGTGACAGTCCCAACAGCAACAGCTCGCAGTCGCAGCGCCGGGACGACGACCGGGATCGGTCGGGCAGCCGCGCTGGTAACCGGGACTCCGGTTCCCCGGGCCGTCGTTCAGGAAAGACTTCGCAGCCGCCCACGTGTCGTCCATCGACGTAGACGGGGACCGCCTGCAGCTACGCAACGGCTGCGTTGTGTCCCTGACGCGGGTGTCCAAGCCGGTCACCGGCATCCCGGCCGTGCTGCGGAGCTGCACTGCGACCACCGCACAATGCTGCCGCCCCACTCCAGCGCCGCCGTCAACGTGTCGGTCAGTGGTCGTGACTTGTTTGAAGTACTCGCTGACGACGGCCACCCTCATCCGCTGCGGGCACCTCCCAACCCCTTGGTCCCGGAACTGGCCACTCTTCGGCCTCGGGGGGGAGTTGTCCTGGAATGCGTTAGGCGGCGCTGGGCCCGCAAACGCCACACTGGTGTGCGCACCGGGGGACGCCGCGTTGTTCGAACCCGTGGGCGCACCGAGGGAGCTCACGTGTGGACCCGTTGAGGCGTCGAGGGAACCCACGTCGTTTGAACCCGTGGGGTCATCAGAGGAGCGTGGCTCCTGGTCTGGCGGCCCGGTGCGCGTGCTCCGCACGCGGTGCGCGCCGCTTCCTGCCGATCTGCCCCCAGGCCTCACGGTGACCAGCACGCTGCTTGCCGATGGCGGCGGCCGTGCCCTGGCGGTGACGGTCCACAACGACGCCGACCGGCCGCTGACGCTGCGCCGCGGCACCCGCATCGGCAGCCTGCGCGTGTCCGCCCTTCCCCCGCCCCGGCCCACATCGGCGCGACAATGGCCGACGACGCCGGCGCTACCTCGGCCGCGGAACTCCCCGCACCCCTGCTGGCCCTCCTGGACTCCTGCAGCGCCTGCCTCTTCGAGCTCGAGGTGACCCAAGTCCAGCAGTTGCTCATGGAGTTCCAGGACGTGTTTTCGTGCGCCGGCGAGATCGGGCACTGCACTCTCGTCGAGCACGACATCGACACCGGGGATTCGGCGCCCATCAAGCAGGCACCGCGGCGGCTCGGCTTCCACCAACAACAGACGGCGGACAACTGCATCCGAGAGATGAGATGGGGATGGGGACTTGAGATGGGGCTACTGGAACATCCCGCTGGCACCGCGAGCTCGCCCCAAGACCGCCTTCTGTGTCCCCGGCCATGGTTTGTACCAGTTCAAACGCATGCCGTTCGGGCTGAGCAACGCCCCCGCCACGTTCCAGAGGCTGATGCCGCGCGACCTGTCCCGGGTCTACCTGGACGACATCGTCATCCCGGGGGCCACCTTCAGCGAGGCGCACTCCAGGCTGCGCGAGGTACTAGTCCGCGCGGCCAATTTCATGCTGAACCCAAAGAAGTGCAGCCTGTTCAGCCGCAGCCTGGAGTACCTCGGCCACGTAATCGACGCCAAGGGAGTGTCATCGGCGCCAGACAAGGCCAACAAAGTCCGGGACTGGCCCACACCGCGGGACAAGACGCAGCTCCGCAGTTTTGTCTGCCTTGCGCAGTACTACGCCCGGTTTGTGCCAAACTTCGCCGGCATCGCCGCGCCTCTCAACGCGATGATCTCGCAGGACGTGCCCTTCGCCTGGACGACCGAGGCGCAGGCTGCGTTCGACCAGCTGCGCGCCGCCCTCACCGAGGCATCGATCCTGGCCTACCCGGACCCCAACGGCGGCTCGTTCGTGCTGGACTGCGACGCGTCGAACTTCGCCGTCGGCAGCGTTGTCGCAGGTGCACAACGGAGTAGAGCGCGTGATCGCGTAGCAAAAAGCCAGTAAACCATAAGCTTGACTCAAAGTCTTCCCTGTTCTTGGAACTTGACTAGTGGAGCATTTCAACAAAGACCTACTCTTAATGCCAAGAAGAGTTCAACACATCCTCTACATTGTGATGAGTGCACCAGTGAATTCCTTGCTCCCCTTACCCAACTGCCATTTTGCAACTTATTAATCAGCTACTATACAGATGTGTGAAAGCGAATGGAATTTAAGCTGGGACAATGATGCACACAGTTGCTTGAAAACAATTTAATTGTTTTAATATACATTTGAATATACATTTATCACCATGTAAATAAATTGTTTTAATATACATTTGAATATACATTTATCACCATGTCAATAAATTGTTTTAATATACATTTGAATGTACATTTATCACCATGTCAATTTAAAAGACTAATGCGGGCAAAGTACCGAAATGGTCTAAATATAAGCCCTCGTTTTTTTCAAAAATTGGGCTCTGAAAGTGACGGGGGGCTTATATTAGGGGTCTTTTTATAATGGAATTTATAAGGGATTTTTTTCCATATATGGGTCCTTAAATGTGAGGGGGGGCTTATATTCAGACCAATACGGCAGCACACTGCAAAACAAATCTGTACAACTAATCACAATCACTGAGCCCCACCTTGTCTTACAGGCTCCAAGAAGAAATTGTAGACATTCATTACTCTGGTTGAGGCTCTGTGCAGGAATGTACGCAGACTTATCCTGCCTTGCCTAAGTTGGTTGGTGTAATTCCTTATCATGATATCATTATTCATGGCCTGGACTGTTCTTGGGCGGTTGATGGGCAAGCCAGCATCAAGTGTCCTCTGAGTGATGAATGCTTCTCTCTCATATTTCCGAAGAGCACCTGTACCAGAATAAAAATTTCGTGGAAAAACTATTGCAAGGAATCGACTGGGAAAACTATCTTTTACAGTCAATTTAGTAACTGCATAAGCATATACTACAGACAATCCTTAGAGTGCAAATTACTAATTATTCAAGGTACTTACTCAGAAAACGATACACGCCTGGCCTGTGTTCTCCAGTTTTGGAGCCAAACATTTTGTTTGCAGTTTCTGCACAATTGTTGGTCCTGTGCACCGCTCCATACACACTCAGAGATTGATATGCTGATACCGAGAACCACGTGTCAGTATAGTAATCAAAGAGGGCATTTAAGTGGTCAAGTAGTCCTTCACGGTGAGCCTCTGCCATGAGAACTCTAACGCCCCTCTCCATAAAGCGTTGTGGAAGTAAGGGCACTGCAAGCAGCGATCTGACGATGCTTCTAGATATCCTGTCCTGTTGTAAGAGGCCAGTGAGACCTAAATGGCGGGTCTTTAGTGTCACAGCCTGTAGATATTGAAACAAATAAAACAAATTTAAACATTGAGACATCAGACCTTTTGTGCAAAAGCTTGATATTTCACAATACTCACTCTACAATAGTGCCAGTAACAGCCACACACAGGACACCGATACACTTCTCTCCAAGCATTTTGCATAGCCGGCTCAAAGTCAGTAATCACTATTCTTGGTCTGAACCTTGGAACACGTTGCTGCACAAAACGCAGAACTGCCACATACTCTTCTTCAGACTTGCTAGTCATTAGAACCTGCACAAGAGGCGTTGCCTGTAAAGGAATCCGATCAGATTGTCAGTGTGAGATAAAAAGAAACTGCTAGCCCACATTACAGCTCTGCTTACATGATAGTCAATCACTCCTACAATTTGCAGCAGTTGTGCTGAGTTCGGCAAGATGGGTCTACTTTTGAAAGTACCATCACAAGATACAACTCTTGTTCTAGCAAGATACCGCCGCATTCTACGAGAAAAAAATACTAGGGACACAGTCCCTGCACCTAGAACCATGCCAGCGTAAAAGTTGTCCCCTGCATCTTGCGTAGCTGACAAATGTGGATTATCAGTTAGAAGATTTCCGAGCTCTTCCAGGCTTCCAGGAACGCCCGGGTACAAGGCACCTCTTACACGAGATATAATGGATCTCATTGCAGAATTCGTAATTCTTGCAGCCACATCAACATCATACCTGGAAATAATTTGTATTAACAATGATTCGACTAAATTATATGGAACAATGGAAAGTCTGCCTTACCCTTCTCTGACACGGTTCAAGACTTGAGCAGGTGTTTCAAAGGGTCCATCCAGGTTCACACTTTCTTCAATAATATCACCTCTCAGCTGTCTTACTAGATGAAAATCTCGATCAGCAGGACAGGTGTGTTGATGCAGATTAGTCCACTGAATCCTCTCATTGTAGATTACAATTTTTGCTGTCCCATGACACCACTGGGAGGTCCAGTTCTTACAGCGAAGATTGATTGAAGTGGCGTTTCCTCCATCGAACTCATAGCTCTTCCCATTGTTGAAGTAATAGTGAAATCCATCATGGCAATGATACAAGACAGTGTCCCGTCTCATTCCCTGAATCACAGCCACATTCATCTTGAAACCTGAAAGACAGAAATATGTCAAAAGC